>CM062394.1:22244287-22844287 GCA_031304145.1 Cardiospermum halicacabum | reverse complement strand
TTTTGAAAAGTTTGCAAAACTAAGCTTTGATTTTCACTCCATAGGCCATTCACAGTTGTTAGCGTAATTCACAGACTGTGAGCATAATTCACAGCATCTGTGAATTGTAAAGTTTCAGGGGTATTTTGGGAAACTTGGCCTATGGAGTGAAAACAAAACTTTAAAAAGTCTGTTTTTGTATGTTTTTCAAAACAGGCCTATAATTGTATTTTAAACTTTAAAAAGCCCATTTCTTAGAATTTTCACAATCTTTTTATAAAGAGTTTCAGATGATAAGTTGTGAGAATATTTGTTTCCTTTAATTTATTTTTTTCTTATAAGGAGTTATTTTATAAGCTATAAATCCTAACTTTTTTTAAACAGCTTATAAGGAGTTTTGAGTTGAGCAACATATTTATCCATATAACCTCATGTAATTTTAATATTCCTTAAGTACCCTTAAACCTAATGACCCAATTTTCATCGTGAAAACTCCCCATTGAAAAACTTCTTTTCTCTATTCCTTTCATCCTTTCTTAACTGGATTTTTTCCTCATTAATTGCTTGCTCATTTCTGGATTGAAATTATGAATAATTAAGGTAGATGTTCTCCCGCTCTTTTTAAAAAAAAAAAAAAATTCATACTTTTTAATCTTATGAGTTCTAGGTTTCCAATTTGCTTAGGATTTATTGCAAATCAATGTGGGATTTGAGGATTTTGTTTTGTTATAGGCTTATTTTATGTTATTCCATATTCTACATAATTGGTATCGGTTCATTATGCAAAAAAGAATGTGAAAATGTGTTTTCTTATTACTTATGATTTATACTACTACAATAAATGTCTACGAAGTGGAATGAAAACGAGCATAATATGTTCACTAATTTATGTGAGGAATAAGTTAGAAAAGGTAATAAACCAAATTCGCATTTTAATAGGAGTGAATGGAATAATATAGAATGTGCTTTCTATGAAAAAACTAGATTATCATATAATTAAAAACCATTAGGATGTAAGGAAGCATGAATGGACACTTTATAAGGCTCTTATACGAGGTGAAATCGAGTTAGGATGGGATGCCACAAAGAAAACTATCGATACCGATGATGCTTGGTGGGAGGCAAAAATTAAGGTAAATTATTACTATTTTTATAACTTTTTAATTGATTTTTTTTGCTTTCTACCAACTCATGGTTTTTAATTATTATTATTATAGGTGAATAAAGAATACAAAAAATTCAAAGACAGAGATTTATCATTATTTTGATTTCGATATGATGCATTGTTCTCGGATATTGTGGCTATTGGAATGAGCGCTTGTGCTTCAACTGATATGAATGTCATAGAAACACAATGATTAACTATTGGAATCGATGATTTTGATAGCAGTGGCAACAATAGAGATGATAAAGAGGATGAGAACAAAATTGAGAATTCCAAGAATAGCCGGGTTTATTTTGAGTCATCAACTTTGGAGGAAAAAAAAGGCAAAAGGAAATATTGGAAAACAACCAAAGGTCCGACAGTAAGGGCTGCTAGTTTAAGATAAAGCGTAACTGATATATGTGATATGATAAAGAATAATATGAACACAACTGCATCAAGGACCAACAATTAAAAAATTTTTAGAGGTATAACATACTTTTCCTATAGATGCATTGGACGCCCCAATTCGCTTTTATACATCAACACTTTTTGTCAAAAAAGAGATGAGAGAAATTTTCTTCGGATAACCGAATACCGAAGAAATAGTTGGTTGGTTGAAATTTCTTTACCATAACAAGTATAATTAGGATGGAGAAAGCAAAATTGTTTGTTTAATTGTGTTTCTGTTTGTTTATGTTTTTAGGATTATTAAAAGTAATCTTGTTTTATATTCTTAATGTTAGTTGAACTGAATTATGTCTTATAGGTATTTTCATAAATATTATGTTTGGATTAATTTTAGATTGTTGAATTTGTACTTATGCTTTATATCCACCTTCTTAACTCTTTATTATTTATTATTTTTCTTTTTAAAAATTAGCGGTTGAATTGCCATATTTTTTATAATTAAGTAGTTCTTTTTCATGTGTATTTTGAATAGGATGGAACCTTTCAATTTAAGGCCACTTGTTAATGAAGTCTGTGAAAATCTAAAGGATGACAAAGATGATGATGGCACAAAACTCATTCAGTTAGGCTCACTTGTGGATGTTGTCAAGTTAATATTATAATTGCGACGATGGCATCGCACAAATACATTATAAAAACTCTGCATTCAAGGCGGCTGAAAATAAATCATATCAACCAAACTTAGATGAGAGCACGGTTAGAGAACAAGTTCAAGATGTCTTTAACCAAGATCAAGACTTGAGTAATTATTGGTTAGGAATGCGGGATATACTTGCAAATGAAATTTCTTGACATTTCATGTGTTTATTTTATTAAAAATATTAAAACAAGTGTATTAGATTATAATATGAAAATATTACTTATATTTACATACTCAATGAATAATTTAAATAATTATTTCAATTTTACAAATAATTATATAAAAAATAATATTTATTTATATTAATATATTAAATAATTATTAGAATAAATATTATTATATAATATTTATCATATATTTCTTTAATGGTCTTTTACCATTTCGGCTGCTTATAAATTATTTATTATCTGCTTAAGTAAACACGTCAACTGCTTATCAGCAGCTTATTACTCAGCTTAGGTAAATAGATCAACAAATTATTTTTAAATTATTTATAATTTGTAATTTACTTATAATCTATAAGTTAAAAAGCCTAAACTTAGAGAAACACCCCCTTGTAAGTCGGCTTCCATTGCACAGAGTCTTTACATTTAAATATAATATTTATTCTTTATAATTTATTTATTTTTAAACATTATTATTAATATAAAACTATTATGTTACTATTCATATTTTAATAGTATTATTTCGGTTATAAAACGTGAATAGAAGAGCCTCATCAAAATGTGCTCTTATTAAGAGACGATAAATTAATATTAAATATGATAAATTATATATATGGCTAGATTGATACCTTTTTCTATCTTTATTACTTTTAACTAGAATTGTTGACCGTGCAAGATGCACGGGTATTAAGATGTCCACTAAATGTATATTTTTTTTTAAGTATTCACAATCAGTAGTAAATAATAAAGTGTAAAGTTTATCACAAATCGAATAACATATCTAAATGAATATAATATAAAAAATAGGCATAAGAGTCTCAGGAGCCCCCAAACTTGGCTATACTTTTCAAGTTAGCCCTCAAACTTTACGGAGAGTCAATTTAGCCCCTCAACTTCCAAATGGTGGGTCAATTAAGCCCTTTTGCTGATGTGGAGGCTGATCTGGCAGCAAAAAATGTTAACTTTAAAATGTCAATTATGTCCTCCACATCAGCAAAAAGGGCTCATTTGACACAAAATTTGAAAGTTAAGGGGCTAAATTGACCCTTCGTGAAGTTGGAGGGCTAACTTGAAAAATATAGCCAAGTTCAAGGGCTTTTAAGACCCTTATGCCAAAAAAATAATATCTAAATGAATAAATAATAAAATAAAATTCAGATTATTTAACTTATCAAATAAATGAAACGAATGTCAAATTGGATAGCATACCGTTCGTACCTTTGTGAAATGCTTTGGAAGACTTCTTTAAATACAACATTGGTCGTTGTTTTTTGTAACGCACTGTGCTCGTCTAAAATCAATATTTTTAGATCTTCACGGTTAGTTACCCTAGTACAACAACACACAGTTGACCGTGACTGAAAACAGATCTCTCGAGATAGAGACCTACATTATTTAAAGACTGACCCTGACTTTTAAAATCTCGGACGGTAAATTCGGTGACTTTTAAAATCTCGGACTGTTATTTTTTAGAAAATATAGAAGACTCGGATTATCACAAATTTGGAGATGAATAAAGGTGGAGTAAGAAAAAAAATTCTTTGTGTCACCGAATTTAGAGTGTGAGTGTGAAGAGTAATTGTATGTTTTCTAGGATTTTAAGTTTGATATAGTACTTATATGCTTTTCGTTTGGAGATAAGTTTGATATATATATGATAAAATTGGAAGGAGATAATATTAAATGAAGAATGAAATATTTACTATTATATTTATGATGATTAAGGAATAAAAATATCAATATGATTGCCAAAAAAATTATCAATTAAAACAATTACATCATAAATATTAAAAATAAATTTAAAATTTTATAATATCATTTTTTATTGGAAATAATTTGATAAGACTTCTCTTTATATTATTTACTTTTTATCATATATTTGATATTTTTTATTTGAAATATCCGTTATATTATTAGCACGATAATAACGTTAGAATTTATTGGAAAGAAATTAAATAAAACATTCTAAAAACATATTGTTAGAATTTAATTTAAAATTGTAAATTAATATTGACTAAAATAATTTAAATCATTTAATCAAATAATATGAATATAACGTGGGGTGAAATGCACCTTCCAAATTTATATATCTAAATTTCATACAAAGCGTGAGTAATGTCTATATTAAATCATCATAATACTAAACGATTATAGTTATCAACTATGATAAGAAAAAAACTTAAAATATGAGCTTAACAACAAACTTTGCATTTCAAAAATAAAAATTTTTAAAGTTTCAATTTCACGAAATGAACTTTGATTATATTTACAAAATAAGCCTTCATGACACTTTTTACTTTAGTCATGGGTCGATAAGATCCGTCATGGACCTATAAAGGTGCTAAGGCTCTTCACAAATATTAATATAGTAACAGTAATAGTAGAGTTATTTTTTTAAAATTATAAATTTTCCTAATTATAATTCTTCTAATTGTATAAACTAGTTAATGAACCTGCGCGTTGCACAGTTATTATAAATTTTTATAAATTTTAATATTGAGTTATATATTAAATAAGTGTTAATAATTTTAAATGATTTAAAATTTTTAGATGGTAGAAAATAAATATTCAGGTATCATTATAATCTAAATAAAAATTATTAAAAATGAAACTTGTGTTGTTTTAATCATTATTTTTTAAATACTCTATCGTTTTATTTCAACTTCATTAGTTACTACATGTAATTTATTCCCTATCACCTTATTAAATTTCATCATTTACAATACATAGTTCATTTTTATACTGAATATAATTAGAATTCATATTGAATATAAAATAATATTCTTTTGAAACTTATCGAAACAAAAAGAAAAATGTATGTACAAATTTACTATTTTTATTTATAATATACTTTTACTATTTACTTTATTCTAATTAAAAAATTATAAGAAAATAAATATAGGGTTTAAATTTACTGCTTTTTTTCTTTAATTTTATTACTATTTAATGTATTTATATTATTTTAATTTTAAAAAAAATATTTTAATATATTATATAAAAATATATATTATCTTGATTATATTATGAATTTATTTTAGTTATGAATGTATAGAAAAACAATAATGTAAAAAAATGATTGACGAAAGTAAAATAATTAATACATTTATTTTTCTAATTAATAAATAAAACACACTAAATAAATTTTGATATAATTATGGAATTTGTAAAGTTAGTATTTATAATTTTAAGGAAATCATCAATGAAATTTTCAAATATAAATGTCAAAATAAAGAGAAGTATTTATAATTTATTTATAAATCTAAAAATAAAAATAAGTATGTAAATATAATATATATATATATATTTTAAAAAAAAGGAGATAATTTAGATATAGGATGAATTAATGGGTGGAATTATATTGTTTGTTATATATATATATATATATATATATATTATTAAATTAAAAATAATTTAAAAAGTCAAGAATTATAAAGTTACCAAAAATCAAGTTTTTGAAAAAAAAATGGTCTTTATAAGTTAAATAGAATATTGATTTATTTGGCTAATCAGTTTAAATATTCTATTCGAAATTAAGTTACTTTCTAATTTGATCTACTATTATTAAGAGAAAAATATTATATATATTTTTTGAAGTATGAAAAAATAAATTTTAAAAGTTTTTTTCTACTAATAGTACTAATTTTGTAAAATGAGAAAATTGGAAAATGCATTAAATTGAATATAAATAAAAAGTCACATGAGTAAAAAAAAAAATAGAAAGTTAAATTTATTTTGTTGAATTTATACACCATTTAAGATAAAATTAGTGTTAATTAAAAAAAAAAACTAACAAAAATATATCAAGAAAGTTTAACAAAAACATTATATATTGTCAACTACAAAAATAAGAGTAAAAATGGATAAATTTAAATGAAATGTAAAACTTATTTTATTATTTCATTTACTCATTATATAAATATATAATACAAGCAAACAAATGCGCTAATATTCCAAAAACAAAACCACATACCCTAATATTCCAAAACAAAACCACATACTTAATATTTGATATTATTACAATGAATGGACTCATATGGGTGGATACACCATGTTTTGAACGGCGATGACTAAATATAAAAATTTATAATTTTAAGTGAAAATTTTAGTTTGATATTACATTTTACAATAAAACTCACATCTCCGCCATACATACAAATCGAGAACTGTACTTTATATCTTGTCATAGATGTTACTCTCTATACCAATCGAGTAGTAGTGATGGCTTAAATTCGTGGCATCATCATCACTGCTACCTGCCCTGCATGAATAAAAGATATCTACATGAATCGAAAAGTACTGATTTACACGTTGTCATCGTTACAGCCTAAAGAAAGTAAAAGAGAGAGTGAAATGCATATATACGGTGAAAGTAATTTGACATTTTAAGGAGATGAAGAGCGATGGTGTGGTGCTGATTAATATGTTGAAGTATTTATAGAAAATCAGTGACACTCCAATAGTCTATATTACTTTTCATAATTATTTTAAATTAAATTCACATGGAATTTGGAGAGAAAGAGTCATATTTAAAGAGAGAAGGAGATAAAAAGACATCTATTAAATCAATTAAAAAAATTAAAGAAAACATTAACAGCTTCGCAAAATGATAATAAAAATCGATGGACTATGAAGAGAAAGGGTCCAACAAATTTATGAATGGAAAATGAAAGAGAAATGATTTAAAGCATAAAGAAACGAAGAGACTATAAAAAGAGAATCACACGTGTTATGTTCTAATTGGTCAAATGTCTTCCAACTTCAAAATCTCTCATTTTTGAAGTTTTTCTACCTAATCGCGAACTCTTAGCCATGCCACGTCATTTTGTGGAGCCGGTTAGAAGTTTCGCTTTATAATATATATAGATGTTATAAGCGTAAATAAATGCAAGAATTGAGTCTTATTAACAACTATACATTTATCATTTATTGTATAAATGACACAAGTGTAAATAGTAAAAAAAAAAACAAATAAAAAAAAACTTAGTCTGGTTAATAAGTGCGAATGCAATAATTTTAGATATGCCACGTGGGCGGATTTTGCAATTCTTTTATATGATATATAGATATTGAATAAAAGAATTATTTAGATGGTTATACAAAATATTTCTTAATTGAATTTTGCCATTGCAAATTAATTTTAATTAAATTTTAAAAACATATGTGAAATTATATTTGTTTAGAATTGGTTGTGATTTATTTTTTAAAAATTTAGGTGTATATGTATTTATTTCATTTGATGTAGGCATAGTTTAGTAGATAAGAAAACTAAAAAAACAACTAAATTGATATTAATTTATGGAATAGAACTATTAATAGACATTTTGGAATAAAACTATTAATTAACTAAAAAATTTAACATTGTATATACAAGTTAACACTTGTCGTGATGTGGTTAAATTTTAAGATATTATTTTCCTTATATAATGAAAATGAATATATACTCAAAAAGTTTAATCTAGTTAATAGTTTTAATGCAAATGTCAAAAAATCAACTAATTATAGTAAATCACAATGTAATTAATCTTAAAAAATTAATTATGGTTAAATTATAATTTAAAATATGTACATTTACATTATAACAAAAGAAATTAAGAAAATACTTAAAAATATTACAACTGCTTAGAAAAATAATGTAAATATTAAATTAAATTAGTAAAAATATACTTCTAAACGTTGGATTTTTTAATTTTTTTTTTTTACATTATCACTTCAATTATACTTTTTTTTATTTTGTCACCCTCCATTGCTATTTGCTTTTAAAGTCTTACCAAATCAACTTTTTTATAATAATAATAATAATAATAATAATAATAATAATAAAATTCTTTTTAACTCAAATCAACGTATATTTTGTACTAACTTATTTTCTTTTAATGAAATAATTTAAAATTATAACATCATTTCTAATTACAAATTGATATTTAAATTATTATCAATAAATTAATATTTAAAATTTTATAACTTTGTATTTCTTTTATAATCTTTCACAAAATTATTTATTTAATTTATTAATTTATTTGTAATAATTGATTTTGATATATTAAAATGAGAATTAAATGAGAATAATATTAATTAAATGTAATGAATTGGAAAATATCGCTTTCCAGTATAAAATTAAGGAAAAATAATAAATAATTGAAAAAATTAGTACAAAATATAAAAGAAAAAGCTGGCCAAACTTGACAATTTTTTTGGTAAATTAAAAAATAAAACTTTATTATAATGGAAGGAACTCATCGCTACAACTACTGGAATGTTAACCTAACAACTCATCGTTACATCTATTCGAAACACTAATATAACAACTACTTCAAAATTTGAAACCAAACATACTCTGAATATTTATCATGCCGACATACATAATATTGAAAATTGTACAAATTCTTTCTTCTTTTTTTTTTAATTTTTCATTAATATCAACCAAAATTATACCTTAATCCATTTAAGGTATTACACACTATAAATAAAATAATGAAAATCAAGAATACATATATCATTATAAAATAATGATATATATATATATATATATATATATATACCACTAAAACTTAAATCCATATTTTCGACATGTATCATCCTTGAAACAATCACGGAGAAATTTCAATTAAAATCGTTCAAAAACCAAAAGTGCTAAAATTAAAATGAATTAAACTCCACATAATTAAGTCAAAATTGTGAAAACCATAAAATTAAAAAATACTAAAACAATAATAAGTTAAAACGCTTTTGTTCTTGGATCCCTTTGCTAAAGAAAAAAATCTGAATAAAAATTAAAAAAATTAAAATCAATTAAAGTTCACATAATTGAGAAAAAAATATTAAAATTATAAGTGAGAAATACTAAAACAATTATCAATCAAACCTCTTTAAAATATATCAATTTCAAGTTGGATCATCCTTGAAACTCCTTCAAGCGTTACTATTTTTTTCTTTCTCATCTAAATTTCACGATTGGTGGTGTAGATTTGTGTGTCGTTTTCTACATATGATCGTACCTCACTTAAATAGTTACCCAAAATATCTTAATAATGGCATGATCCCTTGATCGACTCAATTTAGAATAATTTCTCAATTAATCAATTTAATTACGAATAAAGAGATATAAAATTTATCTTTTTAAAGATATCATTAAATTTTAATATTTTCAGCAAATAGTCTTGGTTTCAAGAAAGCACATGTCAAGCATATTCCAATCTATCTCAATAATATTTCCTAAATAATAAAGGATCTAAACAATAAAAGCTTTTCTTCGATCTGGAAAAATCTAAAATAAAACAGTCAAATTTTGATTCTTCCCAATCAACCAAGTAACAAATAAATATAAATTAGCATCAATCACGGGATATACATAGATTGATTTTAATTATTTTAAATGATATTATTAATAAATGATAAATAAATTATAAAAATATCTGTATAATGTTTTAAATCTTAAAATACTATTTAAGTTACTAATTTATTAATAATTATTTCAATTTAAATTTTATATTAGAAATGATGTTATCATTTTAAATAATTTAGTTAAAAAAAATAAATTATATATATATGTGTATATATATATATTTTTGTATATGGGGAGAGAAATTTAATTTTTCTATATAAATAGATAAAGCATAAGGGAATAATATTAATTACATTTAATAAATTTAAAAAAGATATCTTGATAATTATATAAATTTTATATTTTACTATTTTTATTTTTTATATATGGAATGTGCCAGAATTCTATATTTATAAATATAGATATCTTTATAAATTTTATGTATATAAAAAGATATCTTTATAGTTATATAAATTTATTATATATTTTTTATTGTTCAGAATTGTAGGCGTTAAAATCTCATTTATTGTTTACAAAATTCTAGAAAACTCTTCTCTCTCTTTCTTTTTTTTATTTATTTTTTTTATTTTACTGTTTATATATATAGAAATAGAAAATTATTTTATAATAATTCAATCCACCATGAATGTTTGTTTTAAAAAGGTCAGATAATGTAGATTTAAGAAATATGTTCAATAATGCAACACCAATTTTAATTTTTAAAATAGTCTTTTTATATATATATATATATATATATATATATAAATTAGTTTACAATAATTTAATCCAACACCAACGTAATTAATTCGAAACGAATGAAAACATGAGCATCAAATTAATATTTTCTATACTAAATAATTGGTAGAAAAACATAATTTAATTTTTAGGCAATAACTTAGTAAACAAAGTAATCTCTTTTTTCCAAAAGCACTTTTCACAGCAGGTAGTTCCATAATCTTCTTCATCCCATAATATGCTATAATCTTTCCAGCATTGACATTGTCGTTGAACATTGAATGGACTATATTTATGCAGCGGCCACGATCCGGAAAAAAAATTCTCTTACATTTTTTCTAATTCGGACAACTTTAAGTATATCCAACGAAGTTAAAATCTTGAAGTCATGATTCAAGTTTTGTTGTCGAAATGCTAATAAGATTCCATACACATAAGTTGCTTCTTAGTGACCGTTTTTATATATCATTTCTAATAATTATAACCCAGATTCCTTAACTTCCCAAAAAATAATTCTCATTCCAAATTTCCAAGCAGCTTCTACGTGACCACTTGTTGCACATCTTTTGTAGAATGATGTCCCATTGTCACTCCATATAGCATCTTTAAATTTATGCTTAGATACATGCTTGAGAACATACCTATAATAACTGAGGGATTGAAAATATTTGTTGACCATTCTGACATTCAATAGATCAATAACTGATTTTTCTCTGATGAAAGCAAAGATAATTATCATCAGATCATTTGGAAGATGGAGTATATATATATATATATATATATATATATATATATATATATATAAAGTTAGAATCCATGTTTTACTCCATGGGTGTAGATTTTGAATTGGAGTTGAGTCTAGGTTTTGTGCGAATATAATGTGGTGGAGAATAAACCTCTTTATAGGATTTTGGGTAATACTTTTTTAGGGAAAAAAAATTCTAAATCTATTTAGAAAGTGTCAATTTTTTCTGAAGAGATAAAATAAAAAATCTAGAATTTTGGACTTATTAAAACTAAATTTGTAATTTAATCTTTATTCTTATAGAGTTTATTTAAACCTGTATCCAAAATTATTAAGAAAATATGTATTTTAAGATAAAATATGACTTTTAAAATGAGCTTTAAAGATTGTATTTCTAAATAAATTTAGATTTAAATATTTTTTAAAAAAACTCTAGATGAGTATATTGAATCTATGAGAGTGTCAAATAGATTTATAATATTTATTAAGAATAGTTCCTAATTATGAATAAAAGAAAATAGATACACATAAAAAAAATTAAAAAATTGATTATGAAAACTATAAAAAAAAAATAAAAATAATAATGATATTTATAAAATACATATGAAAATTCACCAATATTTATCAGCCTTACAAAATAAATGTCTTAAATGAATAATTATGACATGTTATTAAAGTGTTAAATGACAAAAATAACTAAATATGTAAGAATCAATTTAACTACATAATATGTGAAAATTGTCATTTTGAAAAATCAATAATTATGACATATGCGGAAAAAGCGTCGTGTTTATTAATTATCGTGTTAAATGACAAAAATAGCTTCATATGTAAGAATTGATTTAATTAATTTAGGTATCAAAATTGTCATTTCATTAAAAATATATACTCCTAAATTAAAAATTAGGAGTACATAATTAAAATTAAAATTACAAAAAAGCGTATTCAATTATTAAATTTTAAGGATATATATATATGTAATTTTAATTAAAAACTATGACGTGTCGCATTATTAGAGTGCCACTTGTCACGTTGTGGTTAATTTGCTTTTCTAAGTTTCTCCTTTTATTATAATAGAGATTTAAATTTTGGAATAATTTTTCCTCATATTTTAATTGGAATATATATATATATATAGGTTATTTAAAAAAAAAAAACCCACTTTTTAAAACATTTTACTTTAAGTCATTGGTTTTTGAATCTTTTGTAAAATTACCTCAAATCCAAAACAACTAGTGGTTTTGCTATTGGATGAGTGGTTTTGGATAATTATGATGTTTTAATCATTTTTAAATTTTCATTTAAAAATTTTAAATATTTATTTTAAATTATTAAAACATCATAATATTTCAAAACTACTCATCCAAATCCCAAAACCACTCATCTAACAACAAAACCACTAGTTGTTTTGAATTTGGGGTGATTTTACAAAAGTTTCCAAAATCGGTGGCTCAAAGTAAAACATTTGAAAAAGTGGGGTTTTTTTTTGGAAATAACCCATATATATATATATATGTTAAAAATTATATTATAGAAGGGCTAATTTAAAAAAATACCAACATTTTAAAATATTTTATTTTTATTTTCTTATTTGAAAAGTTTTAATAAACCATTTCAAAATCAAAACTGCTGGTGGTTTTTTTTATGGGGGAGTGATTTTGCTAATTATGTATTATTTTAAGGTATAAGGGTCTCATGAGCCTTTGAACTTGATTATATTTTTCATATTAGCCTTCCAACTTAATGAATATTCAGTTTAACCCCTCAACTTCTAAATACTGGGTCAATTAATCTCTTTTTGCTGATGTGAAGAGCTTAATTAACCTATTCATTTTAACCATCTTTATTGTTGACTCAGCCTCTACATCAGCAAAAAGAGCTTAATTGGCCCATTATTTGTAAGCTAATGAACTAAATTGAACCTTCATGAAGTTAAAGGGTTAACTTTAAAAATATAGTCAAATTCGGGGGATTCCGAGACCTTTATGCCATTTTTTAAAAATAATTTTACTAAGTTTTAAATATCTTATTAAATATTTTTTATTTTTTTTTTTATTTTACACTAAATAAAAAAAGTAATTATGTAGTTTTAGAAATTTTCAAACTTTAGTTCAATAATTTTAATAATTTATAGTTTTAGTTTTTAAATTTTAGTTTTACTAAACTAAATAAATTATTATCTTATTTTAAAATTTTAATGTAACATCTTGAAAACAGGTCTAGAATTTTTGAATGATTTTAAATAATTAAGTGATTTTATATAATGATTTTAAATTATATGATTCATATTTAAATTAAATTATTTGAATTATTTTATTATAATTGGTGCTTTCAGGAATTTCCATTTATGAAATTGAAAGTATCAATAAGGCATGAATTATTAGTTGGGAAAGAATCGAATGATTGAAAGTTAGAATTTGAATATTCTATGTTTTAAAAATATTTATGTATTTTTCGTTAGTTAGGATCTATACGTTTAAAAATGTTTTTTCCTTATTATTGAAATTATTTTGAAAAATCGATCGATTCTCGAAATGATTTAAAATGAAGCATTTTCTGGTTCAGGTTGGAAGCGGACCTTGTATTGGATTTGGGCCTCAAAATAGCCCAGATCCAATAACTTGGGCCCCAACCCACTTAACCAAGCCTAAACCCATTCATCTCTTCTTACGCTTATTTTCTCTCAACACGGCACTATCAATTTCTCCTTTACCAAATAGAGTATTTCATACTTTCCTTCAACGAATCTTTGCATGCTTTTGGGAATCATCTCCATCTTGCTATCCACCGAAGAAATTGTTTTCCTTCTTGATTGTTGTCATAACCCGTGGGTAAGTTTATGATTTATAACTCTTCTACCTTTCGAATTCATAAGGTAAGCCAATTCAATCACAATGGTTTTTCAGAAGCAATTCGTTCTTCTTGTTGAATTTTTCAATTAATGATCTTTTAGGATTCATTTGTGAGCTAGTCATCTGATTTGGGTGGAATTATCTCCACTGTTTTGAAGAAGCGATTCCTAAGGTATTTTCAAAAATCTCTGTGATTAATGTAGTTGATGTTTTTGGGTTGGGTTTCCTGAATCTTTGAGCCATATTAGTTATTTTGTGAGCTTCCAATCGTTTAGTTGAATCGATTCGAATATTTCCTCAAAAATTAATACATGCCCTATTTTATTCTTACAAAAGAGTTTTAAAAGGTGTTGATTTATAAACTATTTAAAGATTGTGTTGTGGGAATGATTTCAAAAGTATGGTTTGATAAGAGTTTTACAAAATTGAGTTATGTCACCTTTTGGTTTTAACGAACATATAAATATAAAAGGGGTTTTGAAAACTGAAATTGGGTTGTGTTGGTCTAGGTGACCAAGTGTTGGGAGGACAACAAAGTAATTAACATTAATCGATTTTAGACTGCGGTTGAGGTTGGTAAACTAGTTTTCGCCCTTTACATTATGTGTATTATTGTGTGTTTTGGGTTGCTGAATGTGATGACTTAATATTGATAATTGGCTTAGGATATTGAGATGAATTATATCTTTAAAATGATGTGAACAAATATGGTTGCATTACTTTGGATGTTTCTAGTTGTTAGTGTAATTATAAGCTATGAATTATGACATTGGATTTGGATGTGCTGTTGAGTAATTGTTATGACATTGTGCTGGTGTGATATTTAAGTAAATTAAATCTGACTAATGAAAAAGCAAAACTAGTGTAAAAGTCCTATTTAGATTTCAAAATAGTGGTGAGGAAAATGCGCCTTAAGGAATCAGGATTACTTCGACACCATAACAGTGTATTGGCGGAGAGAACATGCCAATAGTGGGATTTCGGTCTAAAGTGTGGACTTCGGTCCAATAGTGTTCCCATTTCACCAAGTGATGCAGGTTAAATGGGCGAAAATGGTGTAGATGAATGATAACAAGATAATGTTGTTAAACTGAATTGATTTGGGCAAAGTATGCCATGGATGCATGTGTTTTTCTATTTTCTTTTGCCAAAAATGGATACTGGATGAATGGATGATTGATGATGTTAATAGTTATGGATCTCGTTAACAGGTGATTGATTTGGTTAGTTGGGGTTGAACCTTTTTGGTGTCCCGATTAGTGGCAGTATATCAATAATGTTTAGGTGCTAGCCAATTGTAGTGAGGCTGCTATAGTTTTTGAACTGTTAAATGACATAAGTTGACTAGTAGAATTGGTTAAAAAGTAATGAATTGGCCTATTGTCAATAAGCTGAATATGGTAACTTGAAGATAAAATGGAAAAGTAATGGCTAATTGTGAAGTTAGTTAATAATGCAGCTATTAAAAATTACTAATATGGTGGACTGGCTACAATCAGAATGTCTAAGTAGAGTAAATAATAAAATTTGGTTACTTAGAAAGTTAGAGACCATAATGTGATTTTAGCTATTAATTAAACTTAAGACTATTAGACAATTAGGATGTTCTTGCCTAGAGGATTTAAAAGTATTATTTTGGATTAGTTTATGCTATTATGCAGGTACTTGGGTAGGCCTTATAGTGTCGATCTCCTGAGCACGTAGCTCAACCTGGTAGGAGGAGAATATTGTCAAGTGTTTCTGCCTTAACCTAGATATTGAACATCGCGAAATGTTTCGCGACTTGTCAAGTCGCGAAGCCATTATTGACGGAAATTCCTTATTTCCAATTAATCACCAATAATTCCTTTATCTCCTTATTTGACTACCAACGGTAACATACCTTTTTTTATTGTATTATAACAGACACTTTCCACTCTCAGAAGATTTTCTACCTTAGTTCCTTAGTCATGATTTGTTTACATTAGTATTAGGAAAATCTTTCTTGTATTACATTTCTTGTAAACTAGTATATATAGTAGATAACCATGTAATCAATAAATTAATTCAATACGAAATTCAAATTCAAAATATATTTTGAAATATCTCTGATTATCATGGTATCAGAGCCCTGATATCTTTGAAATATATTTTTCAACAGTTATTCCCTCTAATATTTTTTCTGTTTATTTTTTTTCTTACAGTGATTTTGATCACTACTGAAAGGTGTAATGGATACTATGGATGGTCACAAAAATCATGACGTATTGACCACTCGGTTCGACGGAACAAACTACACCTTATGGGAATTTCACTTTCGGATGTACATCGAAGGCAAAGGCCTCTCAGATTTATTACTTGGTACTAATGCTACTCCTACCGATGACAAAGGAAAAGCTCTCCAGCAATCCAACAATGCTCGCATTATTTCTTGGTTGCTCAATTGTGTTACACCGGACATTGCCATGAGCCTCCGTGCCTTCAAATCTGCCTCTGATATGTGGAACCTTCTCCAACTTATTTATCTGCAACAGAACCATGCCCACAATTTCCAACTTGAATGAGACATATTAGAATATACACAAGGTGATAAAGATGTTCATACTTTTTATTCTAGTTTAATATCTCTTTGGTCTGAGCAGGATCAAACTATTGGAACAAAAATGTTGGCGGAAAGTCTTGCTGAAATCTTGAATGAACGAAAACAAACTCATATTGTTCAGTTAATCATGAAACTCCGACCAGAGTTCGAAGCAATTCGGGCAAATATTTTAAGTCGTGAGTCTCTTCCTCCTATTGAAGTGATTCTAGGTGAACTTATACGTGAAGAGACTTGTCTCCAAACTCAGGCTACTCTCAATAGCACTTCATCAATCAACACATCCTTATATTCGGCTCGTTCGAACTTCAACAAAAGCTCACAAGTGAAGAGATATTATGAATGCAATAAGGAAGGTCATATTGCGTCTCATTGTCGAAAGAAAAAATTTTGTGTTTACTGTAAAAAGGCTGGTCATATTCTTCCAGATTGCCGTCGCCGCCTAACCCAACGCAACAGATCTGCTACCTCAACAACCAATGCCAATACTGCCACAGCTGCTACATATTCTGTAATTGATCACTAATCAGCAAATAACTTTGCCTTTACTCAACCTAAAATATCACTCTGAACATCAGCTGCTACCTCATCAAGTTCCTTCGATCCACATGCTTTGACAAAATTGATTCAAGAATATGTGACGGCTGTATTCCATAATATGACATCACAATATCCTGGCACAAACGGTAATAAATCTCTCTCTCAATGGTACATAGACTCTGCTTGTTCTAATCATATGACAGGTGAAGTACAAAATATGATGAACATGAAAACGATGAATCCACGACAACGGATTATCACGGCTAATAGTGACAGCCTAACTTCAAAGGGCATTGGCTCTGTGAATTTTTAAAATAATATTTTATATGTTCCTCGCTTAACTACTAACCTTATATTTGTTGGTCAATTAGTTGAAAATAATTGTATTGTGGCATTTTCACCTCAAGGTTGTATTGTACAGAATATGAAGACAAAGGAAGTGATTGCAACGGGTCGTAAAGTCGGGCCCTTATTTTTATTACAATTTTTGATCATTCCAAATTTAAATGTTTTCTCACCGTCTCCGATAAAGATGTTGAACATTCGAATAATTTATTTAATATTTGGCATCATCGTCTTGGGCATCTACATGCTCAACGACTTTCTTATATATTAAAAAACGACCTAAATTTTGAAAATTTTGTTATTCCTCATTCTTTAATTTGTGAAAACTGTGCACAGTCAAAAAGTCATAAATTATCATTTTCAAAAAGTATTACTACTTATGCGAAACCTTTTGATCTTGTACATAGTGATGTTTGGGGACCATCCCCCATATTATCACGCCTAGGATATAAATATTTTTTATTGTTTATTTATCATGTTTCTCGTTATACGTGAATTTTTTTCTTCGAAATAAAAATGAAGTTAGTGGTTATATTAATCAGTTTTCATCTTATGTTGAAAATCAATTTCAAACCAAAATAAAAAAATTTTGCTCCGACAATGGTGGAAAATTTATGAGTAGTGATCTTAAAACATTTTTTTGATGTTAATGGAATTATTTCTCAAACAACTTGTCCACATACACCTGAACAAAATGGGGTAGCTGAAAGAAAGAATCGCCACATTCTTGAAATAGCTCTAGCTCTTGCATTACTTGGAACCGCACACCTATCTCATAACTTTTGGGTTGAAGCTGTTCGAACATCTATTTATTTGATAAATCGTCAAGTGACTAGTATTCACAAAAATGTTTCACCATTTTTCAACCTTTTTTTTCAAAAAATCTTAATTATGATCTTTGTGAATTTTCGGATGTATTTGCTTGGTTCATCTTCCACCCAATGGGCGTCATAAGTTGTCGGCTAAAGCTGCTAAATGCATTTTTTGGGTTATAATGACACTCAAAAAGGATATATTTGCTATGATCCATAGAAAAGATTTACGTGTTTCCCGCCATGTCATATTTTTTGAAAAATCTTTTTACTATCCAAGAAATGTGTCGTCAAATCCTTTTTTGTTTTCTTCCACAATTTGATACAGATGAAAATCAACATTCATCCCCTCCTACAACCACTACCCCTGTAATTGAAAATCAAAATGGTAATGATGTCAATACTCCATATATTTTGCCTCATTCCAATGTGACAGGAACTGTTTTGAAAGAACAATCTCCTAATTTGCAGGTTAGACGCTCACAAAGACATGTCGAGCCACCACAACGCTATGGATACTCACTTGGAGAATTTGGTAAATCTTATGCTTTGATTACTAATTCACATTCTATTTCTATCCCAACTTCTTTTAAACGAGCAAATGAGCAAGAATGTTGGCGCAAAGCAATGACAGATGAAATGTCTACCTTAGAAGATAATATGACCTAGAGTCTTAAAAAAAAAACCCTACTGTCACCCTTATAGGCAGCAAGTGGGTACACTCAGTGAAATATAAGGCTGATGGCTCCTTAGATTGCTATAAGGCCCGTTTGGTAGCTCAAGACTACAAGCAAGAATACAGACTTGATTATGATGAAACATTTGCCCCTGTTGCAAAGATTTGTATTGTGCGTATACTTTTGTCTCTTTCTGCCATTCACAATTGGAAACTTCACTAGATGGATGTAAAAAATGCATTCCTCCACGGTGATCTTCAAGAGGTAGTCTATATGAAGCCACCCCCTGGGTTCTCCCCGGCAGACCCTAATTTGGTTTGTCGCTTTATATGGACTTAAACAAGCTCCTCGAGCTTAGTTTAAAAAAATTTGTAATACCATAATTCAAGCAGGATTTCATCAAAGCAAGTGTGACTATTCTATGTTCTTGCGATATTCTTTCAATGGTATCACTATCTTACTCATTTATGTTGATGACATTATTATTACTTGTAGTGATGCTAATGGAATTTTAGAGTTAAAAAATTTATTAAATGCGGCCTTCAAAATGAAAGATCTAGGCCCACTAACGTATTTTTTGGGATTGGAAGTCTTTTATTTTCAGGATGGAATCAAGTTGTCTAAAAAGAAATATGCCGAAGAATTAATCAGACTCATTCATATTACCGATGACAAGATGGCCTTTACACCAATGCAACAAAATATCAAATTCACACATGAAGATGGAAGCCCATTAGAAGATGCACTCTCTACAGAAAGCTCATTGGTAGCCTGATCTATTTAACAATGACTAGGCCTGATATTTTTTTTCCAGTCCAAGTGCTTAGTCAATTTGTTAATAATCCATGTCAGCACCATTATAGTGTGGCTCTCTGCATCATAAGATATATTCGAAGTACCATTAACTGATGCCTCTTCTTTTCCTCTTCATCTTCAATTAACTTATCTGGATATGCTAATGCAAATTGGGCTGGATGTGCTGCAACTTGCCGTTCTACAACTGGTTGGTGTATGTTTTTAGGTTCCTCTCCCATCTCATGGAAATGTAAGAAACAAACTCATGTCTTTGAATCATCCACCGAAGCAGAATATCGTGCTATGTCAAGTGCAAGTTCTGAAATAGTATGGATTCGATGTCGGCTAGCCGAACTAAATGAACAACTCACTGCTCCTATAACTCTTTATGGTGACAACACAAGTGCAATACAAATCGCTACCAACCCTGTCCATCATGAGAACACCAACACATATTAAAGTGGATTGCCATTATATTCGTGAACAAGTTGAAGGCAAAGTCATCCAATTATCTTACATCTCCACACATGATCAAATTGCTGATATCCTTACTAAATCTATAATCTCAAAATCGGCATAATTTCTTGATCTCCAAACTCCTGCTTCGTGATACGTAGCATTCGTTTGCGGGGGGAAATTGATGGAAATTCCTTATTTCTAATTAATCACCAATAATTCATTTCTCTCCTTATTTGACTACCAATAGTAACATAACTTTTTTATTGTATTATAACGGACACTTTCCACTCTCAGAAGATTTTCTCCAATAATTCCTTAGTCATGATTTGTTTACACTAAAACTAGGAAAATCTCTTAATTTTCTCGTATTACCTTTCTTGTAAACTAGTATATATCGTAGATAACTTTGTAATCAATAAATTAATTCAATATGAAATTCAAATTCGAAATATATTCTGAAATATCTCTGATTATCAGCCATGTTCCCTGATTTAAATTTGACCAACTTTAAAGAAAAAATCGCGACTTGTCTAGTCGCGAACCAAGTTAAGTCATGTGTCACTAAATAAATTGAACAATTAAAAATATCAACTTATTTTACGGCTTGTCAAGTTCCGAGCTAAGTTGCCTGTGACTAAAAATATTTGTAATTGAATTATTTTGTTCAAGTTGAGTCTGTTGGCTTTCATAGGTTTTTGTTTTGACCTTTTTACCCCTCTAGTGAACTTTTTAACCTATTTTAAGCACAAGTGTTAAATTGACCCGATTTACGACATTTGTAACTTTCGGTTACTTGTGGTATAAGTAACCTTTGTATTTGCATCACCTTCACCTTAATTGGATATATAACTAATTAAATGATATAAAAGCATATAGCTTGCAACTATTTAGGATGTAGTATGTTATTTTTTTTAATAATTATTAATTAAAAATTTATAATATTATAGTCATCAACTAATTAAAAATAAAATATAAAATAATTTTAAAAATTATATAATTTTTTTAATCATATTTAATAAATTATATTAATATCATTTATTACCAATAGAAACTTTCAATATTTTAAGAATATTTTACTCATAATTTAATAAGGTAAAATGTGAATTTTTTAATCGGTGATTTTCGAAATCACGAATTAAAAATGTAATATTTTTGAATGTTCTCCCTCTTTGGGTGGATACTTCTATAGACAGCTCAGTTTATCAAATGTTTTGAAGGTCTGATGTAATAATTTTGACACGGAAAATTTATTGTGTAACTAGATAGTACCCGTGCGAGATGCGCACCTTCAAATTTAATATTGAATATTGAAGCATTAAAACTATCATAATTATAAAATATAAATATATATATATATATATAATTAGATAAAATTTTGATAAACAATAGTAAAAAAAAATCATTTAGATAAAAGAAAATAGAAATAAAACATTATTACATTTATTGATGGTAAATTTAATCATTGATTCATGTCCAGCTCAACCCTACACTAATATATCTATTACCATGTCGATTCGTATCAACTCATTTGACCCATTTATTAAAAAATAATATAAATTTATTAAATAATATATATATTAATTTTAATAATTTAAATAATATAATTGTAACTTTTATATACTTTATATAGTCCAACTTCAAAAATTCACAAAAATAAACTTTCAAACTTTCACTTTTCAAAAATACCCAAATTGACGATTTTACCATTGTGTAAAGTTCTTTTACACTGATTTTTGAAGGTGTGAAAGTAATCGATAAGAAATATCTGGGAAGTTGTAAAGGGTTAGTTTTGAAAATTAAAGTTTGGATAACTCAACAATATAAATTATTTTTTTCTTTTTAATTTTGAATATTTAAACCTTATTTGGTCCATTATATACATATATATATATATTTCCTTATAAATATAATATCAAATATAAATAAGAATATTGTAATAGTAATCTAGAATATTATATATATATATATATATATATAACATTCAAAACAAAGATTTTATTGTTATATACAAACTATATATAAATGGGAAAATTAGGACCAACCAAAGTTTAAAAATTCAAAACTAAACCAACAAAACTTTATTTGTTGTGAACACATGTGTCTTTCCACTTGTGTATGTGTACAGCATGCAGGGTCAATACCTCATGCATTGTAACATCTGTCAATGTATGTTTTATATATATATATATATATATATATTAATTAGATATCTGAGATCAATAACATAGATTTAAAGGTTTTATTGGCTTTGCTTTATCTTCCTATTTTTCTCTTTGTTTTTCTACTTTCAATATACTACAATCCTATATATTCAAGAAGCACATCAAGATCCAATCCAAAATTACCAGGTTACTTTCTGGTCCGAATTTATTTTCAAGTTAATATAGAACTGTTTTCTTCTACCTCACTTCTATTTTATTTTTACAACACGTTATCAGCACGAGTATGCTCTCTGGTTGCCACTTAGATGGATCTTCCAGATCAGAAAGTGTTTGGTAATTGTGATTCTGGTTACAAGAAATAGTGAGATTTGAAAATTGGGAAATTACGATTATTCACTTGAAGTTGAATAATTGAATTATGGAAATCTGGAAATCTAAAGAAAGTGTTCTTGTTTAACAGAAAATGAATCGATACAAATTTGAGCCATTGTTGGTTTCTGGAGCAAATTATATGAGATGGTTGAGTGATTGTGGGATAAGGTTATGGGTTCGAATCAAGAATTAGTTATATCTGGAGATATATGTTTAGCCGATAGCGCTACAACCCATACGATTTTGAGAGATACAAAATATTTTCTGGAATTGATTCCAATTCAAGTTAAAGTAAATACCATATCGGGTCCAGTAGATCTGATCGAAGGCTCCGGAAGAGCTTCAATTGTGTTACCAAATAACACTGAATTGGAAATCGAAAATGCGTTATACTCTCACAAATCCAGAAGAAATTTGCTCAGTTTCAAAGATATAAGAATGAATGGATATCATATTGAAACAGTTGATGAAAAGGGTGTGGAATATTTGTGTATTGTTTCGAACAAATCAGGCCAGAAGCTTGTGATTGAAAAACTGCCTATTTCATCATCTGGATTATATTATACAACCATCAGGCATATTGAAACACATGTTATTGAGAACCAGAAGTTCTCTGATCCTAAAATATTTCAACTTTGGCATTATCGATTTGGGCATCCGGGATCTACAATGATGCGAAGAATAATAGCGAATTCAGAAGGGCATCAATTGAGAAATTATAAAACCCTACTAAATGATAGGGACCTGTGTATCCCATGTTCCCAATGGAAATTGATAACGAAACCATCGTTTACGAAAGTAGATTTTGAATATCTATCATTTTTACAAAGAATTCAAGGAGATATATGTGGACTCATTCATCCACCTAGTGGACCTTTTCGCTACTTTATGGTTTTGATAGACGCATACGCAAGATGCTCCCATGTATGCTTGTTATCCACTCGTAATGTTGCTTTTGCTAAGTTGTTAGCACAGATTACTCGATTACGAGCTCATTTTCCAGATTACCCTATTAAGAGTATAAGACTTGATAATGCTGGGGAATTTACGTCGAAAGCATTTGATGAATACTGTCAAGTATCTGGGATTGATATTGAACATCCAGTTCCGCATATTCATACCCAAAATGGATTGGCTGAATCATTAATTAAGCACCTTCAGATAATTGCGCGAACTATATTAATACGCTCGAAATTACCAGTAACTGTTTGGGGACATGCTATATTGCATGTTGTTGCATTTATTCGTATTCGCCCAACAGCTTATAACCGATATTCCCCATTACAGTTAGTATTTGGGAATCCTCCTAACGTCTCGCATTTAAGAACATTTGGGTGTGTTGTATATGTACTCATTACCCCAACTTAGAGAACAAAAATGGGACCCCAAAGACGTTTAGGAATATATGTGGGTTTTGATTCTCCATCAATTATCAGATATTTGGAACCAATGACAGGAGATTTGTTTACAGCTAGATTCGCTGACTGTCAATTTGATGAAAGTAATTTTCCGTTACTTAGAAAAGAAAAGATTTCTCCTGAAGAGAAACTTGAATTAGCATGGAAAGTTCCCACATTAGCGCATATGGATCAACGTACTCCATATTGTGAACTCAAAGTTCAAAGGATCCTACATTTACAAATGATAGCTAATCGAATGCCTGATGCATTTAATGATACTTCGAAAATAACCAAGTCTTATATTGAAGCTGCTAATGTACCAGCAAGGGTAATTGTTCCAGCAGGACAATCTCAAAAGAAAATAGCAAATGAAACTCCTATCCCTCGCCAGAAGCGTGGTAGACCCCCTGGTTCAAAAGATATAGTTCCAAGAAAAAGAAAGAAAAATGATCTGGATCCTAAAACCACATCCAGTGAAATCCCAGAAGTTGTTGAGATCTCTGAAAATAATATCCCTGAAGGAGGAAATAATAAAGAAATATCATAATCTAAAAATGAAGAAATTTCTATAAATTTCAATCAGGAATTATGGAATATAAATGAAATGAAAATTAATGATCTATTTTCCTACACAGTGGCAGTAGATATTTTATATGATGATCATGAGCCACGTAGTATGGAAGAATACAGAAATAGATATGATTGGAAAAAATGGGAAGAAGCAATCCAGGCAGAGTTGAACTCTTTGAATAAATGAAAAGTTTTTGGACCCATAATGAAAACACCAGAAGATGTTCAACCAGTTGGTTACAAATGGGTATTCGTTCGAAAACGAAATGAAAGAAATGAAATTGTGAGATACAAAACACGTTTGGTTGCTCAAGGTTTCTCCCAAAGACCTAGAATTGATTATGATGAGACATATTCCCCTGTAATGGATACTATTATGTTCCGATTTCTGATCATTGGGTCTGGGTTTGCAATTATAGCAGTTTATGTGGATGATATGAATATCATTGGGACTCCTGAAGAGATCAAACAAACTGCTGAATATTTAAAAAAGGAGTTTGAGATGAAAGATTTGGGAAAAACAAAATATTGTCTTGGTCTAGAAATTGAACATAAATCAAATGGGATATTGATTTATCAGTCAGCATACATTAAAAAGCTTCTGAAAAGATTCAATATGGATAATGCTCATCCATTAAGTACACTCATGGTTATAAGAACACTTGATCCCAAAAAGGATCTACTCCGACCGAAGGATGATGACGAACAATTACTTGGTCCTGAAGTACCATATCTGAATGCAATAGGTGCACTGTTATATTTGGCTCAATGTACGAGACCAGATATCTTGTTTGCTGTAAATTTATTAGCGAGATATAGTTCTGCACCAACCTGTCGTCATTGGAATGGAATCAAACATATTTTGCGTTACCTGAAGGGTACGAAAGATTTGGGATTATTTTATACGAATTCTGATAAATTTCTGGGTTTGATTGGTTATGCCGATGCTGGATACCTTTCGGATCCGCATAAGGGACGTTCTCAAACTGGTTATATTTTCACGTATAATGATACTGCGATCTCCTGGAGATCTACGAAACAAACTTTAGTAGCCACGTCATCGAATCATGCTGAAATTTTGGCATTACACGAAATCAGTCGAGAGTGTATTTGGTTGAGATCAATGATCCAACATATCTAGAATTCATGTGGTATCTCCGAAACTACAAATGGGTCAGCTGTAATTTTTGAAGATAATGCTGCATGCATAGCCCAAGTTCGGGGAGGTTACATCAAAGGAGATCGAACTAAACATATTTCCCCAAAATTCTTCTACACCCACGAGCTTCAGAATACGGGTCAAATCGATGTGAAGCAAATCAGATCCTGCAATAATCTAGCCGATCTATTAACAAAATCATTACCGACATCAACGTTCGAGAAACTCGTTTACGAGATCAGAATGCGAAAGCTCTCCAGATTAGTAGATTAAATTATGGGTGTAATTAACAGGGGGAGTTTTTGTAATTGGATTCCACAACTGTACTCTTTTTCCTTCGTCCAGTTTTTGTCCCACTGGGTTTTTCTGGCAAGGTTTTAACGAGGCAGTCATATAGTGGAAATCCAAGGGGCAGTGTTGTGAACACATGTGTCTTTCCACTTGTGTATGTGTACAACATGCAGGGTCAATACCTCATGCATTGTAACATCTGTCAATATGTTTTGTATATATATATTAGATATCTGAGATCAATAACATAGATTTAAAGGTTTTATTGGCTTTGCTTTGTCTTCCTATTTTTCTCTCTGTTTTTCTACTTTTAATAGACTACAATCCTATATATTCAAGAAGCACATCAAGATCCAATCCAAAATTACCAGGTTACTTTCTGATCCGAATTTATTTTCCAGTTAATATAGAACTGTTTTCTTCTACCTCACTTCTATTTTATTTTTAAAACATTATTTTTATTTTTGAGTCATCCAAACTTTGATTTTCAAAAATAGACCTTCAAACCTTCACAAATCTTCTTCACAGATCTTCACACTTTCACATCTTCACAGATCTGTTTAAAAGGTCTTCACAAAAGGGTAAAATGGTCAATTTAATTTATTTTTTAAACGTGAAAGTTTGAAAGATTATTTTTGTAAAATTTTTTAAATTGGGCTATATAATGTAAATAAAAGTTATAAAATAATAAAAATAAAAATAACCCCATATAAATTATATAAATATACAAATATGAAAGTTATTACCATAATAAATATAATACCACCAAAATAAAAAATAATAATGAGAAAATTAATTGTGATTGATGGATATATATATAGAAGAGAAGATTGATATGAAATCAAATTCCACGCCATAGAAAAAATAAGTATAAATTTAAATATTTATCTTTTTAATTTAAATTTAAATTATTTTATATATATATATATATCATAAAGATATTGGATAGTTGATAATATTTTTTTAAAATATATATAATTACAATTATCTTTAAATTATCAAAATATAAAAGATAATTATAAAATTGCTACACTAAATTTAAAAACAATTTTTGTCTAGTTAAAATAATATTGTTATCTTAATGGAGTATTGTCCTGAAACTTTTTCTTCTTTTATATATATTAAATGGTACCCGTGCGCGATGCACACCTTAAGTTTAATAATCAATATTTAAATATAAAATTTATTGTAATTATAAAATATAATTATAGTAATATATATAATAAATTTGATAAATAATAAAAAACCGTTTAGATTAAAAAAAAATTAAGGGAGGCAAATGTATAGAGCTCAACCCTACCCTATGATTATGTTTAACCCGTTTGATATTTTTATTAAAAAAATACTTATATAATTATAAATATAATATCAAGTATAAATAAAATAATTGTAATATATATATATATATATATATAAACATTCAAAATAAAGATTTTATTACCATATATTTAATAAAAATTATCATAAATTAAAAGTTTAACGGATCTATTGTGTTGATCCTAAATATTTTATGTCAACCCATTAAACTCTAATAGATTTGTATCTTCCCATGACCTAAAGTGCTACTCTAATTAAATTGAATTAAATATAACTCTATAAAATTTATGAATTTAAGTATTTATTTTCTTAATTTTAATTTTAATTTAGATTCTCAAATTAATTATTTAATATACATTAAAAAGATTCAAAAATAATTATTTTTTGTTATTATAAAATTAACTAAATAATCTAGATAAATTGATATAAATATTTTAAAATTTTGATTATATATTTAAAAGTTTTGAGGAGTTATCTTATAAACATTATAATATTAAAAATTTATATATACTAATCATACAAATTGATTATTTTTTAAAAATATAAATTTTTCATAAAATTGTGTAATTTGATAATATTAATTTTTAAAAAATAATATAATTAGATAATTATCTTTTAAATTATAAAAATATATAAAAATAATTATTTTTAAAAAAAATAAGAATAAGATTACTACACTAAACTTAAACACCCAAAATATGAAGTACAAAATATTTATAAGAGAAATAATTTTTTCTGTAATTTAATTATAAAATATATATATAAATTAATATTAAAAATAATAAAACTAAAAATATTATTAATAAAAAAGACATTATAATTAACATTCAATTATTATTACAACACATGCAATTTTTCACGAGACGTGAGAGTTCGGAGTTGGTGGTGGACTTGAGGTTTAGGAATGCTTGATTCTGGGTGGAGAGACGGAAGGGTCTTGTCAGGGCAACGGACAAAGAAGCTTTGTGTCTCGTGAAACTCTAACAATAATTAAATATATATAAATTTATAGGGTTGTGATTATAAATATTAAAACTAATAAAATTAATATATGTGATCATAAAAATTGAAAATAAATATTAATAATTAATTTTTCTATTCGAATATTAAAACATCCTCAGTTGAATTAGTATAAACTAAAATTTGATGAACGTCTATCTTTTCTTCTCACATCACACCTGTATGTAATACATACATATAACATCATAAATATAAATTACAAATATAAATATTTTATTCGAATCTAAAGACTTTATCAATTGAATTAGTATAAACTGAAAATTGATGAATTCCTTTTTTTTTTCTCCCATCACCTTATATATAAAATACATACATAGGTATAGCGTCATAAATTTCATGTAACGATAAAAATATATAAATTTAAAAGGAAAAAAAAAATTTTAAAAAAACATATAAGAAAACATATAAACATAGATGAAAATTACCACAATCTTTTAAATAACTTTGGGTTGATCTCTTATTTTATATTGAGATTCTACCTCCATACGCTCAACATATATATATATATATACATATATATATATATATATATATATATTTTGAAACCATATAGAGATGAAAATAATATCATCAAAACAAAATTAATACTAAAATAATTGTGATGGATATACATAGTGCAGGGAAAATTGATGTGGAATCAAACTCTATCACATACTAATATAAAATTGATAAATATATATATATAATAGAGTTATCTCAAACTACTCTACTTTTATAAAGTGATAAAATATATAAGTTTGAAGAAAAATGAAAACACCACATATATTTTTAAAAATTAATAACAGTAAAATAAAATTGATAAATACATATAATAAAGTTATCTCCAACTACTCTACTTTTATATAATGATAAAATATATAAATTGAAGAAAAACGAGAACACCACCTATATTGACAAAAAAAAAATAATAATATCAGTAAAAAGGTAATGATAAAATATATAAATTGAAGAAAAACGAAAACACCACTTACATTGACAAAAAAAAAAAATAATAACAGTGAAAAGGTTAGAAACATACCAAAGACATAGATGAAGAGTTAATTAATATCCTCAATTTGATATAAACTTTATATTTATTTGGTACTTTATCTTGATTTCACTCCTCTACAACGCTAAAAAAAATTACAAAATCATATACAAATCATCAAATACATAAAAATACGATTTATAAATCATACAAATATGAAAATTACCATCAAAACAAATAACGATGAGAAAAATAATTGAGATTGATGGATATATATAGTGGAGAGAAGATTGATATGAAATCGAACTCCACCACCAGGTAGTAAAAATAAATATAAATTTAAATATTTATCTTTTTAATTAAATTTGAATTATTTTAAATATATATATCATAAAAATATTGGATAAATTGATAATAGTATTTTTAAATATATATAATTATCTTCATATTTAAAAATATATAAAAATAATTATTAAAACTGCTATATTAAATTTAAAGACAATTTTTGTCTTTTTTTTTTATTAAGTTTTGTCCTGGAACTTTTCTTTTTTATACATATATAGATAAAATATATAAATTGAAGAAAAACGAGAACACCACCTATATTGACAAAAAAAAATTAAAAAAAAAAAATAATAATAATAATAATAATAATAATAATAATAATAATAATAATAACAGTAAAAAGGTAATGATAAAATATATAAATCGAAGAAAAACGAAAACACCACCTACATTGACAAAAAAAAAAAATAATACCAGTAAAAAAGGTTAGAAACATACCAAAGACATAGATGAAGAGTTAATTAATATCCTCAATTTGATATAAATTTTATGTTTATTCGGTACTTTATCTTGATTTCACTCCTCTGGAACGCTAAAAAAAATCACAAAAATTATATACAAATCATCAAATACATAAAAATACGATTTATAAATCATACAAATATGAAAATTACCATCAAAACAAATAATAATGAGAAAAATAATTGAGATTGATGGATACATATAGTGGAGAGAAGATTGATATGAAATCCAACTCCACCACCATGTAGTAAAGATAAATATAAATTTTAATATTTATCTTTTTAATTAAATTTAAATTATTTTAAATATATATAATAAAAATATTGGGTGAATTGATAATAGTATTTTTAAATATATATATATAATTATATAATTATCTTCATATTTAAAAATAATTATTAAAACTGCTATATTAAATTTAAAGACAATTTTTGTCTAATTAATTCTGATTTATTGTCTGATTAAGTTTTGTCCTGAAACTTTTCTGTTTTTATACATATATAAATAAAATATATAAATTGAAGAAAAACGAGAACACCACCTATATTGAAAAAAATAATAATAACAGTAAAAAGGTAATGATAAAATATATAAATTGAAAAAAAACGAAAACACCACCTACATTGACAAAAAAAAATATAACAGTGAAAAGGTTAGAAATATACCAAAGACATAGACGAAGAGTTAATTAATATCCTCCATTTGATATAAATTTTATGTTTATTCAATACTTTATCTTGATTTCACTCCTCTACCACGTGAAAAAAAAATCACAAAAATCATATACAAATCATCAAATACATAAAAATACGATTTATAAATCATACAAATATGAAAATTACCATAAAAACAAATAACGATGAGAAAAATAATTGAGATGGATGGATATATATGGTGGAGAGAAGATTGATATGAAATCGAACTCCACCACCAAGTAGTAAAGATAAATATAAATTTAAATATTTATCTTTTTAATTAAATTTGAATTCTTTTAATTATATATATATTTATCATAAAAATATTGGATGAATTGATAATAGTATTTTTAAATATATATATATATAATTATATAATTATCTTCATATTTAAAAAAATATAAAAATAATTATTAAAACTGCTATATTAAATTTAAAGACAATTTTTGTGTAATTAATACTGATTTATTGTCTGATTAAATTTTGTCCTGAAACTTTTCTTTTTTTATACATATAGTAGATAATACCCGTGCGCGATGCGCACTTTATATTTAATAAAAATATTTAAATTTAAAAATATCATAAATATAAAAAATTGATAAGAATTTGATAAATAATAATAAAGAACAAATTGTTTAAATAAAAATTATAAAGAAAATATTATAAAATTAAAAATATATATGATTTTATGTCCTAGTAAATAATATAAAAAAATTATATCTATTATAAATCACAAATTTGATACAGGTTTGATACGTATATATATTTATTTATTTTTAATAAATTTAGATGGACCAATACTTATTGAAAAAAAATAAAAAAAAAACAAATTTAAATAGCTCATCATTTATCTTCTTAATATATTTATATGTTTTCAATATAATCAAGTATAGATATCAATTAAGAAAAATAATACCAATGTTATTCTTAACTTAATATATATATATATTATACATTATCTTATCTTAATTTTTTTAAAAAGAAATTGTAGCTTGAAAAGAAAAATAAGCCGTTTCAAATTGGAACCTAGTTTAAATATTAAATTAATACATTTATCTTTTATTTTTATTTATTTTTCTTACTTTAGATAAATATTTAATCAATTCTACTATATGGATTTAATTTAATTTAAATATCAAATTTAATTTGAGAAATTAAAAGTAATTTATTAATTTAAATTTAAATTTTAAAATAATATCATTCTTCTTTTAAAAAAGTTAACTTGATATTTTCATTTTTATTTTTAATATTGATTCATATGTGAAAATTTTACTATTTATTCATTTTTTATTTTAATAATTTTTTTATATAATTGTGGATTTAATCAAAAAAAATTCTTAATATCTTTAAATTAATTAATAAATAAATATATCTTTTTATTTTAATATTATTAAAACTTATTAAATTGATCTTTATAATTTATTGATCTTTGATTTAGTTAGTAAATTTTATTAATATTAATTTATTTAAATCTATTTTATTTTTATTAACTTTATCATTTTTATTCAAATATGTTAAATACCATATATGTATTTGATAATCGTGTCACTTCTTTCAAATTTAACCTCCCCGTAATTGTATTTGATCCAAATTCAATTTATATTATGGCGAATATTTGTAATCACTTAAACAGTAATTGATAAAAATTTTCAATTACTGTATACATATATATAGTAGAGAAAATGTCATAAAAAATATTGAAGTAGATCGTGTAATGAATTATTATAGTAGTTGTAATTGAATAAAAATTACATTTAAAGGTTATAATTATTTAAAAAATAATTATCTAATATTACTATCGATTAAAAAAAATAAATAAAATTATAAAGATGAACATGAAGACCTATCGACAATGAAAGACGGTTGGTGGAGAATTAATGTATTACTTTGTTTTGTAAGTGATGTCATCATTAAAATTGTGGTTCTCATCAAATATAATACCCATGATTAATATTTTAGTTAACATAGGACTTTGATTTTATAATGTTATAATTATAATAGGTATTATATATATAATATAACTATATTATATAATATATATATATATATATAATAAATGGTGTTTTTAATTTATTTTTCATTTAAATTGAAATGATTTATAATATATTATTTTCTAATATAAATATAAAATTTTCTAATATAATTAACTTTATATTTTATAATTTTTGAATTTTTATTTATATATTAAAGATTAAACCAATAAATGTTAGTAAATGTGTAAAGGTTGATATAAAATTCTAACTCTATTATATAATTGAGATAAATTTGAATATAAAAGATTTTTTTTTTCAATTTTATCAATTTGGATATTTGGATATAAAATGAAGTAGATAAATTTATATTCGAAGTGTAATAAACTTAAAATTTATCTCGATATATTAAAAGTTTTAAGATATGAATATTTTTTAGCAAATAAAATTTATATATAATTTTATTGTAACATTATTAAAATAAAAAATAGATTAATTAGTACTTATTTAATTTTGCATTTACTATAAAGTTGTTGTTGGGTGATTTTAGAATTATTTATATTAATAGTTAATAGAATAACTATAATAATAGTATAATATTTTGCGGTCATATTATATATATATATAAAATATTTTTATTTATCACAAAATTATTTTTTATTGAGTTGATAATATTAATTTTATATATATTAAATCTAAAAATATATGAAGATAAATATAGAATTACGATTATATTTATCAAAATAGGGATGTAGATCACCAATCAAAGACAATTAGTGGAGAATTTTAGTTAATGTATAACTTTAGTTTGGTGGAGAATTTTAGTTAATTTAGATAAGTCATCACATTATTAGAATTGTCGTTATTATCTACTATAATACATATTATTGATATTTTAGCTAATGTAGGATTTTGATTTATGAGGTTATAATTATAATAGGTATCATAATTATTTAAGTATTATATAATTAATAAAAATGTGATGTTTTCAATTTATTTTATTTAAATTGCAATGTTTTATATTATATCATTTTCTAATATAAATATAAGGCTTTCTAATATAATTAACTTTATATTTTATAATTTTTGAAATTGTATTTATATAAGAATTAAATTTGTGATATTAAAGATTAAACCTAAAGGTTGATATAAAATCAAACTCTATTACATGAGATCAATTTGAATATAAAAGATTTTATTTTATTTTTTCAATTTAATCAATTTGGATATTTAGATATATAAATTTACATTTGAATAATCAAATTTAAAATTGATCTCGATATATTAAAATTTTTAAGATATGAATATTGTTTAGTAATTAAACTTTATATACATATATATAATTTTATTATAAAATTGTTAAAATAATAGATAGATTAATTGGTGCTTATTTAATTTTTATATTTATTATAAAGCTGTCGTTGGGTGAGTTTAGAATTATTGATATTGAATTGTTAAAATAATAGATAGATTAATTAGTGCTTATTTAATTTTTATATTTACTATAAAGTTGTCGTTGGGTGAGTTTAGAATTATTGATATTTTTATAGTAAATAGAATAAATATAATAGTATTATAATATTTTGCGAACATATTATATATATATATATATTATCACAATTTTTTTTGTTGAGTTGATAATATTATTTTATATATAATAATAATTTTTAAATCTAAAAATATATGAAGATAAATATATAATTACAAATGTATTTATCAAAATAAAAGATGTGGTGCCGAAAAATAAATTAATGGTGGAATTCATTCAACAGAAAGATTCATAACTACATAAGTCCGAAAGAAGGAAATTGTATTGTAAATAAATATATACAGTGCATTAACATTATATTATTTATCATATTTGAAAAAATTTGATAGTAAAATTTTCCTACCTACAATATAAAATATAATTACATAATAGTATCCCAATGACAGTAAAGTAAAACAACACAATAGGTGTGAAAAGTTGTTCCATACTACAAAAGGGAAAGTACAATCACCAATTACCTAACTTTTCAGCTACTCCATTATAACCAATAGCACTGTAGGATCACCACGGCGATCTTGTTAGAGAGAATAAAACCACCAAGAGATCTTGTTAGGAAGAGTAGAACCACCAACACTTAATTTTCCTGCGATTATGAGAAAAAAAAAAAGTAAGTTCCTACGATTATGAGAAAAAAAATTGAAAGTTCCCTACGTTATGAGAAAAACACATGAGGAGATTAATTGAGATTAATGACCCTATATAGTGTGAGGAGAAAATTGATTTGGAATGGAATCGTTAATATAGATAAACATGAATTTATGTATTTATCTTTATAATCTAAATTTATTTTGAAATTAATCTCTTTGAATTTTAATTTTTGAAAAGTTATCTATTTATTATTTATCTTAATTTTAATTTATAAAATAATATAAGATTTAAATATGATATATATATATAAATACTATTTTAATAAATAAAAATTTAAAGACAATTGTTGTCTAATTAAAACAAAATTATTGTCTCAACCGAGTTTTGTCCAGAGACTATTCTGCTTTTATATATATATATAGATAGATTTGTGGCTAGGGGAAGATGAAGCCCACAGAACCGGGAAGATGAAGCCCACAGAACTATTCTGCTTTTAAAGTTGATATTTTTTTTATTTATCTTTAAATTCAATAATTTTAAATAATTTATCTACTTTATGATCCATCTAACAAATTTGAATTTTTGAAAAGTTTATAGATTTTTTTTTTTAATTACAAACATTTAACAGTCAGTAATTAAATTGAACATGTGAATATATGAGAACAGTGAAGGTTTATGCTTTCTGCATATGCATCGTGAAAAAAACGATTTTTATCAGTTATAGCAGAGAAAGAAACTGTATAGAGTCGAAATATAAAGAAATGGTGGAAAAAGTCGAGTTGGATTGCGAACGGTTCGGGCTCGACTCGTTTAAAACTTGATTCGAGCTCGAATTTAAACAAACTTCTGGCCAGCCGAGTTCGAACCCGAATTTAAACAAGCTGAATCATGAGCCTCAAAATTAAAAGTTCACGAACTTTACGAGCATGAACGAGCTTATTATATTATATACTTATATCTTTTAATAAAATTATATTAAAATAATATATTAAATTAATAATTTATATTATATATTTTAAAGAGTCGAGACCGAGCCGAATTTAAATTTATATATAAACTCGCAAACTCAAACTTAGGTGTCAAAAATTTGACGAGTCTCGAACCGAATCCTACCCGAACTTGAGCTCCATTGCTAAACGAGTCGAGTCCAAGCGTAAGCCTATCTGAGCTGAGGTTGATTGGGACTGGAATACACCCCACCCTCCTAGCATTCACAAATATATAACTACAATTCATAAATATTCCATTAGTCTTGTCTGTCTTCGACAACACAGCAGTACATCAACAAATCATGGGCTCATTTATTACACAAACAAAATAAAAAGCCCAAAATAAAACAACAATTCAGGCCCACTTATTCCCGAAAAAAAAAAAAAAACCTAAAAGCCAAAACACACACAATTAATCACCCAATCAACTATTGACAAGAGCACATTGCTTGCTTCCTGATCTCCCCACTAGCTTTAAAAAGTATTGCAAAAGTATCCTAAAAGTAAAATAATATTGGTTTTGGCATTCTGTGTAATTGCGTAATTGAGGTGAGATAATCACGAGCTATCGAGAAAAATACTCAAAATCCATTCCTTATTCACGAGTTGGAGTCGAAATTAATTTATTTATTTATTTTTTTTATTATTATTATTTTTTAAAACGAGTCGAGTTCGAATTCTATATTACTCGAATAGTTGGATTTGCGAGCCTTATCGAACTTTATTATAATAAGGTCTAGGAGCGTAAATGAATCGACTCAAGCTCGAGTACATTCAAATCGAGTCAAGAATAATTATATAAAATTTTAAAAAAAATATTAATACAAAAATTAATGAGCTTTAATGAGTTGAGATTGAGTAGTTTGATTATCATTCCAGTTTGAGTTCAAGCTCAATTTTTGATAACTCGTCGAGTTCGAGCTCAAGTTCGAGTTTGGCATAATCTTTCACGAGTCTTGTCAAGTTTGGGTATAGAGCTAGTAAACGGACCGGTTTGGCCCGGACCAGCCCAACCCGAGACGGATTACAGATTAAACGGATCAAACTTGCATGGATTTTTTTTTACTATGCGAGCTGGTGTTACACCAATTCTAATCCAACCCGCACGAATTACAGGTTAAACAGCTAACCCGTTAATCCGTTATCAAATAAAAAAATTTCTAAAATTTTTATGTATATAATTTTTCTAATAATAATGATAAAAAAATTTTAAAGACAAAAGATAAGAAAATAAGACATGATAAGCATGACTATTTATAAAAAAAAAAAAATTAAAAATTGTATTAAGAAAGAAAGTTACTCGTCTTTTAATATTCGAGATGAAAAGATTATTTGATAGGTTTTGAAGAATCCAAAATTTATTGTAAAACGTGTAAAAAGAAGTTAAAATGAAAATAAATTTATCAATAAAACTTATAATTTTGACTATTACATTACCGGATATTGTATTTGATTTGTTTAATATACTTTTTGGAGTACGCAAATTGAAATTGAAATCCTAAAGCAAAAAATTATAAAATTACAACTAGAATATCGATAAATTAACTACGGTTTTGCACAAAACAATAAGAAAAAGAAAATCTTACATAATCAATCAAATAGAAAATTAATTAGTAAAGAAGAGATCACATTAACATAGAATGTCAAGTAGTCATCGAAGGTAAAAATTAGTGAAGGTTGAGTGGGTTGTATGGAACTAGAATTAGAAGCATTTAAAAATAGAATTGAAGTTAAAAAGACTCACCAATAGTTTTTAACTCTTTTTTTAAAAATAAAAATATTCTATAGGGTTGCTGGTTAGCCTGCGGTTAATCCAGCCCAACCCGTCTAAATCCGCGGGTTAATCGAATCTGATTAAATAAATTCACTTATATGGCAATCCAAATTTTAATTGATTCTAACCCGTCTAATTTGTGGTTTAAACGGGCCAACCCACGGATTTGGAACCCATTTATTGGCTCTAGGGTATATTCGAACTCGACTCAGCTCATATATATATCTACTATAAATGGTTTTGATGTTTTATGAGTAGTTTTAAAACTCTATATGATTTGATTTTGAAATTCTTCGTCATGAAAACAAATTACCTAATACTAAAATCGCTTAAAAAGAATATAAAACCACTATAAATTATTATAGGATGAATTTCTAAAACTTTTTAAAATTATAAAATTTATAATATAAACTGAACGTGAATTTTATATATATATATATATATATAATTTTGAAATAACCCATAAATAAAAATAATAATTGGTGAGCTGGGTTTAAATTAAAGGCCTAATATTGTAATAAAGCCAAGTATATATACTATTTGGCCTTTGATAATCGAGTCGAAAGCTTCAGATCTGAAGTTGAACCCTTCCTCAAGCTTCCCTCGACTAGTCTGGTATGTTCTCTCTTCTCCTTCCCTTAATGCGACTTCATATTGTTCTCTGGATGTAAATAGGTCGTGTTGGTCTTTGATTTCGTATTTCATGTACCTTTGCTCATTGAAAATTCCGGTTCGTTACCTAATTTTTGCACGATAAGGATAGTTTGATAAACTAAGTCGTCGTTTCTTTATCTTCTGCGATTGTTATTGTTGTTGCCACTGATTTACTCGACAAAATAGAGCATAGGCTTCTCGCCTTGCGCATATTGTTGTGTACAAGCCCTTAGGGTTTTATAGCTGAGTGTATCTGTTATTGGATAAGTTTTTTTATCTATTGCCTGTGGCACTGGTGAATCTTTGCTGATTTATGTGTCTACTTTGAACTTACTAGTATATCTATCTTGTGCAACAGATGTTGATATTTGTTACTTCTTTTATGACTAGCTAAACATGAACCTCTGGCTGGAATGATTTTGATCTTATCTCAATTGAAGAGCTTTTGCTTAACTAGAGTAATTAGGAGTGTATCAGTTGAGTGGATTGATGGTGAATGTGTTGGGGAGATGGGTTTTCTGATCTATTTTGATTACAATTAGTTGTGTAGCTGTGAAGAATAGTAATTACTCTGTAAGATGTATTTGTGTTGTTTCTGACTATATATACCCCTTAGTGATATGATTAGAACTTTGTCTTCTGTTCCTGAAGATCTTAGGTTCAATCTTTACTCAAACCTACATGTTTAGGTGAACTTGCATAATAAATCATTCAACGCTCTTGTAAGATATTACAGTTCTAGGTTCAAGTAGTCTGCTAAGCAATGCCAGGTTTTTATTTATTTTTTATTGAAGAAAATAAAGGACAACATTTTTTTTGTCTATGCTTTTCAATTGGTGGGTTCTTTTGTTATGCTAGTTTCTTTTGTTTAAGGATAATTTAATAAGACCTCATAGGATATTGAACTTTGTGCTCCTTCACTAGTTTAAAATCAAGCAGAATTTAGCATTGATGTTTCTTCATGTTAGAATAATCTGGAATATCTTATCTTTGCAGGACTGTAATTGTTTTCACCATGTCCTCATCATATCTACCAGCAACAACAGACTCAATTGCTCAGGCTTTAGAAGCTGCTAATCGCTCTGATGCCATCTCCATTCTTTACCGTGTACTAGATGACCCTTCATCTTCTCCTGATGCTCTGAGGATCAAAGAACAGGCCATCTCAAACCTCTCTGACTCTCTTAGAGAAGAAAACAGGGCTCAGGAACTCTGTAATCTTCTAACTCAGTTGAGACCTTTCTTTTCATTGATTCCCAAGGCCAAAACTGCTAAGATTGTCAGAGGAATTATTGATTCTGTTGCGAAGATACCTGGGACATCTGATCTTCAAATTTCCCTCTGCAAAGAAATGGTACAATGGACCCGGGCAGAAAAGCGTACATTCCTCCGTCAGCGGGTTGAAGCAAGGCTTGCTGCTCTCTTAATGGAAAATAAGGAGTTCTCAGAGGCTTTGACTCTTCTTACTGGTTTGGTCAAAGAGGTGAGGAGATTAGATGACAAGCTACTTCTGGTTGACATAGACTTGTTGGAAAGCAAGCTGCATTTTTCATTAAGAAACCTCCCAAAAGCAAAAGCTGCCCTCACAGCTGCACGGACTGCTGCAAATGCTATATATGTTCCTCCAGCTCAACAGGGCACAATAGATTTGCAGAGTGGGATTCTTCATGCGGAAGAGAAGGATTATAAAACTGCTTACAGTTATTTCTTCGAAGCATTTGAGGCTTTCAATGCTCTTGAAGACCCTAGGGCAGTGTTCAGCTTAAAGTACATGTTGCTTTGCAAGATTATGGTGAGTCAAGCTGATGATGTAGCTGGAATAATTTCATCTAAGGCTGGACTCCAATATGTGGGTCCTGAATTGGATGCCATGAAAGCTGTTGCAGATGCTCATTCAAAGAGGTCATTAAAGTTATTTGAAACCGCATTGCGGGATTTCAAGGCTCAACTAGAGGAAGACCCTATTGTCCACAGGCATCTCTCATCCCTATATGACACTCTTCTGGAACAAAACCTTTGCAGGCTGATTGAGCCTTACTCAAGGGTCGAGATAGCGCACATTGCAGAACTCATTGAATTGCCTATAGATCATGTGGAGAAGAAATTGTCTCAAATGATTTTGGACAAGAAGTTTGCTGGAACATTAGATCAGGGTGTCGGATGCCTCATCATATTCGAAGATCCCAAGCAAGATGCCATTTATCCTGCAACTTTGGAGACCATTTCGAATATGGGTAAGGTTGTTGACAGCCTTTTCGTGAGGTCTGCCAAGATTATGGCATGAGACTTGGCATTTTAACTGTCTTTCTACTCTTTCATGGTTGTTCCAGACATTGTTGGTACTTTTTATCTCATAGATTGAAAATTGGTTTCAGTGTATTGATTGCTTGCTTCTAAATATTTCACTGCCACAGTAATGACTCCAAAGTGTTTAGGATGTTCTGTTATATTGTAAGATTATGTTAGCCTGTTTGTTGCCTTTAATTACATATGCATCAATCTAAGGCCAAACAAGATGTCGCAAATTAGAACCATTTACAACGACCAAAATGCTTGATTCATTAACACCAAATTTCCATGGCAGCATCATAACGCTTCCAATTCATACATTCACAGTCAATTTCTCAGCAACAACCAACAACAAGAATAACAAGACATTCTGATTTTAAAGATGCTACATTCAAGTAGGAATCTGACCCAAATCCACCACCCGTGGACCTGCCTCCGCTCTGGCAGCCGGATGTCGAGCAAGAACTAAAGAAACTCATATAAAGACCGGTCACAAATCACATATTCGAAGCATTTAGGGCCATTACTTTACATTGTTCATTCATAGCCAGAAGCTGAGCCTCTTTTTTGTCAAGAAGGGCTGTTAACCTCACATTTTCTTCCATGAGTTTCTGAACTTCAGTTTCTTTCTGCATCTTCTCACCCTCCAACTGAGTTGTCTTCGCAACTAGTCTGCTTGACAACACAATTTACATCAATAAACCAAAGACTGAGATTCATAATAGTATTAGAAGAGATGAAAGATCACAACAAACAATAACCAGAGACAAAAGAAACAACAAACAATATCAGCAGGATGCAGTATCAAGTGAACCTTGAAACATAAAAACATAATGGAGAAATGGAACATCGCAATCAATTGTAGGTGCCGAAAGTTTAGAGAAGTGATAGAAGTTGTAAAGTGAGAACAGTGGTGTTTTAGAAACACTAAACACTGTGACGATATGGTGCTAGATAATTTGAATTATAATAATAAAGTATTTGAAAACTAGATAATTTGAACTATAATAATAAAGTATTTGAAAACTTATATATACCGACCTTTCGAAGAGCCTCTCAATAGTTTGAAACTGCTTCTCTGATGAAAGAAGTGTTTCCCTTACACTAATGAGACTGCTAACATAAGATTTGAGAGACTCAAAATCGTGTTTGACGCGACTAAGCTCCTGCTCATTTTCTGTAGCTCGTTGCCTCTGTCTAGATGTTTCTTCAACCAAATCTTCAACCCTTTGCCGCATTTCATTCAGAATGCTATTTGTACCTGAAGCAAAGCGCTCCATCTCCTCTAACTTCAATGACATGCTCTCGATCTGAATTGCTTTCTTTTTAATTTCTTCCTGACCTAAATTTACCTTTTCTTTCTCAATTGCAGTTTCAGATTCAGCCATTATGATTCTTTTGACAAGGGCTTCAACTACCTCAGATACCATCTGTACAGACTTAAGTAGTTCACCAATATAAACCCCATCTTGTTCATCCAAAGAATCTAGCTGATTGCTAATTCCTTGGAATCGCTCTACATATGAACCATCAAATGAAGAAAGATCAACATTCTTAGACCAACCAGATAAAGGTGTACCGTTTTTATCTACGATACCAACTCCTTCTAATTGTTTGATGCCACAAGATGTACTAGCTAGATCAGGAACAACCATATTGTTTGCTTTTGATTTCAAGAAAGTCAATAATGTTGCAGTAGTCTTCACTCTTTGCCAGAGAACTTCTAATTCCTTCTTTGCATCTTCCTCAGAACTTTGTATGCATGCCTTTACCTCCATAATCTTTGATTGAAACACATCCACTTGAGAATGGTTCTGCCCCATCTCCTGCTTCCACATTTCGCAATCTTCACTTACTTGAGGCTTCAAAGTCGGCAGGCCTACATCTTCCTCAGATGCCATTTCCTTTCCTATATTATCAGTAAACGAACTTAAGATTCCAAACCCAAAATATAACAAAACAACAACGCATAACTACATGTAAGACTAACAGTCTTAGAAAATAAAAACCTACAACGAAATTTGAATGTACACAAGAAAACCTTCATAATCATTCCGTACACAGCATCAAGAATCACAAACATAATAGTTCCTGATATTGCATCATTAACTTTCAGTCATATCAATAACAGCCCATCAGGTAAAATTTCAACATCCCAAGACATAAAAATCCTGCTAAATAAAAACAAAAAACCAAAGATAATAATATAAACCTAGCATCCAGATTCTCCTTTTTCAACATCCAATCAAAAGCCAGTGACATGGATCAACTTTAATACCGTCAAAGAAAACACACCATTATCAACAATAAACCAAACCACAAATAAAATGAATCGTAATCTCAGAATTCTTCTAATCCTTTAAAAACATCTGGTCAACAAGCACATAGAAAAGCAAAAACTAGAAATCTAAATCCAGCGATCTGCACTGAAAAGCATCAAAGGTATCTATATTACACAACCAATTCCTCCAATCAAATGCAAAGTAACAAAATGATCATCAATCAAACCCTAAAAATGGCAGCAAAAGAGAAGAACCACGTGAAAACAATCAAATCAAATGCAGGAAAAGAAACCCAGAAAAAAATGGAGAAAAGGGTACCTTCTGATTCGAGGAAAGGAGAGGAATTGATTGAAGTTGAGTAAAGCAGATAAGGGGTGGTGGTGGTCTGTGAAAAAACAAAAAAAATGTGATTAGAAGCTGCAAAACCACCCAACTAATATTTGTCTAATGATAATATTAGATGCCTTTTGCTTTTTTTAAATTGGGTCCTTCTCTTTTCGATTTTTCTGTTAATCTATCTATTATTGTTTTAAAAAGAATAGAAAATATTTAATTATTAGTTACTGCTGGTATCCTATCGTATCCTACATTGTTATTGTTATTTTTATTAGTTTTTAATAAAATATTTTTAAAATTTATTTAAAATTTGATTCAAATATATCAAAATTAAGGAATATATTAATATGAAAATTAAACCATGTAAGTTTTACATCAGAATTTTATTTTTAAATTTTATAAAATTTATTTAAATTTATATGTCAATTTAAGATAAATAGTGGATTTTTTAAAAAACTTAAAAATATTTTTTAATAAATTTATTTTTAAAAATAAAAAATTTATATATTTATAATATATAGATATATGTGGTCAGTAAATATAATTAATTTTTTAAAATAAAATTTACAAAAAATTGTTATCTGATTTATAAATTCAAGTTAAAATTTATAAAATTTACTTAAAAAAAAGTAATTCTTACTTATTAAAATTTATTTACATAAATTTGAATAAATAATTTTTTTTTATTATCTTAAATCAGTTTTTAAAATAATATATTGAAAAAATGAAATAATATAAAAATTATTATTTGAATAATATATATATATATATATATATAATCTTTTTATTCATTTAATCATTTATAAATTAAATGATTATTTGTCCTAAATAATTATGAGATGGAAATACATCTGGTCCAAAATTTAATCAGCAATAGACCATTCTATCAGAATAATATGATTAGGAAAAACTTTCAAAGCAAAGTAATGGTTTACTTTCACTTGAAAACCATGCACATTACATATTTACAATCTCTCAACCAAAAAAACATAGCTCAATCTACAACATCTATATCACAAATCCATATGGTTAATTAGCACTACTCTTCTTTATCTAAGTAAATGATTTTGTAACTCTGGAACTGGAAGATGATAAGCCAGAGAGAAGTCCAACAAGAAGTGCACTATTATAAGTGGTTGCTTCACCTTGCATGATGTTGCTTCTATTGTCCACATAAGACTCATTGTATGAAGGACCTCCAACAAGTGCCCCAACAGCTACATTTGGATTTGGAGAATCTGAATATAGCCATTTGAATCCATCCTTGCAACCTGTACCTGAATCAACTGGAATTGATGAACCTCTATGGTGTATGTGTAAAGGGTAGTTGCTTCCATAACCGACAATGTAGCTCATCTTCATTGGATTGTTCCCCATCACATATTCCACCTGCAAAAAGAATTTGCCCATTTGGTCCACTTAATGCTTTTATCATTCATTCATAGATAACATTGCATTTACTTTATCAGAAGTGGAGTTCCAAATAAGAGAGAATCTCTATTATTAAAAGGACAATCGTTACTCGACAGCTTAAAGCTGACCAGTATAAAAAATTAATGAATTATGAATGTTAAAATCAGTTTTCATCTTTATCTGTTCATTTTCACTGCTTAGATATAGAATGGAAGTCTAATCAACCCTATCTTTACTCAACTTTTCTCAATTATATTTAAAAATTGACTACTTAAGCTAGTTATGGAAAACATATAAAGCATGATCCTTAGCCTTACACAAACCTGTGAAATGGAGAAATTGCGCAGATCATTTGGCTTGTAAAATTTTCCACTGCAATCTAGAAACTCAGTATTGGATGTAAGCATGTAATCGCTATAAAGAAGTGCAAGGAATGCGGAAGCCATTGAATGCTGAAGACAGTTCCATTCAGCAACCCATATAAGACCACCTGCATTGGTGTTATTACATGTTCACATATCAGATTTCTAAGATGACCCCAACAACAACTTGTTACATATGATTGGTGTTTTGTAGGTGTATTTTTCATAAGATTGAATGGTATTACCTTCTGTTCTATTTGGCGAAGCTGTGGGCGAATCTGGTATAAGTCCACACATGATAGCCTCAGCAGTTTTCCTGTACTTTTGGAGGTCTAGATTATCAGATTCTGATATATCTACATTGCTTATCATATTTATCCTTGACAATAGAACCTGCCCAGCAAACAGAAAATGAGCAAAAACATGTCACAAGTACTAATGAGCATGTAAACCATCTAATTAGTGACAGTATATTGGAAACATACATGTACACCAGCGCGCTTATCGTCCCAACTGAACCAAGTTGGGTTCCCCCAATCTGCAAATCCTTGCCCGTTAATCTCAGTAACATAACGAAGATACATTCGATCCCCTGTTGCGAAATATAGCCAACTAGCAGCCCACAAGAGCTCATCACCATATGTTGTAGAATTATAGTACTTCTGCACTTGAGGGAGACTAATGCTGTACAAGCCTGTGTATGTGTCGGCAAAAGTAAAAAGCTGTTGGGCATGTGTAAGAAGTATAGCAGAATAAGTTGAGTTGATGTTTTTAAACACCAAGGAGGCAGAGGCCATTGCTGCAGCTGTCTCTGCAGCAACATCTGATCCAGGAAACGATGTATTGATCTGCACCAATGGCCTATTTCCAGTCATCTTTTCAGGTCTCTCCCAACAGCTGTGGTCTAAATCAGCATTACCAACCTTCAAATTTCACACATACATACATCATTACAATTAAACACTGATAATTAAATCAAAACAACAGGAATTTCAACAAACAGCTAGCTAGGAGACTAAGTGATGATCAATTAGTACCACCTGAACATAGAGCACATTTGGAGAAGGATGAGCTTGAATGAAATAATCAGTCACCCATTTGAGCGAATCATAAGCATTTTCAAGCTCCTGAATTGCTTTCAAATGACCACCATATTCAAGAATTGTCCATGACAACACAGTTGCAGTGAAAGCCATAGGAAATCCAAACTTCATTGAATCACCAGCATCATAAAACCCTTTTGACAAATCCAAACCCTCTTCACTCCCATCTAACAACCCAGAATCACCTCTCCAAGCAATCTTATCATCACTCAACTTCCCAGCTGCCAAAACAAAAACATGAACAGATACAATATCAATACACACAACCCCAAATTAATTGAAACATGTAACTAACATACATTTTTGCACATCAAAGAACTTCATTGAGACATGAACCGCATTTGCATATCTGGGCACAATTTGTATATACTGATGATGAGACTCATGAGACCTTGAATGGACATATCTCAATATAGTGAGAACACTCATGGTAATAACACCAATACAAAAAAGTGACACTATAACCCAATACCACAAGTAACAATACTTGGTTTTCTCAACCTGGGTATGTTCAGTTTCAAATTTTTTCACATTCTCTTCCTCATCTTCAACATCTCTAACACAAACACATAACATTTTAGGATACGGGAAGTTGCAATGCTATAGCAATGTTATGTGCATATTTATTTATTTGTGGGTTCGAATAATTCCATTGATGTGAGAAATGTCCAGTGAACGGCATATACGGCGTTTGTCGTTAATATTAAAAGTGGTGAGTCTGCGAGTTATTAAATAGATAGCCTTGCGTATCCGATTTCTACGATGTTATTGATGTTGATGGTTGCATAGACGAGATCAATTGCGTTTAAGAAGATATTATAATGAATGATCTTTTTCTTAGATGACACTATCGTCCTAGAATTTTCATTATAAGACAAGGATAATAATAGTGGGTTACTTACTTACTATAGGTTGATTTTTTTTTTTTTTGGTTGATTTGGCACTATTATAATTTGTATATGATATGTATTAGTAGAAAATATTAAATCCTAATAACATAGTATTATAAAGGAATTTATCAAACATCAACTTGAAACCTTGGAAAGCTTACTTTTTTAAAATATGCTTCTTTTCTTTTTTTTTTTTTTTTTCTTTTTTTTTTTTTTTTTTTTTTTAAATTTAAAAAGTGAGATTTTAAAAGTTCAAAATATAATTATAGGTATGTTTTGAAAAATATATAAAAACAGACTTTTAAAAATTTAGTTTTCATTCTATAGTCTAAGTTTCCCAAAATATTCCTGAATTTTTACAATTCACAAATTCTGTGAATTACGGTCACAGTCTGTGAATTACGGTCACAGTCTGTGAATTTCCTATGGAGTGAAAATCAAACTTTAGTTTTGCAAACTTTTCAAAAGTGGTCTATAATTGTATAGTAAACTTTTCATGGCCTATAAATTTTTTTTCCCATTAAAAAAAAAAGTTTTAAAATTAAATTCTAATTTTATTTTAGGAAATGAGTTTCAACGGTGTTCCTGAAATCAGCATAGACGATTGAGGGTCAAATGATCTGATTTTTTTATATAATCAGACGTGAAAATCGGTAATAGATCTAGGCGTTCTGTTACGTCCGTAATCTGGGGCTATTTGTCGGCTTATTTTGAAAATTTTCATAATTTTTATTTATTTTCATTGTAAGGGTAAAATGGGCATTTTAGAAAAAATATTGACTTTTCCAGTTTGACCAAATGATTTGACTAAGTTGACTATTGAGTTAGTTTTGAAAACAATTTGATTTTTGAGTCAATTTGGTAATTTATTTTACAAATGGGGTTATTTTTAAAACTACATGCAACATATGGGTTGGTGGAGATATTTACCACCCATATAAATATGAAAAGATGCTTTTAGAAATCATTTGTCACAAAACCTAGAAAGAAAGCTTATACGTATTCATCTTTTCTCTCAAATCAAGAACACACTCTCACGGATTTCTAAGCCACAACTTTCAAAGATTTTACTTGGAGATTTGTGTTGTTTTGATTTCTTCATCCTAGGTAATAAATCCCTTTTCTATTTGCTTTAAATTGATTTTTATATGATTTGGGGATTTGTGACGTGAACTAGGGTTTAATAAATGGAAGTTGATTTCTATGAATTGATTTGGGGTTTTTATTTCTAATGGATTGGGTTTTGAAACTCTTAGTATAATTTCACAATTTTGGTTTTAATTGAGTTACAATTGATTTAAATTGTTCCCTTGAGATAAACCCTAATTTTCTAGAATTGGGAATTTATTAGTTATTCTTGATTTGGTGTAGACCAAGTTGGGAATCGTCAACCGGAGTAATTTCGGTGGATTTGGATTTAGCGAATAAGGTTAGTAGTCGTGTTTACGCCCTCACAATTGTATGCCTTTATCTGTTTGGATGTTTGCAATTTGGTTAAATTGATATAAGCTGAAATCTGAATTTAGTAACATAATCCGCTGCATCTAATATGAACTGTTAAGGTAAAATTGCTGCCATTATAACTGTATATGATCTGGATATATTCTGATTCTGCTGCTCATATGTGGACATATTAAATTGATGTCCGTGTTTGTTTGTAATCTGAAATTGGAATTCTGTAAATCTGTTAAAGTCTGTCCTAAGGTTAATACGATAAGACCAGCATGGTGTTAGGAAAAACTAGATGTATACATCGATGCGCGAAAGCGTATATGGTCTTGATTGCCAACCACTTTCTGGATGCGACGACATCATTTCTGGAGCTTGGCTCATTTCTAGATGTGACAACATCATTTCTGGGATCTTTGATCCATCTCTGAGGGTTTAATCCTATCTGTCTGTTTCTGTTCCCGATTTTGTTATTAAACTAAGGACATGCCTGGTAAGTTAAACACCTAAATAATTGGGTAATCTGAACTCTGTGATTATGAATTGTTTCTGCTTCTGATTATGTATGTTTGACATGTTTTGCCTGTTTCTTGTCGCTGCTCGTTATTGTCTTTTAGGTTCTAACTTTGGGTAGTATGAATATTGACTCCTAACTGGCTGTAACTGCTAGGAATAGACCCAATTAGATAGCTAGACTTTGAATAGCGATCGACATAATCTGAACTAGACTAAAAATGTGCCCAGTGCCCGTAACTGGATTATATACCGGACTAGGTACCGGATTGTCACTTAAAAACTGAAAACTAGACGTAGGATAGTCTCTGGCCGAACTCCTTACCGAGCTGGTTACAGAAATACAATTCGGTCAGCCTTGAGATCATTAGATTCACTCTCTGGCCGAACTGCTTACCGAACTAGCTACCGAACTGTAGTTCCGTATGAGTCTCAGAAGACTGGTCAACCTCTCTGATCGAGCTCTTCACCGAGTTAGATCAATTCTTGTCAAAAGTGTCTAAAATTCATATCACACTTTATAAAATTCTGTTGCTAATAAATTCTTTTTAAGATTTACTTTAGATCTCAATTGTATTCTTTCTTTCCAAGTAAACAATCCCTGTGGAGACGATATCTTTAAAATTATAATTAGACATTGATAGAAATTCTTACATTCTTTATGTTATTGTGCTGATTATCTATGTTAGAAATTTTCTCATCAATTTCTTGGCGCCGTTGTCGGGGATGGTTGTTTTTAAGATTGAGATTTATTTTGGATTGTACTAACTGTGCTATTTATATATTATTTTCAACTTTAAATTGTTTGTTCAAGTGTGTAGTGTATGCAGACAAGATCACGATGGACTCACAATTTGCAGTTTAATCCTGAGCTTGAAAAGTTAATCAGACAAATGAGATCATAGTAAAGAGTGAATATGTCTGGAGTACGCTGCAACCAAAATAATGACACAGAGGCCAATCAAGAGGCTGAAAGGAAGACTGTGCGTCAATACTCAATTTCACTAGTTGATGGAATGCCTCAAGCCATCAACTAACCAACAATAACAACCGATACATTTAACCTGCAAATAGATGACCAAATGAAAACATAGGTCTCGATGATCACTAATAGGTCTATTAACCTAGGCAACAATAATTATAAATTAAACACCCGACACCATAATAGAGAACAACAAAGAAAATACAATTAAATCTAATACAATACACATTAACTCTAACAACAATAAATTCAGAAACCTCAATTGATAGGAACTTGAAGACATGGATCCTCTTGTGGTAGTGTAAAATCACAATATGTGTTTATAAATTAAGCCACCACGTACAAATTTCATATACACCTCCTCCTTGAATATCTTAGAACAGGTGCCTATAACATAAAATCAAAACATTTAAGCCCGGTTCGGAATTAAGGCCCAAGTCCAAAACTTCTAGCAGGCTGAAGCCTAAACTCCGGCTTAGTTGTTTCGAGAGGCCCAGACCCGTTATTTTGAGAGGCCCAAAGGTCTATGAGCCTTCCGAGGTCTACCAATCGATCAGACTTATAGTTGGTCAAATCCCAAATTCTACTGAAATCCATTCGCAATTATCTCGGTAGGATCTAGTAATGGCTCCTCGAGCTTCTATAAATAGGAGGTCAGACCTCTTCATTGAGGACACATGCTCACTTATAGAAACTTTGCCGAATTCTGTACTCACTAGCACTCTCACCTCTGACTATACTCAGGTGTGCGATTCACGACTCCGCTCATCGTTCTAACACTAGTTTATCGAGCTCAGGCTCTTGGTGTTTGTTCTTTGCACACATTATACATTCCGACAGAAACAATTGTAAACAGAAAGTCATTATCTACTATACCTTTCATTTTCATTACTTTTTTAAAGTACAAAACTAACTTGAGCATCGAAGTGCCAACGTCAGATACCACACCGGTGTTCCTAAGGTCCGCTCGGACGTTTAATTTATCTTCTTACAGGATTCCTTTTACTTAAGAGTCAGTCCCCTATCTTCTAAGACAATTCGAATCTGTAAGGCCGAATCGAACTATTATGTCCGAACCACTACAGTTTGGCATCTACCGTGGGGCCCAACGATAAGTTTTCTACAAAATCGAACTCTTTCACGTTTTCATTCCTTAAGTTTACTAATTCATTCACATGGCTAACAATTTGCCAATGGAGCAACAATTGCAGGTCATCATGGAGCGCATGCGTGAGTTTGAGGAAGAAAATGCCAGAACCAGGGCAGCCAATCAAGAACTCACCTTCTGAGTCAGCAACATGACCACCAATGGTAGCTCCTCCGGAGCCAATGCTAATGATTAAGCCACTTCTGAGACAAATAGACTCCTCTTATTAGAGATTCAAAAAATCAAGAGAGGGATGGCAAATGAAGCCGAGAATTTCAAGGATGTCATCAGGATAATTCCTGGTATTCCGACACCTTTCAAACGCTCTGCTGCGGACACTCATATCCTCTCCCAATTTGTGGATAGAATCACTATGCTAGAAATACCGAAAAGGAGCATCCTCCTTACCTTCCACAAGTTCCAAGGGAATTCGAATCAGGCAGAGTACATGGCTGAGTACCTCTTGGAAATATCCTTGGTCAACTTTTTGAGTGAGACCTGCGAAGCCATCACATGCAAAAAGTTTGGTAGTAGTCTGAGTGGTTCGGCCCTGACATGGTTCCTTAATCTTCAGAACAACTGAATCAATTCATTTTCTCAGCTAGTTGACGTTTTTGTGGTTAAACTCTCTAGCTGCAGGCCCTTCAGGTTAACCACGGATCACCTATTTTTTGTGGCGAGAGGAGAGTGAAAGTCTCTTAAGTATGTCTCTCGCTTCACCAACGAGTAAATTAAGATTCCAAACGTTGTTGAATCAACTGCTGCAACTACATTCTAAAAGGGCTTGCCCCTATTCTCTCGAATACTAGAAAATCACTAGCGATAGCCACTCGGCAGATCAAGGTGGAAAAGATCCTACAAGAGCTGACATGGCGAGGAATAAATCTAATGGCAAGCCCGAGCAACGCGGTAACAAGGTTTGTAGGGGAAGGTTTGAGCCATACAAAAAGCACGACCTTGCCCTAATTCAGGCTCATCCAAAACTTCAAACAGGAACAGTGAAAGAAAATCAAAACGGCAGGTTCCAGCCTATGTCCTTACCATAGAGCCAAAAGCCCTAGTCACAGTAGTGAAAGACATGGGGTCTTCTGTTAAATGGCCTGAACAAATGCGGACTCCTGCACATCAAAGAGATAAAAATAAAATTTACCAATTTCACAATGACCATAGCCATAGAACAGAGGACTGTATGGCATTACGATTTGAGGTAGCTTCCCTGCTGAAAAAGGATGCTTGCGCGAGTTCTTGTTTAAAAAGGGGAAGCAGACTCTCAAAAAGTCCGAGGACAAGCATCACAAATCGAAAGCGATCGAGATGTCTGACGAAGCCTTAGAAGTTGAACGAATAATTGGAGTTATCCACGGAGGCTCAATGGTGAGAAGGATAACCCAAAGTTCCCCAAAAGACATGCTCGAGAGATCGGCAACACCAACAAAGCTTCCGTTCGGCCAGGTAGAACCCCCTAGCTTATAAATTATCAATAACAAATTGGTATGGTCCGAGAGGTTAAATATTCTGAGTTGTTAGCCAACGTAGTTGTTATCGGGAAGAAAAATGAAAAGTGGCAGGTATGCGTTGATTATTCGACCTGAATAAATCTTGTCCGAAAGACTTATTCCCTCTACCTCACATTGACACACAATGGTTGATGCAACTGCGGGTCACAAACTCTTAAGCTTCATGGATGCCTTCTCAGGGTACAACCAAATCAAGATGAACCCAGTAGAAGAGGAAACAGCTTTTATAACCGAAAGGGAAACTTATTGTTACAACGTTATACCTTTCAAACTCAAGAACGCCGGCGCGACTTATCAGCGCCTAGTCAACAAAAGGTTTGCTAAACAAATCAGTAAGATGATGGAAATATACGTAGATGATATGCTTATAAAATCGCTAAAAACCGAGCAGCATATAGAATATCTGGAAGAAGCCTTCCAAATTCAGAGAAAGTACAACGTGATGTTGAATCCAAAAAAATACTCATTTAGAGTTGGCTCCGGCTAGTTCCTCGAATTCATGGTAACGAAAAGAGGGATAAAGGCAAATCCAAGTCAGCTGGATGGTGTTGTCAAAATACCAATTCGGGAAAATAAAAAGGACATCCAACGTTTGACTAGAAGAATCGCTGCACTCAATTGATTTCTTCAGAGGTCATCTGAATACCTCAAACCTCTCTTCTAGTTACTTCAAAAAGGCATAAGCTTTGATTAGTCAAGATCATATGACAAACCCCTACGCAAGGTTCAACTTCACCTATCGAAGGCACCAGTGTTGCCCAAACCAAAACTCGAAAAGACATTATACATATACTTAGCTGTTGTAAAATCAACAGTCAGGACCGTCTTGGTCTGAGAGGAAGGAATGTCTTAACAACCAATCTACTATACTAGAAAATCCCTTGTAGATGCCGAGATAAGGTATAGTAGTATGGAAAAGCTTGTCCTAGCTTTGGTATCATCTTCTCAAAAATTGAGACCCTACTTCCAGGCTCACCCAATCACTGTCATATCATTCTACCCAGTCAGAGCCATCCTACACAAACCTGAAGTGTCCGGCCAGATAATGAAATGGGCAGTAGAACTTAGTTAGTTAAATATAAATTACAAACCTCGTACTACTATAAAATTCCAAGCATTTGTAGGCTTCATGGCATACTTTACCGTCCAACTACAAAACATCTTAAGTGCGGAAGAAAAATCTAACCAGTGGACCCTCGAAGTCGACGGAGCAAGTAACTCGCAAGGAGGTGGTGCAGGAATAGTCTTGATCTCTCCGATCTAACAATTGTCGGAACATTCTCTACATTATGATTTTCAAGTTACAAATAATGAAGTAGAGTATGAAGCTTTAATCGCCAGATTGAATTTAGCCTAGAGGCTACACGCACAATATCTATTAGTCAGATGTGATTCACTACTGGCCGTAAGTCAAATAACTACAGTATGTCGGGCTAAGGACGATAGGATGAATTAGTTCAAACCCTCTAACAGTCATTTGCAACTATAATGTTTGAATAAATTCTAAGGGGGAAAACATTTGTGCTGATGCTCTTGCCTCTTACGGTTCGGCAGTCAAGGACTCAAGCACTAGATACATCCTTCATGGACATATTTAGTCATCTGCCATATCGAAAGAATCCCTTGGATCTGAAATCCTTCTACTTAGTGACGAACAATAAAGTTCGATAAAGCCGATTTTGGATTACATTCAGAACGGAATTTTGCCTCTAGATAAAGCCCAATCTCATAAAGTACGGACGTTAGCAGCTAAATTTACGGCAATTGAAGGAGTATTTTACAGAAAATCCCTCAGTAGCCCTTACTAGTTATGCCTTGATGAAGCTAATTCAGAGCGAGTCATCTGGTAACTTCATAGCAGTCAAGCTGGGAACCATTCTGGAGGATGAAGCCCAGCCTTCAGATCCTTCTGAGCCGGTAACTACTAGCCTTCCATGAAATCCGACGCCAAAGAGTTAACCAAAAAGTATGAAAGTTGCTTGAGGCACGAAAACCACATTCATGCTCCGACAGAAGTTTTTCACAAAATTTCCTCTTCGTGACCATTTTCAAATTGGAGGATGGACATTGTTGGATCTTTTCCTCCTACTCATGGAAAAGGTGAAAGGTTTATCCTTCTCGTCACTGATTACTACACCAAATGGGTAGAGGCTAAGGTGTTCACTAACGTCACGATCTAGTCGCTAGGAACTTTATATGGAAGCATATCCTCTGCCGGTTTAGGGTTCTGAACAAAATTGTCATGGACAACGGTTTACAATTTATCTCCCAAATATTTAAGGACTTCTGTATTGCTTGGAACATCAGATTGAATTTCTCCACTCTAAGGTATCCGAAATTAAAAGGTCAGGCTGAAGCAACAAATAAGACTCTGATAGCCATACTCAAGAAAAGACTGGGGAAACAAAAAGGGTGCATGGGTTCAAGAATTGTCTGGTGTCTTATGGTCCTATAGAATAACTCCAAGGGTTTCAACCGGACATACTCCTTTCTATCTGGTGTATCGGGTAGAAGCAATCCTCCTTTCCGATGTGGGATTCAGACAATATCTACTTCACGACCAGAATCAGATCATGTTAGACTTGAATCTGGCCATGATCGATGAGCTACAAGAAAGTTCCGAGGTAAAAATGGAAAAATAAAAGAGATCCATTGAAAAAGTTTATAACAAATTTGTCCGAGCAAGAATATTTTCCGTAGGAGATTGGGTACTCAGAAAGAACTTCAATGCAAACAAACTTGACGAATCTTGGAAAGGTACGTATCAAATCACGGAAATAATAGGCAAACGGGCATATTAAATTCAAGATGAATCAGCCAGGACAGTTTGAAACACCTGGAATGCAACCTATCTGATTAAATTCCAGTTCTAGCCAAATCATTCTCCACGTATTCCGGGGAATAAGGTTCCGAGCTCAAACTAAAAACTTTACATTAAAATCTATTTTAATTTTGATGTGTTCTAAGAATTAATTACTGACTAAAACATCGGAGGGTCCTCAATAAGTTGAGGACCATCCTAACCCTTTATTTGCTTTGTAGTCAAAGGCAAAATCTGTGCGAACGTATGTCCCCCGATGGGATCTTAGGTTTTTCTAAAAATTCATCTATTCAATTTTAACACTTTCATTTTGATTTTCCTTCCGATCGATCATTGACTTAAGCATCGGAGGTTTCTCAATACGTTGAGGACATCCCTCACCCTATGTTGAAATTTCACGTAGTATAGAACTAAAGGAGAAAAACCCAAAATTTATTACAAAAAAATAAGAATATAATACCAAGCTAAGTTTTGAAATGAAATTCAATGTTCGTACTACAAGATTCAGAATCATGCTTTGACCCTGAGTGTTTTTGTGAAGTGTTCGCACCAAAATACAAATCAAAAGCATAAAGATCTGACCAGACGATCAAGTAAACAAAAGCTGAGCTCAGACTTAAACTGTCTTGAAGATTTCGCAAGGGCATAAAATAAGACCCCACAAAGCGCATTACAAATCCAAATCAACTCTTGTAAAAAGTTGGTTAATTTTCAAATTGTGTACAAAACGTTCGAGAGGACTATTAATGTCAACGTCCAAAAGGACCACTAGTATTTATTTAATAAAGACGAAGCACTAATTCGGAATGACTGTTCCTTCATTTAACTTATACTTGCATGTCTAGCTTAATCATTAGAAATTTCGAATGCTTACTTAGCGCTTTGATATTTTTTTTTCATCTTAGTCATCCCTTATAATTCCGATTCAATACTTAACTATTCTTTGCACAACGAAATTAAATGTGTAGGAAAATAAACAAAAGTTGAAGCTTTATTGATTCGGAAAGAAAAGATTATAGATTTGGAAGCAAACCATTTAGAGAAAATGAAAAAGGAAAGCAACGCCTAACCTAAACATTAAGCTCATCGAGGACAACATCCGTTTCGTCCCCTTGACCCTTGACATTAACAGATTCTAGCGGAGGTACATTGGAAGTGGATGGAGCTGCCTCGGAAGTAACCGCGACCTCCTCAAATGCCTTCTCCAATGCGACCGCTTCCTCCTTGTTGCATTCCTTCCTCTCATTGTTCCTTTTCTGAGTCATTTTCCTCTATATGACTCGGAATTGAGTTCTCATTGCCTCGACAAGTTGAACCCAGTAGTCATATCTTCCCTCAGCTACTTCCTTGGTTAGAGTACTTGCAAAAAAACTTCTGGTACACTCGACCCTTAGATTCTACTTTAGCCCTCGCCTTGGTCCGCTTGCTATTTTCCTCCACTTCTTTCAGACACACTTCTATCTCAGACAATCTGAGAGGTTAAAGACTTAACAGTCCCCTTCAACACAGAGACTTCCTTTTGAACCTTCTTCGTCTTATCATGCTCGGAAAAAAGTTCATTCTCTTTATCCCGAGCTATCAGCCTCATATCTCCTAGCTCGGACGATGCAGTCTTCATTTTGGACTTGAAGTCGTCCCTATCTTTCCAAGAGGAGTCCCTCTCCGATCGCAGCCTGGTTATCGCATTGGAATGGCCATCCCATTCCCGGTCAAAGGCATGACAAACTTGGACAAGCTGACAAGCAAAAACCAAAGAGGTTAAAACTCTAAAAAATACATATGTACATGAACAATAGTAAAACGATAGTCAGTTCGGACTTTACTTTATGGCTTGACGAAATGAGCTCTTCAACCAGGTCAAAGCACTTCTCAAACAAAACCTTTTGGTTCTCCAGGACCATTCCCTTCAAAGATTCAAGAGCCACCTTCGACTCCTTGTACAAAGACATGCCGGGAGGCACGATTAAAGTCCGAGGCCTTGACTCGGAACTTGTCTCTATGACCTGGACCTCTGTAGAGGAGGCCCTTGACTTTTTCGACATAGAGAGAGCCGATTCATCTTACTCTCGGGTTCATGCTGAAGCAACCCGCTTATCTTTGCTTGGCTTCTGAGCTAAAGCCGGTGCAGACCTCTCTCTCTCCTTCTCCTTGTCCTTCCTCGCTAGCTCTAGTAATGGAGCCAGAATCTGGATTTTGTTCTGATTTTTCATAGTCAAATAAGTTCCTATTTGTTAGGAATTAGTTAGATAGAAGTTGTTTGAATTGGTCGAGATTTTCTAAATTTTCTGTGTAACTGATTTTGCACGTTGGTGTGGTTGTTATCAATATCTTTTATCTTGTAAAGGCTATAAAAACTTTAGTCAGTGATAATAAAATCATAAGATCATTGTCATATTTATTTTACGTTGTGGATTAACAATCTGGTGTCAGAGCTTGAAAGAAGTTTGAGAACTATTTTTATACTGCCACGAATGTGACTAAAAATTAAAAATCTTCCCAATAGGTCACCCATCCTCTTCTGTTATATGAAACACACTTAACTTTGTAATTTTTTAATTAGGTGGATCCAGGAAGCTATTTGTACTTTATGATATCAATAATACAATAAATATTTTTTTATATGTTTCTAGTCATAAAACTCTATAATTTTTTATTAATATATTTTTTAAAATAATTTTTTATTAATAAATTTAATTTTTTTCAAAAAAAAGATTAAATTTATTAATAAAAAAATATTTAAAAAAAATATATTTTTAATTGTGGCATTTCTGATGCCGAAAACATGTATAAATTGGCTGAAAGAGTATTGCGAATTGAATAAGAGGAACAATTCGTTCGCTTAATTGATTTACTGAAAAATATAATATCAAGTTTACCTCTTAGAAACCCTAACACCCCTTTTGTAAGCCGTTACTCTTAACCCTAACAAAATAATTCCGAAATTACGAAAAAACCCTTAAAATAATAAAAGTTCAAAAAACCCCTCTAAACGATCCCGAAACACCAAAATTCATCATAAATCATCGCCAGATCGCCGTTTCACTTCAACCAGTCAAATTTGGGCCTTAAATTCCATACCCAAAATCAATGCCGAAAGCCCGGTGCATCAGTTTCACATAGTGAACTGCCACAATTATGTCATTCGTGGCGGTTCATATAGCGAATCGCCTCAATTATGTCATTTGTCCACGATTGATTTCAATTGTGGCGTTACACATAGTGAACCGCCTCAATCATATCATTTGTGGCGGTTTATATTGTGAACCGTCTCAATTATATCATCCGTAGTTGTTCATACAATGAACCGCCACAATGGACTTCAATTGTGGCATTTCACATAGTGAACCACCACAATTATGTCATTCGTGGAGGTAATTTTTTAAAAAACAATTATATTAACCATTAATTTTGCATTTTTAAAAGAAGTGTATTAATTGTTCATTGAGAATTTAAAAAGTGGAATTTTAAATGCAATTTTTTTAGTATATTAATTAAAATTTTTTACTCATATCTTAAATTCCCAATGAACAATTAATGCATTTACCTATATACTCCTTTCTTTTTTCTTTTAAACATCAATAACATGTATTCATGTATTTTAAATTATACTAGTATACATGCCCATTCGAGGCGCACAGTGTCACGTCCATAAATGGGGTCAAATTAAAACTCATTTTGTTATTTGACTGATTTTGGAAATACTTTTGAAATGGAGAAAATTTTTGAATTAAAAGAACTCTGGTGGACTTGTTTAAAATTTATCTATGGTTAGGTGAAAACCTAGGTTACTACACCAGCAATCATTCAGCTGCCAGAACCCATTTCTTCTCTTTTCTCTCAACTTTGAAAAACTCAAACAGAAACTCTATTTCACTGTTACATTGGTTTTTAGTGTCAATCTGAAAGTTTCAGTTGAACCTATTCTTCGAGTGTGAAGGTAAGTTCAAATGTTCATGATTGTTTTGGGTCTATTCTTCAATGTCGCTTATATTCTCAAGTTGTAAACCCTAACCTTCAAATTTCTGGTTTGATTGAGTCTTTTATTGATTTTGGGTTTGCTGTTGTTTAGGCGACAGAGTAGGAAAACGTCAATCAGAGTAATCCTACTGTTGGATTAGCATTTTCGGTTAGTAGCCATTTTTAAGCCCTCACTTATGTCTGTTACTGTCTGTTTTGTGCTGTATTAATATGGACTAAACTTAATGTATCTAAAAATCTTAATCTGGACTATGCGATATGTTTATTGCTGTGAAATTGTTGTTCAACTTGCTGATAAATTATGTGAACTGATGCAATATCAGTTGAATGCTGAAAGCTATACTCTGTTATAATATGAAAACTAAGCCCTGTCGCAAGTATGATAGAGATAAGACTGGCATGCTGTAGGGATATTAGATGTATAAATCGATACGTGAAAACGTACGGGCCTTGAATGCCTTCTGGATGTGACGACATCAGGCCTTGTTGCCTTCTGGATGTGACGACATCAACTTTGTCTTGAGCTTTGCTCAACCTTTCTGGGATCCTTGATTCATTTGTCTGGAACTTTGCTCATAAGTAAGAGGTCTATGACCTATTTTCTGTTCCTGATTTTGTTATCAAACTAAAGACAGACAAATAATCTGTAATCTTATGCTTTCTGTGTTTAATAAGAAATTGCTAAGAAAACTCTGAAATCTGATGCATACTGAACGTATAATCTGGCATCATCTGTTAAGTTCTGTAACCTGCATGACAAGCTGATATACTCTAGTATATATTTCTGTCATTCTCTGAAAAATATGGTGTCTTATATATATATATAATCCGGTATATGATCTGCAATTTCAAGTGTACTCTAAACTGATTTTGTTTGATGTGTTGTATTGATGATTTCTGAATTGCTTATCATTATGGGGTCAACTTGCTGCCTTTAGACTGATTATTACCTAATTGGATAATTTGAAGAAGATTTAAAAGTTGAAATTAAAACGAGTTAGACATAGGCGAAATTTCAATTCTCAGCCTAGACCATCGCCAAGTTAGGCAAAACTCATTTTCGGGACTTAACATTATCGCCTAAGTTCACTGCCAAGACTAAGTATAGATTTGGTGTTTTTTTATTTATTTCGCCAGTGTCTTCGCCTTGTGGTTGGCAAAAATCTTGATCCTATGCCAGAGTCTATCGCCTAGCTAAGTAATAAGTTGGCAACATCCTGTGTCCATCGCTTATCAATCTAGCAAAAACTTAGACGATACCCATTTTTGAAGCTAAAATCTCGCCAAGTTATTTCGCTAGTACTCAGGCGAAATCTCCTTATATTTTAACTCTTCGCTAAGTGCCTTTGCCAAGATATAGGTGAAACAGAGTTTTTGTCGTTTAATTTTTCTAAATACCTCGCCAAAATTTCTAGACGAGACTTTTCCTTCTCAAAAATCATTGTCAAAAAATCCTCGCCTAAAAGTGAGGCAAAATGTTTTTATGTTTCCAAATAAGTCACCTAAAAGTGAGGCAAAATGTTTTTTATGTTGCCAAGAACAAGTCGCCAAAAAATCAATTTCAGTTTGAAAAATCATCGCCTGACAACACCTTGCCTAGAAGTGAGGCTAAATGTTTCTATATTGCCAAGTAAAAGTCGCCAGGAAATTCTCACTGAAATAAATATCGCCAAACAAGTCGCCAGATTGAGGCAAAATGTTTCAATCTTGCCTAAAGTATTGCCAAGAATTTAGGCGAAATACTTTTATGTCGCCTGAACATTTCGCCATGACCCTTCCTTCGCCAGTCTTCTTCCAAAATTCTTCCTCTTGATTTTCCCTTTCCGAAAAGTTATGATAAGCCTGATTCGGACTTAAAACCAATAAGTTATGACTGTTTTAAGTTTAGAGCATTTTCAAGGTATAATTAATTTGTTTAATCACTGTTAATGGTAATAGATTCATTTGTTACTCTTTAAGGAACCTAGTAAGCTTTAGAACCTTGCAGAGTTGTTTGAATTCTTCTATATTCTTCTGTTTGCTTCTGATTTAGGTCTCTTGATGGTCAGATAAGCTGCATATGTTGTGTGTTCATGCTTAATTGTTAATTTAAGAAGCATTGTATGTGTGTTGATGTTGGACATTGGCTTACTAACCAGACATTCGATAGTCTGACCCTGTTGTTTCTTTATTTTTATTTTGTATGTTAATTTTCCTGATCGTGATGGAAAATGCTGAGTTCAGACAGTCAAGTGGAATAGCAAGACACATATATATCACTCCATGCATCAGTTCTGACATTGGTTTTCAGATTTGCTTCCGCTTATATTATGTATTGAACTTTTAAGCTTTATTAAACTATTTCAGTTGTAACCAGATTTTGAAACATTATGTTTTCGATTTCTAAGGATTTTGTATTCAGATGGTTTTAAGTTCAGTCTTTGAATAAATATCTAGTTTATTGTTTTATCTATTTGGATATTTGATAGTTATTCATTATAAGTATAATATGTATGTTCTCTGTCGTGATGTCCATCTCCCTGCATTTGTCTGTAAGGCGGGGTTTGGGTGTTACACACAGTCGTAAAACACATTTATATATATATATATATATATATATATATTACATGTTTGCTGAAAAAAACTTGCAATTTGTTGTACAAAAGTGGCAGAGAAGATATTTAGTGAGTTACACTTCCCATGTGAAATAAAAATTAGTTGTAATATAATGTACAGTTTTTGGAACTAAAATAATATATTTTAAAATTGAAAAATATATAATTGGATACTTTAAAATATTTATTAGTAAAATTATATTTAAGAAATAAAAATAAAAAGTTAATATATATATATAAATAAATATTTAGCGGCAACAATTACTATTACATAAAATTTACGAATATAAAATAATTTTCAAAACTTCTATCACAATTTTATTTCTCACTCTATGAATTACTAAAAGATATTGTTTTTACAAAATAAATAATTCTCCTTTCAACATCCACATATATTTAAAAAAAAAAAACATTAATGTTAGTATTTATAGGGGAGATAAGAGTATATGTTTAAATATCTTAAATTGAAAAAATTGAAATAACAACATTATATGTTTTGAATTTTCAAAATTGACACTATTCAGCAGCTGATCAACATATTGTTTTCACAATGTGCACTCAACAATTATTCTTCTTCCACGGTAATTTATACAATATACTTATGAAGTTATTGCATCTTATTTTTATGCAAATATAATATTATAATTTTATTACTTGAAATACTCGATGTAAATCCTTCAACACTACAATAATATTTGGTTGATTGACTGTTAATCAATGAATGCACAACTCAATCTTGGACAATACTAATCGCATTATATGTGCGATGAATAACAGATATATTAATAAAACATAAAATATAAACATAATATTCTATGGTCACTAATTTTATAATTATATTTAAGTAAGGTATAACTATTCACTTATTAAAGAGATGAGTTTCATCTACATTGTTTGCATTTTAATATCAGGAAATCTCTTTAAGTTGAATCCACGAGGCGGGAATGTAATATCATTAATCACATTCACTATAGTTCTACTATCAAAGTTCAACCAATATTTATGTTTGGAAATCTTTGTTTATCACTTACTCACTGTATTATTCGCACACACTCATTATTTATAATAATTTTTTCACACACTCATTTTTTATAATAATTTTTTCTTTCTTTTATTTTGTCTTCAAACTTATTTGTCACAGTCTGTTGGAATGTACCTTACATAAAATCTATAGTGAAACATTATATAGAAAGTTCTAAATCTGAAATTTATGATTCTTAAACATGTAAATCAAAAACAACAATAAATATTTGATATATACTTTTAAAAAATAACTATTATATATAAAAATATATATACAATCAATTTAATACAAAAAAATAGTATGCCAAATATTTATATATGAGATCACCAAGTATGTACCTCAGAGTCGGCCATATGAATATTTATATTCGGTCCATATGAGTTGCTCACATATTTGTTATTTCCATATTCTTAGAATTCGAACATTGGTATAAATCTAATCTTAAACATTCAACATGCTTTAGCATATCAATTTTTTTGGTTATCTTATAATATATGGTGATCATAAAATAAATATTAGTAATGATAAAAACAATTGTAAACCAGATGAAATCTAAAATTTATTTTGTGTTAATCTTAATAAAAAACACCCGAATACACGTTATTACTTTTTAATCACATAAAAATAATAAGATTCATAACTACATTAAAAATTAAACAATAAAAAATTATAGAAAAGTGAGATTATTAAGATTATATTATTAAAATTACATTTTTAGAATGAAAATTAAAACCTTAATATATATTTCAGTATTCACTTTAATGAATTAAAGTATAATATATATATATACATATATATTAAACCAAAAATAATCATTTAAAATTTGGAATTTAAATTAAAGTATAATATATTTTTAAAAAAGTAACATCTTATGTTCAGTTTCTTGCATTCAAAGAAATTATTTTTTGATATGCTGAACCATAAATTTGATCATGAATCAATTCCTTGTATTGTCAATATAGTCCATAAGTGGCCAGTGTGCATCATAGTCCGTTGCCGAAATTAATCCAAGAGGTGGCCAGGTAAATTGATTAAAAATAGCATTTTGAGTTTGAATTTCATAAGTAGTCCCATAGTCCAGGTGCTTAATTGGATTTTCTATTTTCATAAAATATTAGTTTGATATGATTTTACTAGTTTCGAAAGCTGTTAAATTCTAGTTGTTTTTAAAAATGAACTTGATATCTATATTGGAATTGTGGTGGCTGATATATTTATCACATGTAGGAAAATGATGATGCGCACGAGAATGAAGAGGATGGACATGAGAACGGTATTGCACAAGTGTGAAGAAATGATGTTCAATATCTTTTTATCAGACTAATATTATAGCTCAAATTGATATGTTAGTTTCGTAGTTGCTAATGAAACTCTAAGTTGTGATCAAATACTTTTATATTTTGTAGCTAAAAATAATACTCTTAGTCACAGGAAATTACAACTTTAGGTAAATTTTGTTAGCTTTTGTCTCACGAATGGTGCCGAATTTTAGAATTTTATTAATATGATTAATATTTTTCATTATAGATTAATATTTAAATGTTATAGGTTTTTTTTTTTCAATCAAGGGTATAATTAATATTTTCATAATTATGGATATTTAAAAATAATATGTTCATTACAACCAAAAGTAGGGTTGTATTTAAAAACCGTTCCCGAAATATTTATGGGTATGGTTTTTTTATATCCCATTTGAGAATGGTTTTTAACCGTTCTCAAAAGGGGTACAGAAAATTGTTCCCGAAAGATTTGTGGGAACGGTCCCTATTGAGAACGGTTATAAAACCATTCTTAAAGGTGAATACAATACCGTTTCTAAAAGACTTCATAGAACGGTTTAGGAGTACACTTTTAGGAATGGTTTTAAAACTGTTCTATGAAAGAATACACAAAACCGTTCCTAAAAGTCTCATGCAAAACAGTTCTTATAGGAATCATGGAAAACCGTTTTCATAAATCCCAAAACCATTCCCAAAATAATTTAGTAACCGTTCTACAATGGCGCATAAACGCTCCTTTATGGAAGCACAAACCATTCTTGAAAAACCCAAAAAACCGTTCTAAATATATATTAGAAAAATCTTTCCAAATATTGTATAGTTTTGAAAACGGTCTTTTGTATATGTTATGTAAACTCGCAAAAATCGTTCCCAAAACTTAAGGAAACGGCTGTATAGAGAACAATTTCTAAACCGTTCCCTGTGATGCCAAAACCGTTACCTTATCTTTTGGGAACGGTTTGCAGAAAAGGGAAACGGTTTCGTAACTTTCCCAAACACCTGTTTTCTTCTAGTGGGTCAAAAACTATTTGACGAAAAAATGAACAAAATATAGAAATATATTTGCTTGCCCAACATACTATATTTTATTAAAAATAATATTTATATTTAATAGTCAAAAGTTAATTCATGTTTTAAGTAGTAATTATATATACATATATAATATTAAATAATAAAAATATGGTTATTAAAAAAGTAAAAATAATCCTTCAAAATTAAATTGAAATTTTATAATTAATTATTTTAATTGAATTTTAACATGTGTGAAGTTTTCAAATTTTAAACTTATCATGTCAAATATGCAACCAACCAATATCATAAAAGAAGTTTTGTAATATGATTTATTGTTTGAAAATATTAACAAAATCTTATAGTCTAATTGTAATTTTGATTTATTTGTTATTCACAATTTTATCTTTATCTTTTTTATATATATATATATATATTATTTGGATGAAAAGGTTGATAAAATTGTGAATTTAAAGAAAATAATAAATACAAATTTTGACATGTGAGGTTTGATCTATTTCATTGGTTGGGAGGATAATATTGATTGTGCCCATTTGTTTGTTCCAATTTAATATGAATCTAAAAAATCAATGATTTTAAAGTATAAGATTATTTGTTTTTATATAATAATAATAATAATAATAATAATAATAATAATAATAAAGGTTATTCCATATTAATAGAAAATATTAATAGAACACAATTATTTTCAAAATTTTTCTAATATTATATTAATAAAAAATTATACATCATAATAATTTATTTTAATATGGTTAGACTATATAATATAATATATAATTTGATCAATAGATTCTGTAACGGCAAACTCCCACCCTGGTAGAACCATGGTTAGGAGTCTGACGCCACACAACAAGTGCGGAAACATAACAGTTGAATAATTCAAAATCCCAAAGTTTATTCAAGAGTCTTCAATAACCCATAAAACAGTCATATAGTCCAAAAATCCCAAGAAATATAATAATACTAATGTCCAGCAAAATCAAATACAAATCCAATGATAAAAGTCCTAAATACAGTCCATAAACCAATGTATGAAAATGACATAACAAAATAGAAATGAAATGCTGATGATGTTTGCCGTGATCCATATATGAGACAGCGCCTAATCAATCAGAGTACATGCACTAAACTTGGGATTTTATCCCAGATTACAGAATAAAAAGAGATAAAGGAAACGTTAGACTATGAATTAGTCTAAGTTAGCACTCACGTTCTAACATACACATATAGAGTGACCTAGACTCGGCTCTATTCATGGGAGCATACAATGCAAGGCTCTACAGACTCCCTAGAGTCCACTATATCAGTCAACAAACCAAATATCCTATCAATCAACCATTTATTGTTTATCTTTCTTAAACTCAGACACAATCCCCTTTATTAACTTATAATTTCCAATTCGTGTAGTTAGTTATAGTGGCTAACAAGAAAAAGGAATACTAACCAGTCAACGAAATACCAGCCGCGCGAACACGGCGGTTCATATAAGCTAATTTTTTTGTTAATAAGTTCCTATACATTTTTTAGTTCAGAATTTTTATTTTCGGCTAAATTAGTCCAGTTATCCGATTAGTACATATAAGCCATTAGAACCCATCCCGACAGCATCCAAATTGTGACCAGTTCATGAATTTCCAATTCACACAAACAAACTGCATTAATCCAGCCTTTAACAATCAAATTTCACAATACACAACAACCAGCAATACCAAGACGTCACAGTTTTAACTTAGTATATTTTAAGAATATTGCCCAAGTAGCTAATCAGCGGAAAACGAAATGTACAGTATAATATCAGTGTTGGCCGAAGCCCAGTATTCAGTAATTCAGTAAGGCCGAAGCCGAGCAGTTCAGTATCAGTAGTGGCACTTCAAGCCGATAAATAAACAGTGTGAGGATTCTCTATTTCTAGGCATGCCATAGATTCCACCTAAAACTGTCCTAGGGCAATTAGTGTGTGTTCGGCGTCAACTATTTTATTAGCAGTTAGCGGTTTGAACAGCGGTCTGAACAGCGTTTTGAAAAAAATAGGTGTTCGGTGATAGCTTTCTAAAATAGCGGTTAGCGGTTCACTCAGCGGTATGAAGAAAGCTATTTAAATTAGCTTTCTCTCCAACCATTGTTATAAAACTACTAAAATACCCTTTTATTTCACATTAATGAATGCAAATCAAATAATTAAATAAATTATTTTTGTAATTTTATGTCTAACCGCTATTTTAACCGCTACAGCTATCACCAAACGGTTATTATAACCGCTATTTTGATCGTTATTCTAATCGCTATTTCGAACTGCTAACCACTACAGCTATCTAAACTGCTATTTTAACCGCTGACGCCGAACATAACCTTATTCGGTTAAATTACAGTGTTAACAGTCCAGTAATCAAGTTCGGTATTTAATTCATTATTTCAATCAATTTAATATTAATAGTAACACGAAATCAGTTTAATATTAATAGTTAGGTATTTAAAGCAGTAGGCTTATTTCGGGCAGATAGAAAACAAATAATCTGACACATGCAACATCCATAAAACAGTACAACAGATAATGTATTGGACTAAAAACGAAACACTAACCACGACGACAGAACCAATAGCAAGACGACTATCAGAATACTACTCCTCAGCCCAAGCAGTTCTTTCCTCTTGACCCTCTGCAGAACGGAACTAGAAATATTAATCGCAGAATACAGGGTTCGAACACACCCCAAACCCGACGGAACACAACCCTAACCGAATTGGACAGTCCCTACAGAGTTACGGAATCGACTCTGAAAGATAATGAGACTTACCGAACGACTCAGACTACAGTGTACTGCAATCCGCGACGCCTACTGCATAGAATCCCGACGGAAAACCCCAACTGATGGAATCACAGTATTAGCGATCGAGATCAGTAAAATAACCCAAAATTCGAGAGTACAGCATAATGGACTTACCAGAATTCAGGACCACAACAAAACCCGACCGGAACCCTAATCGGAAAAACAAAATCGTAGAACGGAACCTACGCGCAGAAGTAGATTACGTGACGTTAGAACATGAACTGAAATACAATAACGGAACATACGTTCACAAGAGACTTACCAGAAACCAAACTGCGGCGGAGACTCTAATGAACAATCGCTTTGACTCTCACAGTTTTCTTAATTCTAAAACGTGAAAAAAGGCAGGAATGAGTCTCTAGGGTTTATAATGGTTTTATAGGGTGTCTAATAATAACCCCCCCAAAACTCAGAAAAAGTTACAAATTATATCAGAACTCTGAACATTATCAATAAAACCCCTAACTTGGGACACAAGCTATTAAGCCCGAAAACGGTCCATTACAGATTCAAATTAGGGTGAAACTTTTCAACCATGTAAAAGATATGGAGATTATATATATATATATATATATATATACATATATATATATATATATTACTCTATACCAACACTTTGTTATAATTATATTTATTTTTAAATATTTGAAAAAGAGAGAGAGTATGTTTTAAAATAATATATATATATATATATATATATATATATATATATATATATATATATATATATATATAAAGAGTATGGATGTTTTGACATGTATATTTTTGTCATTTCAACTATTATTAATAATTCCTATTTACTTTAAAATGATAAGAATATGAATATTTGTATCATTGAAGTTTCCAATAACTTTTTTATTCTTGTCATTTTTTAAATTTTCTTATTCTTTCCAACAATTTTAAAATATTTACAATTGAATGGTTTTAATTTTTTTCATTTTAATAATGTTGTTAAAACCGGAACGGACCGGCCGGTTGAACCGGTTTAACCAGGAACCGGCTGTCCAGCAGGTTCGATTTTATGGTAAAATCGGTTTTTGAAAAAACCGGTCAAACCCAGTAAAAACCGGGTTTTTTAAATTTTTTTAAATAATTAAAAATTTAATTTAATTTTGTTATATTTGGTTTGTTTGGAATAATTGTTTTATTTTTTTAACGAATTTAAAAATTGAAAAATAATAATATAAATGTTGTTTCAAAATATAGTATATGAAAATATGAATATTGGATGGTTTATTTTATTGATAATTAATTTATATTGATAAATTTATTTTAAGTATAAATAATTATACTTTAAATTAAAAAAATATATTTTTTAAATAAATATAAATTAATTTTGTATTTTAGTCTTAATTATTAATTTAAAATTAAAAAAATCCGGTTCAACCCTAAAAACCGTGACCCCTTTACGAAACCGGTTCAATGTTCGGTCCAGTTTTAAAACATTGTATTTTAATAATCAAATATAAATTGCAATCATCAATATAAATATTTTTGTTTCTAATATTATTATAATTATGAATTAAAAAATAGAAAATAATAAACTATCAATAAAAACTCAACTTACCATATAAAAATTAATATCTAATTTTTTGTAATTAAGGTGATGTTTTAAAAAATAAATAAAAGATATATGTTCACACACAAATATCTAGAAAATATATAAAAATTTATATTTTTTTTGAAATTCTAAATAATTAATAGAAATATAAATTAATATACAAATTTATAGAAATTGAAATAGAAAGTAAATATACAATTCTCGATCGTACCCTTTAGACATATCTATCACTGTAAATGTCTAAACAGCAGTTAATCTTCACTGACCAATTCAATATTTCATTACTTTAAGTTAATATAATGTTGCGATCAATATTCGATTGTACCCTTTAGACATATCTATCACGGTAAATGTGTAAAAAACAATTAATTTTCAATGACCAATTCAATATTTCATTACTTTAACTTAATATAATATTGCGATCAATTGTCGATCGCACCCTTTAGACATATCTATCACTGTAAATGTGTAAACAACAATTAATCTTTCACTACCGATACAATATTTCATTACTTTAACTTAATATAATGTTGCGATCAATTGTTGATCGCACCCTTTTAATCATATCTATTACTGTAAATGTGTAAACAACAATTAATCTTCAATGACCAATTCAATATTTCATTATATTAACTTAATATAATGTTGCGATCAATATTCGATCGTACCCTTTAGACATATCTATCACTGTAAATATGTAAACAACAATTAATCTTAAATTACCAATTAAATATTTCATTACTTTAACTTAATATAATGTTGCGATCAATATTCGATAGTACCCTTTAGACATATCTATCACTACAAATATGTAAACAATAATTAATCTTCCATGACCAATTAAACATTTCATTACTTTAACTTAATATAATTTTGCGATCAATTGTCGATCGCACCCTTTAGATGCATCTATTACTGTAAATGTGCAAAAAACAATTAATCTTCATTAACCAATTCAATATTTCATTACATTAACTTAATATAATATTGCGATCAATTTTCCATCGCACCCTTTGGACATATCTATCACTTTAAATGTGTAAAAAATAATTAATCTTCAATAATCAATTCATAAATTCATTACTTTAACTTAATATAATATTGCGATCAATTGTCGATCTCACCCTTTAGACATATCTATCACTGTAAATGTGTAAACAACAATTAATCTTCAATGACCAATTCAATATTTCATTACTTTAACTTAATATAATTTTGTGATTAATTATAGATCGCACCCTTTAGGTTTATCAATCAATGTAAATATGTAAACAATAATTAATCTTCAATAGCCAATTCAATATTTCATTACTTTAACTTAATATAATGTTGCGATCAATTGTCGATCGCACCATTTAGACGTATCTATCACTGTAAATTGTAAACAACAATTAATCTTCATTGACCAATTCAATATTTCATTACTTTAACTTAATATAATGTTGCGATCAATTTAAGATCGCACCCTTTAGATTTATCTATCAATGTAAATAAGTAAACAATAATTAATCTGCAATGACCAATTCAATATTTGATTTCGTTAACTTAATATAATGTTGCGATCAATTGCTTTAAACATATCAATCACTGTAAATAGGTAAACAAAAATTTATCTTCAATGACCAATTAAATATTTCATTACATTAACTTAATATAATATTGCAATCAATATTCGATCGTACCCTTTAGACATGTCTATCACGGTAAATGTGTAACCAACAATTAATCTTCAATGACCAATGCTATATTTCATTAGTTTAACTTAATATAATGTTGCGATCAATTGTCAATCGCACCCTTTAGACATATCAATCAATATAATTGCGAAAACAACAATTAATCTTAAATGACCAATTAAATATTTCATTACCTTAACTTAATATAATGTTGCAATCAATTGTTGATCGCACCCTTTAGACATATCTATAACTGTGAATGTGTAAACAACCATTAATCTTCAATGCATCAATTCAATATTTCATTACTTTAACTTATTATAATATTGCGATCAACTGTAGATCGCACCTTTTAGACATATCTATCACTGTAAATTTTTAAACAACAATTAATCATCAATCACCTATTCAATATTTAATTACTTAACTTAATATAATGTTGCGATCAATATTCGATTACAACCTTTAGACATATCAATTACTGTAAATGTGTAAACATAAATTAATCTTCAATAACCAATTTAAGAATTCATTACTTTATCTGAACGTAATATTGCGATCAATTGTCGATCGTACCCTTTAGACATATCTATCACCGTAAATGTGAAAACAAAAATTAATCTTTAATGACCAATTCAATATTTCATTACTTTGACTTAATATAATGTTGCGATCATTTGTCGATCGCACCCTTTAGACATATCTATCACCGTAAATGTGTAAACAAAAATTAATCTTCAATGACCAATTCAATATTTCATTACCTTAACTTAATATAATGTTGCAATCAGTTGTTGATCGCACCATTTAGACATATCTATAACTGTAAATGTGTAAACAACCATTAATCTTCAATAACAAATTCAATAATTCATTACTTTAACATAATATAATGTTCCAAACAATATTAGATTATACCCTTTAGACATATCTATCTCTTTAAATGTGTAAACAACAATTAATCTTCAATGATCAATTCAATATTTCATTACTTTATCTTAATATAATGTTGCGATCAATTATCAATTACACCTTTTAGACATATCTATCAGTATAAATATGTAAAAAACAATTAATATTCAATTACCAATTTAATATTAAATTACTTAAACTTAATAAAATGTTGCGATCAATTGTCGAACACACACTTTAGACATATCCATCACTGTAAATGTGTAAACAAAAATTAATCTTTATTCACATATTCAATATTTCATTACGTAAACTTAATATAATATGCGATCAATATTCGATCGCCGCCTTCAGACATATCAATTACTATAAATGGGTAAACAAAAATTAATCTCCAATAACCAATTCAATAGTTCATTACTTTAACTTAACGTAATGTTTCGATCAATTGTCAATCATACCCTTTAGTCATATCCATCACTGTAAATGGGAAAACAAAAATTAATCTTCAATGACCAACTCAATATTTCATTACTTTAACTTAATATAATGTTGCTATCGTTTGTCGATCGCACCCTTTAGACATATCTATCATTGTAAATGTGTAAACAACAAATAATCTTCAATGACCAATTCAATATTTCATTACTTTAACTTAATATAATGTTGCGATCAATTGTCGATCGCACCCTTTAGACATATCTATCACTGTATAGGTGTAAACAACAATTAATCTTTAATAACCAATTTAATAATTTATTACTTTAACTTAACGTAACGTGATGCTGGAAACGTGTGTGAATTGGCTGAAAGAGTATTGCGAATTGAATAAGAGGAATAATTTGTTCGCTCAATTGATTTACTGAAAAATATAATATCAAGTCTGCCTCTTAGAAACCCTAAACACCCCTTTTATAAGGCGTTACTCTTAACCCTAACAAAATAATTCCAAAATTACGAAAAAACCCTTAAATAATAGAAGTTCAAAAAACCCCTCTAAACGATCCTGAAACACCGAAATGCATCGTAGATCATTGCCAAAGGCGATGTGTTTGATTCAGATTGCCATTTCGCTTCAACCAGTCAAATTTGGGCCCTAAATTCCATACCCAAAATCAACGCCGAAAGCCCGGTGCATCATATTCTCCCCTGCTAGAAAGAAGATTTGTCCTCGAATCTAATTCATCTTCACCAACAACAAGCTCTTCAAGTTCTTCTTCGTCTGTATGATAGGGCGATAAAACTGCTACATTAAAAGTCCCGGATACATTGTACTTACCCGGCAGCTCGATCTTGTACGCATTGTCATTTATTCGCTCTAGAACCTTGAATGGACCATCAACTCGAGGATGTAATTTGCCAAACCTGCCAGCTGGGAATCATTCTTTTCTGAGGTGAATCCACACGAGATCACCCTCTTTAAAGACCACTCTCTTCCGTCGCATATCCACCCTCTGTTTGTACTTCATGTTCTGCTTAGTAATTCTGTCATGAATTTCGGAATGCAGCTCCTTAATCTGTTTTGCAAGTTCATTTGCATCAGAACTGAACTGCTTGACTAAGGGTAAAGGCGCGAGATCTTGAGGAGTAATTGAATTACGCCCGTAGACTATCTCGAAAGGACTCTTGCCCGTTGTTCGGTTCTGTGACCGGTTATAAGCAAACTCTGCCTGAGGTAGCACCACGTCCCACTGTCGTGGATTATCACCAACCAGACTTCGCAGTAAATTCCCCAAGCTTCGGTTGACAACTTCTGTTTGCCTATCGGTCTGGGGATGATGAGATGAGCTAAATTGCAACTTGGTTCCCATATGCCGCCACAGAGTACGCCAAAAGTGACTTACAAACTTCATATCACGATCTGAGGTCATAGTTTTAGGGACTCCATGCAGCTGACAATCTCCTGTAAAAATAAACGAGCAACCTGTGAAGCATCAAAGGTCTTGTTACAGGGAATAAAGTGGGCCATCTTGGAGAATCTGTCGACCATCACCATTATGGAATCTTTATTCCGCTGTGTCCTCGGCAACCCCAACACAAAATTAAGACTGACATCTTCCCACGGTGCAAGCGGAACAGGTAAAGGCATGTATAATCCAGCATTAGTACCCTTCATTTTGGCCACGTGACATACTCGGCACTTCTCCATAAAACGTGCCACATCACGCTCCATTCAAGGCCAGTAAAAATGCTCACACAGCAAGGCCATCGTCTTATCAGTTCCAAAGTGTCCAGCTAAGCCCCCTGCATGACTTTCAGTAATAATGGACTCCGTTAAAGAACACATAGGGATACACAACCTATTTCTCTTGAAGAGAAAATCAGCCACTAACAAAAACTGTTGGAACGTACCTGTTTGACACTTTTTCCAGACATCTCCGAAATACGGATCATCAATATATAATTCCTTAAAAGAGTCAAAGCCCAAAACTTTTACCTGCATTATAGACAACATGGAATATTTTATGCTCAATGTATTTGCCACCTTGTTCATCACTCCAGCTTTATGCTTAATTACGAAACTGAAAACCTAAAGCAGCTCCACCCACTTCGCGTGTCTAGCATTTAGTTTCTGCTGCGCATTAATATATTTCAGGGCTTCATGGTCAGAATATAAAACAAACTCCCTTGAAATAAGATAATGACGCCAATGCTCTAAGCTCCATACTATGGCATAGAATTCTCTATCATATGTCGAATACTTCTTTGCTTCATTCAACTTCTCACTAAAAAATGCCACCGGTTTATTTTTAAGACTTAGTACACCCCCAATACCCACGCCTGAAGCATCACAATGTACTTCAAAAACCTCATGAAAATAAGGAAGAACCAAAATCGGGGCTTCAGTTATCTTCTTTTTCAGCAACAGGAATGCAGCTTCCGCCTCTTTGGTCCACGTAAACTTACCCCTCTTTAGACAATCCGTAAGAGGAGCAATGATAGTGCTGAAATCTCGGATAAACCTCCGATAAAAAGATGCTAACCCATGAAAGCTGCGTACCTCATGGATATTTTTCGGAGTTCCTCAACTTGTAATGGCCTCAATCTTCATCGAGTCTACCTGAATGCCTTCCTGCGATATTATATATCCCAAAAAAGTCACATGATTAGTTAAAAAATGACATTTCTTCAGATTGGCATATAACTTCTGCTCCCTCAAGGCCTCAAACACTGCTCGTAGATGCTGTAAATGCGTCTCAATCGAAGCACTATAAATCAGGATATCATCAAAATATACGACAACGAATTTGCCAATAAAAGAACAAAAAAACCTGATTCATCAGTCTCATAAAAGTGCTCGGCGCATTAGACAATCCGAATGGCATCACCATCCACTCATACAGGCCATCTCTAGTCTTGAATGCCGTTTTCCACTCATCTCCAGTTCGCATTCTGATTTGATGATACCCACTCCTCAAGTATATCTTCGAAAAGACAGTAGCCCCATGTAACTGATCAATCAAATCGTCAAATCGCGGAATGGGAAAACGATACTTGATTGTAATTTTATTGACAGCTCTGCTATCTATACACATTCTCCACGTTCCGTCTTTCTTAGGGACTAATAATGCCGGCACAGCACAAGGACTCATACTCTCCCTGATCGCACCCTTTTCCAGCAACTCCTGCACTTGCCGCTGCAGCTCTTCATGTTCCTTAGGGCTCATTCTGTATGCCGCCTTATTAGGAATAACAGCTCCTGGGATGAAGTCCATATGATGCTGAATGTCTCTCATTGGTGGCAACCCAGGTGGCAACTCCTCCAGTACAACGTCAGCAAACTCCTCAAGTAAGGGCCTGACTTGTGAAGGGACTTCAGGACCCGCATTATTTGGCTCTACCACTACAATAGCAAAAAGTTCAGGGGCACGCACCGCCTCCTCCCAAAATTCTGATCTGGACAACAGATTATTCTGCACTTCTTTTCTCAAATCGGTAGGGCCCAGGGTAATAGCTCTACCATCATTCTTGAAATTGTAGGTATTTCTAAACCCATCATGTTGCGTTTTTCTGTCAAATTGCCATGGCCTTCCCAACAAGATATGGCAGGCGTCCATGGGAATCACATCACACCACACTTCATCAACATATTTCTCGCCATTCGAAAATTGCACAAGACATTTCTTACTAACTTTTACCTCGCTCCCCTTTTTAAGCCACGACAGCTTATACGGTCGAGGGTAATCCTCTATTTTCAGCCTCAACTTTTCCACCATAGTAGCAGAAACTATGTTCTCGTAACTTCCCCCATCTATGATCACAGTACATACTTTTCCACCACTAGTGCACTTAGTATGAAAGATATTATGCCTAAGCCATGACTCATCTTCCGTAAGAGCAATATTTAAAACTCGACGAACGACTAAAGAGTCACCAGAATCTGCATAAATCACTTCGTCCTGTTATGGCCCTGCATCCTCTGGTTCACCATCAGATTCATCATAAGTTGGTTCTCCGTCATAGTTTGGATTCTCGACCAACGTCACAATCTGACGATTAGGACAATCTGCAGCAAAGTGTCCCAACCCCTAACACTTGAAACAACGCTTAGCAGCAGTCCCTCCCCTGCTATTTCCCGTGTTGCTCTGTTCCCCTTTCGCTGCAGGTTCAGAACTCGCACCCTTAACAGCGATTAGTGTCGATTTTATTGCGAAACTCTCTCCTTTCCCTCGAAAACCTTTACCAGACCATCGATTCTGAAATTTGGATGCATTGCCTGTTCTTTTGCATTGCGACTCCACCTTTAAGGCCAATCGACAGACATCCTCATACGTCCAATACTGTTGCAAATGGACAATGTCAGAAATCTCTGTTCGTAGACCAGCCAGAAACCGAGCCACAGTCTGCTCTTCTTCCTCATCCACATCACAACGCATCCGCAACCGATCAAACTCCTCGGTATACTCCTCCACTGTCGAATTGCGCTGTTTGACATTGTGATATTCGATAAACGCCTCTTTCCGGTAATGACAAGGTAAGAACTTTCTTTGTAGCAATTTCTTCATCTTGTCCCATCGTTTCACCTTCGATTTTCCTTCCCTAACACGCTGTTTTTTAACGTGTTCCCACCAAATCGAGGCATGTTGTCGCAACTTAATCGCCACAATTTTAACCTTCTCTTCCTTAGTGAAGTCCTTAATATCAAAAACCCTCTCCAGAGTGCGCAACCAATCGATAAACTCATCAGGATGAGTCTTACCTTCAAACTCAGGAATCTCGATCTTCATTCCAAAATTCCGAACAGGTGACCGATGTCCAGGTCGCATCCCCCGATTTCGCCCCTAGTTTCGAACCCAAAAAGGGTTGACGTCTTCCTCTTTTTATTCAGATGTCGCATCAGATTCCTCACCTTTGGACTGAACATCCAACCCCACCCGTGCGAGTTGTCGTTCCAAATCCCGGATCCGCTGTCTCTGTTCTTCAATTTCCACGTCTCGCGGGTGTTTGTGATGCGATGGTTCGTCTACTTCAGGAACGACTCCACGCCCCCGACCACGACCTCGCCTTCCACCACGACCTCCACGATTATTTTCAGCCATCGAGTCAAAGCAACCAGAGCTCTGATACCAACTGATGCCGGAAACTTGTGTGAATTGGCTGAAAGAGTATTGCGAATTGAATAAGAGGAACAATTCGTTCGCTCAATTGATTTACTGAAAAATATAATATCAAGTCTGCCTCTTAGAAACCCTAAACACCCTTTTTATAAGGCGTTACTCTTAACCCTAACAAAATAATTCCAAAATTACGAAAAAACCCTTAAAATAATAAAAGTTCAAAAAACCCCTCTAAACGATCCTGAAACATCGAAATGCATCGTAGACATATCTACCATTGTAAATGTGTAAAAAACAAATAATCTTCAATGACCAATTCAGTAATTCATTACTTTAAATTGATATAATGTTGCAATCAATTGTCGATCGCACTCTTTAGACATATCTATCAATGTAAATGTGTAAACAATAATTAATCTTCAAGAACCTATTCAATAATTAATTACTTTAACTTAATGTAATGTTGCGATCAATTGTTGATCATACCCTTTAGACATATCTATCACTGTAAATGTGATAACAACAATTAAACTTCAATGACCAAATCAATAATTCATTACTTTAACTTAATATAATGTTGCGATCAATTGTCGATCGCACCCTTTAGATATCTATCTTTGTAAAAGTGTAAACAAAAATTAATCTTCAATGACCAATTCAATATTTCATTACTTAAACTTAATGTAATGTTACGATCAATTGTCGATCGCACCCTTTAAACATATCTATAACTGTAAATGTGTAAACAACCATTAATCTTAAATTACCAATTCAATATTTCATTTCTTTAACTTAATATAATGTTCGATCAATTTTCGATCGCACCCTTTAGACATATCTATCGATGTAAATGTGTAAAAAACAATTAATCTTCAATGACAAATTCAATATTTCATTACTTTAACTTAATATAATGTTGTTATCAATTGTCGATCGCACCATTTAAACATATCTATAATTGTAAATGTGTAAACAACCATTAATCTTCAATTACCAATTCAATATTTCATTACTTTAACTTAATATAATGTTGCCATCAATTGTCGATCGCACCCTTTGGTCATATCTATCTTTGTAAATGTGTAAACAAAAATTAATCTTTAATGACCAATTCAATATTTCACTACTTTAACTTAATATAATGTTGCGATCAATTGTCGGTCGCACCCTTTAAACATATCTATAACTGTAAATGTGTAAACGATAATTAATCTTCATTGACGTATTCAACATTTCATTACTTTAACTTAATATAATGTTGCCATCAATATTCGATTGCAGCCTTTAGACATATCAATTACTGTAAATGTGTAAATAAAATATAATCTTCAATAACCAATTCAATAATTCATTACTTTAACTTAACAAAATGTTGCAATCAATTGTCGATCGTACCATTTAGACATATCTGTCACTGTAAATGTGTAAATAATAATTAATATTCAATGACCAATTCAATATTTCATTACATAACATAATATAATGTTGCGATCAATTGTCGATCGCACCTTTTAGACATATCTATCTCTGTAAATGTGTAAACAACATTTAATCGTCAATGACCAATTCAAAAATTCATTACTTTAACTAAACGTAATGTTTCGATTAATTGTCGATTGTACCCTTTAGATATATTTATCACTATAAATGTGTAATTGACAAATAATCTTCAATGACCAATTCAATATTTCATTACTTTAACTTTATATAATGTTGCGATCAATTGTCGAACGCACCATTTAGACATATCTATTACTGTAAATGTGTAAACAACGATTATTCTTCAATGACAAATTCAATATTTCATTACTTTAACATAATATAATATTATTATCAATTATTGATTGCACTCTTTAGACATATCTATCACTGTAAATGCGCAAACAACAATTAATCTTCAATGACCTATTAAATATTTCATTACTTTAACTTAATATATTGTTGCGATCAATATTCGATCGCACCCTTTAACTATTGATAAGTCTAAAATTTACCTATATTTTAGCATCTTTTATGAGTATAAATGTAATGAAATTTAAATTAAAAGATTAGATATTGAATGCATTTCCAGTAATTCTAGACTGTTGTTGCTGATACAGGGACTTGGATGAAAATTTGTGAAAAAGGAGCTAAAACGTGAAAATTCAGAAGAAAGAGGGACCAAATCAGAAATTCGTCCAAAGTAAGCGATTGGCGAAATGATATTGCTGAAGAAGGAAACTCGCCTGAATATCTCGCCATGATTTGAAGTAGATGGCGACGTAGCAGGCAACATAAAGATAATTTCGCCTCAAAGAGTAAAGTAAGGAAGGCGACTTAGAGATGCTTCGCCTTTACATATCGCCTTTCTCGACAGTGAAGTAGGCGATGAAGATAAAGTCTCGCCTACCTTGAGGCGATGTTATAGGCGAAATAAGTGGGATGTCGCCAAACTTATTGTTTATCATAGGCGACGTTTGATGAGATATCGCCTAAGGAGATGTTAGCTGAAAAGTTGTTTTGGGCGAAATAGGTCCACTCGCCTGAGCATCAGGCGACGTATTAAGGCAATATTTAGGATATTTCGTCTGGAAAGAGTTGAAGCTTGGCGATCATGACAAGCGAAATAGGAAGATGTCATTTGGTTCAGGCGAAGGAACAGGCAACTTAAATGGAGAAAAAATGTTACTTCGCCTATTTGTGTTTCTTTGTTGATTTTATTTCGAAATTGCCACTGAGCCAAACTCTATAAATAGGAGCTCAGATGAAGCAATTAGAGTGAAGTTTTTTAGAGAAAAACAGTTTTTAGACATTTGATTTTCACTCTTGACATTCTGTTGTACTTTAAGATAAATTCTAGATTCTTTTATACGCTTATTTCTTCATCTTCAGAGAAGATTCTTGAAGAAGTTTTGTGCTGTTTTTTTCTTGATCATTGAGATTTAGCTTGAAGATTGTGAAGCAACAACTGTGACAGAGTCTAGCTTCAATCTTCCTTGTAAGATTTAGATCTTGAGCATGTCGATGATGATTTTCTGTGTTTGATTGAATATGCTGTAGTAGATGTGCTAGCTAAAAGCTTTGTTGATCTGTTGAATCTTGATGTTGATTATCATTTCAAATGCAAAGTTTCTTGTTCAATTATAGCCAGATCTACTGGATTTTATGAGCTAATTGAATTACAAGGGCGAGAGTTATGTAATTTTGTTAATCTGATATTTGATTTAGACCAGAGATGGCGATTAGGTTTCAGATCTGAGAACAGAGGATCGTAGTACTAGAGATAGACTACAGATCCAATTTTCTACAGATTGTGCTTATCAGTTGTATAGGTTGTAGTATAGAGATATATGCAACTATATATTTGAGATCTATTAAATTGAATCGAGAGATCTTTTAACGGATCATTGATGATGATCTAGAAGGTAAATCTGTGATTTAAGATGAAACTTGCATGAGAAGTTAGTTGAAATCAGATCTAGCAAATCAGTTTATTCTTTGTTTAGATCAATTGCAGAATAGAGTACTGATTCGAGTTTTCATTGAATGAATGTCATGAGACACTTTTACTTCACCTCAACTTTATAATTCCATGATTCTCTAATTCTATGATTCATTTTGTATATAAATTCTTTCAGCAATTCAGATTAAACCTTAGTCTCAAAGATGCTTCTTAGCTTACAATCCCTGTGGAGACGATATCTTAAATACTACATTAGACGTTGATAGGAATTTCGATTGAGTACTGTGAACATAAATATCAGTCGAGTTTCGTCCCATCAATTTCTTGGTGCCGTTGCCGGGGATTGTTTTTCTTTGAAGATTAAGATTTATTTGAACTACGTTAACATGATTAATTAAATTCTTTTTCAGTTTTAAATTTGTTGTTCAAGTGTGTAGTGTATGCAGACAAGATCTAAAGGTACTCAAGACTTGCAGTTTGATCCTGAACCTGAGAGAATTGTTAGACAACCAAGAACAATATCAAGGTCAGCAGTGAGAACTGAGTTAAGAAACACAATGTCTGGAGATCGCTACAACAGAAATAATAATGATATTGAAGGACGAGTGGATCCTGGGAGGATGACACTTCGTTAATATTCCATCCCACCTGTTGATGGCATGCCACAAGCCCTCAATTTACCAGCTACAACAACTGAGATGATATAGAAGCTGTAGGCTCAGATAGTAGCGAACCAGATGAAATTCCCATAGTTTAAGAATGAGGGCGTTGAAATGAAAAGAAAACTATCCAGCGAATAGTATGGAAGACTCTTATCAAAACTATACTCTCTCTTAGTTTAGGGCAGAAAAATACTCAAGGAACGCAAAGCTAAATCTTTCATATTACCTCAGTTCTTACTCAGATCTTTCTTATCAGTTCAGGCTAAATCAAATAATAAGCGTATAACCTCTGTCCGGTGGTTTGAGAAAGGAGACATTCAGAAAGAGAGTTATGGCATATCAAAGAAAAAGTTTAAGATAAAAGTTTAAAAAGAAAAAAGCCTTGTCAGCTAGCCGGGTTGCATTACTATTATATATATTAGGCTGTATGAGTATTCTTAAACGAGTGGAACGAAGTGCTTACACGAGAGGAAGCACGAGTGAAACGATCTAAAGAGTAGCCTGCGGGAGATAGCTATGAATTTCTCTTAATTTAGTTTTCCTTTCACTATAAGAAAAAATACCTTTTTTCTAGTTGCACTGTCCTGCGAGCGAAGGGTGCAAAGCTAAAGTAAGAGAATCCGCTGCAAGTGGAAGATCGTCTCTGACTCTTCGAATAAGCCCCTCAGGGGGATTGAACAAGTTCTAAGACTGGAATAGATGTTCACAAATCCTTTCTATGCCCCTCGCTCTGTCGATACCATTCTTCTCTCTCCTCTTTCATCAGCTGGTATTGAATCCGATGTTCTATTAGAGGCTATTGAGTGCCATTACTACCCACTTTCCAAAAAGGGTTAGTTGCGAAGAAGTGAAGTAAGGAAAGGCTTTCTCGAACGTAGGCAATTGCCTTATTCAAATCGCTTTCTTTACGGGGTGAGGAAGTACTGGTTTTTAGGCTAATTCCTAACTGTTTGAAGTGGTTTTAAGACTTTAGAGGAAAAAAAGTGCAACCCCAAGCATCCTCATGGGAATGGGTACTTCAACAGGCTCTGTAATTGAAAGCCAGAACTAGTGAAACTGGTTCACAAGCAACAAGGTTATTGGCTCGGTCAACCGGGTGCATCTTTATTTCAAACTCTTTCTCACCTAGTACGGGTGGAGACGCCTTTGTAGGAACTCTATTTAGGTCATGGTCCCTAACCGCAGAGTCTATATATCAATATACTTAATTTCGAGGGTAACGTCTTGCTCCATTACAAATCAAAGGGTCAATCACCGGGAACCTTGCGCTTGCATCTTCCTTTAGGACCTCTCCCAGCTACGTTCACTGGTTAAAAAAAGCCATAGGCAATTGGCACAGGATCTGTTACTTCGGCTACTAGCTTTGATGCTGCTTCCCGCACCTAGGCTTGCAACGACTAGCTTTGTTACGCGAGGGTAGGTGCTATGCTTTCTGCAGAGAGGTTGACCTTGGCTTCGGTTTACCTTGTGACTACGGGGGAATGTTTATTAAGAATAAGTTCTTCTTTTGGGTCTTAATCAATAGAAAGTCTAGTATGGGCAGAACGATAAGATTAGCTGTGAAAAAGAATTGGCTGGGGAACATACCGGATTCTTAGCCAGCTTTCACTGAAAATGAAATATCTCATACACCAGGACTATACTTTGAATCACTAACTTACAGGTTTGCTTAATATAACCTTCCTCTTACTACTACAGCTACAGAGCTAGAACTAGTGGACTGAAATGATTCTTCCTTCCTTACGAGATATCCCGGGGGGATTAAGAACCTCTATCAAATAGGGATACGTTGGGCCAGCCGAGGACACTGTGGGGCCTAGTTTACTTGTTCTCTTTGATTCCTCCTTCCTGACAGAAGAGATTCCAATCTCAAGAGCTAAACAATGCCCATGATAAAGAAGAAGGAAGGCTAAACCACTCAACTGGGCAAAGGCAGCGTCTTTCTCCTCTATGGAAGTTCTTGGAATGCCTCTTTCTCAAAGGTCTACGAGAAGGATGAAATCTAAAAGAAGTCTAGCCTATATCTACGCTCCCTACTTCGCGGGACTAAGCAAAACATCTTTCAAAGAAGGAATTGACTACTGAAGTAGCTAACAAAACCTCCTAACAAACAGCCCAAAACTCTAGCTATAACAAGTTGCTAAGTAAAGAGGGATAGAGACTAAGCTGAGCCCCTGAAAGAGGAGATCGAATTACTCATTTCTACCTTCATCTTCGACTAAACTGATGAACTATTTTAGAAGTCTATATCTCAAGCCTATCTGGGCTGGGGTAGGCTGCTAATTGGAAAAGAATAGGAAGAGCTGTTCCGAACTCTGCTTCTTATCCCTTCAAGAAGTAGGTTTTGTCTAAAGAGCTCCTAAAGAGCCAGTTTTAGCCACAATCTGCTTGTTGAAGGGAGTTGAAGAACTACAAGATGCGGTAAAAGAATCTCCAAGAAGAGGTAAAAGAGCATATAGGAAAGAGGGCCCGTTTTTCTTATATGCGCAGGCTTCTACTAGCTGAGAAATTATTTCGATTAACAAAAGATACAGTCCCGAGCCACCATTTGTGATGACGGATGAAGTCTTCATAGGGACTACGAAAGCCCCATTCATTAAACAGGTTGACACAATAAAAGAACTCTCTTGTAGCCGCGCGAATGTATTTGCATGTCTTTCCGGGAGTCTCGCAATCCCAGCAGTTGTATCCTTCGAAGTTACTTCTTGCAGTTCTACATTCTTCCTTTCTTATATCTTCCTATACTTTCAACGGGCGGTACAACCTACCCGCCAATAGCTTAGATCCGGAAGGGGGCAAATGCAACGAATCAATCGAGGTACTTCAGAGTAGCTGAGCCCCTCAAAAGGAGAGAAACCGGTTCTAAAGCAAGCATTACCCCTTTTCTTTTGGAAGCTCTTTATCCGGCGCTGTATTCTGGAGAACCTAGCTTATGTCAAGAGAGAGGTGGTTCTTACCCGCGGGTATCCAGCTTTATATGGGGTAACCTCCGCATAAAGGGCTTAGCGGGTTAGCAGGTCATGGGGAACAATTGAAAGCCTTAGGTTCAGTTGGGCTGCCCCCAATTTGATTCTTTGTTTCGCCTCCGAGGAGATGGGGAATAAAGACTTTGATTTGGCTCATTGCATCCCAGGGATATAGATATGGGGAGTCCGCTGGATAGACATCGGAACAAAGAAATGGAGATAGAGATGCCTTGTCTGTGGAACATGAAATAGATTGCTTCGCTGGTGCAGGAGATGGAACAGTAGCTAGAGCTGGTTCCGGATCAGGCAACCGTGGTTTCAACAGGAGCTCCAAATGAGAAAGACGAGCACTGCTTCTAAAGCCCGTCCTATACTATAGTTCTCGTCATGCTTTCCCAACAGGACAAAGGGGTTCGCTATTCTACTGTCGGAGGTTCGAAATGAATGGGGAAAGAGAAGCATAGGGAATCCATTAACATTAACTAGAAAAGGTCTCACAATAGGAGAAGCAGCGAGATAGCCTTAGACGGAGTAATCTTTTTAAGTGGTAGGACTTGAAGGCTTAGCTCTTCTTTCCTGGATGAGAGAAGTAAGCATTAGATAGAGCCTAGATGCGGGAAGGGGTCAAAAGCAAAAGCAATCCAACCTTCCACTTTGAATGAAATCGTATCAGGCTTCGAGTCAAATCTACGTCTTTAAATGCTTGTATATTTCCTTTTGCTTGAAATGTTAGGACTATTCATATAGCCCGGGGTCTTGCAGTAAGAGGGAAGCCCCTTTTATTGTCTGCATTGCCGTCTCGCTTAGTAAGGTTTTTTGGTTTTGCTTCATACAAAGCTCCGCCCTTCATCCAGTAGATCTTCACCTAGCTAGGATTCTGACTCTCAAACGGGGGAACACAACCTATTAGATTGGGCTTAATTTGGGCTTAATGACCTGGCCTCTGACTTCGTTTTAGGCTGAAGTAATTTGAGGCAGGGTATGGAATGATTTTAACCACCTACCTGGTAGATGTGTGGAGCAGCTTTTGACCTCACTAGATCCCAATACCTTTGCTATCTCTGCCTTCCATTCCTCCTCTCTTGATGAACTCTGGGCTGATTCAACTCAAGCAAGAAGAGCTTGAACAATAATAGTGGATTCAATAGCTGCAGATTCAGTTCATTTGTCCACTTCTCTGCCTCTAAGGAGAGAGATCTCTTTATGGGATAGCACTCTCTCTCCGAGCTTTGTAAGCGATAGGGCGCTTGGATAACGATATCTAGCTCTAGTCTTTCTGTTTTCTTTTGGTATTAGGAGAGGGAGGGGACTTGGCTAGTCTTCCTTCATCGGTGTAAGGGTGCACTTGCTGTCTTATTTATATAGTCTTAGCTATGGCTCCGGATTGAGATAAACACGAGACAGCTAGTCAAATCCGTACTTCTTGTTATACCGTTCGTGCCTCCCATTTGCCAACTATAACTCAAATTCATAGGATACCCCAGACTTGGATTCCATTCGATAATTCTATCTATCTTGTCGGATTGAGTGCGTGTTGCCTTGATTCGAGATGAACTCCTTTTCCTCTTCTTCCGGACCGTACACGGAAGTAGAGTTATTGATGAATGAGAATCGAATTTCTTATTAAACCTTTAGGAGCACTCTTTTCATCCAACTCAAAATCTCGTAAGAGAAGAAAGCGTAGAAAAGTTTTGATTCGAGGTTGAGTAAACAAAGAAGAATTCTCGTTATTTCAGGATATAGTTGCTTTTCGTTTCATCGAGATTGGGTTGGTGTTCAGTGTGGGCAGTCTTCCTCTATCAATAAGAGAAAGAGAAGGGGAAGAAGCGGGGTAGAGGAATGGTCAACTCATCAGTCTCATGATCTGAAGATTGCAGGTTCGAATCCTGTCCCCGCCTAGTTACTTGAGAGACGGAACTATGACCGACGGAAGCGGTATATTAGTGCCTGATGCGGTAACTCCTTGTCTTGTTGATCATCTATCATTACTGGCGAAGCAAGCATACCGATAATCAACTCACTTGATCGATGGTTCATGCTTTCTATATAACTCGCTGTACGCTAAGGCAAAGGTTGTAAACCATGCGTCATGCGTGCCGTAGTCATATGTAAAATTACAGGTCAGTTGGTGCTTATTGAGGTAAGGAATCAGATCGCTCTGTCCTAGCCAGAATAGTAGGTTTTGTGTTACAAGTAAGTTGCCTTATTCTAATAACTTAGTATCGCTTTACTCGTTGAGGGAGGCTTCAAGACAACTGGTCTATAATGACAGTACTTAGTGAGTGGAGTTTTGGATTTTTCAGACATGGGACTGACCTCGGGGCTATTTGAGTTTGGGCTCATGTCTACTTATAAGCTAAGCCAGACGGAACGGTTTTGAGTGGCCTTTCAGGGTTTCGGGGGTTGGGAGCCTCAGTAGCCCACGGAGCGGTAGGACATCTAATCTTTCTTTTATAGCTAGCTCAATCTTCTTCGGAATGGCGGGTCCACCTGCTGAGGGGAGGTATTGGCCATAAGCCCTACTCTTTTCAATCATTTCTCCAGCTGGACCTGAGTCCCTTCAAGATTCTCCGGCTGGCGAAGGTTTATGAGTCGATTTTACCACCGATAGAAGACTTCTCGTTCGAGAAGTTGGGGATTGGATCGGACTGCCAGCTTCTCTTCTACCTATTGATACACAATTCCCGGTCTACTATCTTCTTCATACAGGTCGGGAGGGAATAACTACCCATATGTGAGGCACCGTCTTGGCCAGCAAATCCTGAGGATGAGGGGGCGTCTGACTAGCTCCGACTTTTCATCCGCTTCTAGGGGGGACCAACATCCGATATGAAGGATTCTTTGCTCCGAGATGGGAAGAAAATAATAATTCTTCTTTAGGGCAGCCACTCTTAAAGATTGACTCTGCGTTGGGGAAGCTACTATACCATTTACTATTTGGATATCTTTAATAGAATCTTTCTCTTCTAAAAATACTAAACTAAATCAAGAGAAGCCCACTACCCGCTCTCCTCTCTCCACCCCATAAAGAATAAAGCCATACTGCTATAGAAGACTTGAGTACCAATTAGACTACGGGACGCGGACACCTGTAATTGGTGAGCTACTTACTGCCCCTTAAGTCAAGAGCTAGTAGTACTATCAGCAAAGAATATCGTAACTATGGCGAATAAGTTTTTCTTGCTCGCCACATACCCGGAATGCGAACTAAGCAAGAACATTTAAACTAAGCCCAAGGCATGATCCTGGATTTCAGGTCTGGAATTGTGGACACAGGGCGGAGGCATACCAGGCTTAATAATGACTAAAGACCGTTGGACGACCGGGAAATAGCACTGAACAAGCAGGGGCTAAACTTCTTCTACCCAGTCTTCTCCTATAGGCTCACAAGTCCCTCTTCTGACCTAGAGTAGCTTTGCCCCGCTCTTCCCTTTCTCTTTATTCACTTAGTCATCTCTGCCTACGGCCCTGCCCCTTATTCATTCAAAAAGGGAGTAGCAGAGCCCGAAAGGCACCTATCCGTGGAAACAGAAGATGAATGGGGAGCCGACTAGAAGACAGATAAAGGAGCAGGCTGGAGCGAGGCTTGAAACCATGTCTCCCGAGCAATCTCAGTACATATGGAACAAGATGTGGAAAAACATCTTGACTTTGGTGCCGCCCCGCGGGCACTCTGTTTTCGATCAAGGTCCAAAATTTCTGCTAAAGGTTGGTAACTCGTCGAACCCCAATAAGCCCCTTCTAGCTTTTTGTCACGTCATCAAAGAAAGCGAAAGCTTCCTTTTCCGTGGGAAGAACTCGGTACATTTATTATTATTTATAGAAATCACTGTCCCTCCCTTTCTCAGATATGTTTTATAAGACTATCTAAGTTTTCCATGCCATATAGATCTTCGAGCCTTTCAATTACTTCTTGGAGTCGATAAGGGGCGAGAGAGTGCATACGCTCCTCTTTTCTCAATTTATTAAGATTAAGAAGATCCCCCAATCGGTTTTCACGCGTAGTCACCCGTCCAGTCTGAATCTTCTTTTATTTTAAGATGTTTCGCTTCCCTTCCCAACCTCAGATCAGTTGCTTTGGTCCGGTATCCCTGCCAGCCATCCTTCTTTGCACGCCCTGCTAAGTACCTTGCCAGCTTAACCGTTTTGGTGGATTGCTCCCCATAAGGTAAGGCGGTCTCGATCGATTACTTTTGGTTCATTAGGTAGGTGTCGATAGCAGCAGAACCCATTCAGGGGTCCATACCACGAAACAAGCAAAGTATGCCCTTTATTTCACTAGATAGCTAAGGTCCTGTTATACCGCATGGACGCGTGCTTGTCCAGGGTCATCAATAACATCTGTCACCGAGAAAGGTTTTTACATGGATGTATGGGAACCAAAGGTTCCATTTGTAAGCCCGCAGCATCACTACCAGATCGAAAGTCAGAGTCAGTTTCGGTTCTAGGTAAAGATCCATAACCACCAGTCCCAGCTCCTTAGCCAACATACCCATGTATTCGCTCCCGGAATATGAGCTTATGCGCCTACCTCCGCTACTGGGACTGAACTTGATCTACTCCAACAATAGGTGAATATGCTTAGTGCTTAAACCAAAACAGCTCCTCAAACTCCTGACTCTGGCTCTCCTAAAATTGGATATGATTTCTCTATTTTCGTGTCCATCGCCCTTGCTCCAACTCGCTTTAAGTTTTAGGGGGTTACGAAGAGGTTCAACCTTTTTTATGAAATGTATTTCTCAAAGGTTTCGGGTCATAAGTTTCATTCCGTCAGGTTCAACGCACTATAGATCTGTATATGGGACTGGGCCAGGGGAAGCTACGGGCTATGGAGCTGTATATGGGACTGGGCTAGGGGAAGCTACGAGCTATGGAGCTTAATCTGTGCCTAGAGCATCTCAAACGGGAGTGGAAACAGGTACCAGGAAATGGACGGGATCTCGAAAAGGAAGGAACGCTAACTTGGAACTGACTTAAGCGATGCTTGCGAGGATAGTTGTTTGCGTAGTAGGGTGGCTGCTCCGACAGCGTATGATTCACCGGCAGTGTCAGTTTGAGCTGAATATGATTGGCCCGCAGTGCCCCCTTCCAATGCGGTCTATGAATCTCCTGCAACGCACTACGGGCCCCGACGAATTCTTTTTGGATATGAGCTTGGATGGACCGCTTAGCCTAAGCCAGGGGCACCTTTTGTTCCAGCCGTGTACTACAATGAAAGTGGCTTCCCTTTCCCTATTTCTTTCTAGTTGAGACTCTCTTTCTCACAGGCCGTAGATTGTAGGACTGGATTGCGCCTTGCTTCTTCAATGGATTGTGGGACGGTAGAGACATTGTTTCAAGTCTAAAGAAGCTTTCTCAGTCAATAGTCTTGGCTTTGACTTCCCCGACAGACGAAAGAGCTTTGCTTCAAGCGGATGATGTTTCCTAACCCACCTGAATCTCTCATTCCTTCTCTTATTCTACTGGGATAGATAGACAAGTCAATCGATTCAATTCTTTCTTACTTCTTTGAATAATATTTCTTGGCCAATAGAATTGCTTCGCTAGTTTGCTTGTGACGACTGAACTCCGCTTGCCCCCGGCGAACAGGTTCTAATGCCCACTGCCGTGCGAGCATAAACTTCTTCTTTTGCCTAGTTAGTCTTCTTATTATTCTGATGATGAATGAGCCATTGATTTGATCGAACTTGAATGAACATCATAGTACCCTTGTTGTTCGAGTTGATTCAAAAGCATTTGTGCAAGCGGCTTACACTTCAAAAGTCAGAACGAAAAAAGTGAAATATTAGCAATCGCCCTCTCCTTTGTTCGAGAAAGCCTGTGCCTAAAGCAGCGGCCTAGCCGCCTAGTGAAGTGTCTGCAGAGGCCCTGGTAGAACATAGTAGTACTCCGATTGCCTAGAAGAGGCCCACCGTATTCTTAATTATAGTAAGAGGTCTCCTCCTCCCTTCTCTATTTCACCTCCAGTCCATAGGGATTTATTTAACCGATGCGAATCAATCCTCCCTTGACTTTAAGTCACGCCCTTTGGTTGGTACGATTATAGTGAGGAGGTGAATTCGACCTTTGATTGAATCTATTATCAGTGCTAGCAACCGTAGAACCAATGAAAGGCGCCAGTTGTTACGCTCGTTCTGGTTCCTGCTCCAGAAAAGGGAAATTTGGCTTTCCCTGTTCTAGTATAAGTTGGTGGGCAAACCAAGGCCTGTGCCCTACGTGTCCGGTAACCTGAGCTCGGGCTAACTAAGAAAAGTGCAACGCCCGGTTCAGCGAGACATTCATCATATTTTCGAGTAAGGGTGAGCTTGACGGGAGTTGGAGACGCAATAGGAGTTCAAATAGTCTGATTCCGAGTCAAAGGGATAAGAGAGAGAGAGGGTTGCAAAGGTCGAGAATTCCTAAAATAGAGTGTTGCTAAAAGGTGTTGGTGTCTCTGCCCGAGAGACCCTTCACTCCAACGACTGAGTAGGAGTTTGAACCTTAAAAATCCCCGACGAGGTGAGACCGAGGAGTGATTGGGCTTACTTGACCCACGTTCGGGCCTACCACCTGGTAGTCCCTTCACTCCAACGACCGAAGAGGGAACCTTCCGACGAGGCGACCGAGGACGGAGTGGTTTAACGAGGAGTTTCACGTGCTGCTTAGCTGCCCTCTTGATAGTGGGTTGATTATTCGTAATCGACTTCATAATCTACTTACGTGTTCCTCTAAACTCGACGATTGTGCCATCTATCTAAAAGTAGCTTGGACACCTATAAAGAAGTGGATTTACGGTGGACAGTTCCCACTCTGCCCTGGACCATTCTTTCTACCTTACTGACTAAGGCCCCTACCTAATTCCAGAGTGAAGGATGATTGAAGGTTGATCCGATCCATCAGCCGCAGGTAAAGCATCGTAAGGCTGTCGTCCATCCACTGAGAATTCAGCATCTCTCAAAGGGCCTGTAAAAGAAAGATTCGCTCTAGGTCTGACCTATGATAACCAAATCTCGTAAGTAGAGACTCTGCAGTCGATCTAGTGTTCACGCTTCGCAGTCGATCTAGTGTTCACGCTTCAGTTCTACTCTACTAGACATCGGGGCCCAGCGTAGAACTTCAGTGTCAGCTCCTTCTGCTGGGCAGTAGTTTCATTGAACAGCTGATCTTGGACTTGTGCAAGCTCTATTGAGGGAATCACTTTTAGCATGATAAAGTTTAGATCCGAGTTAGAGTTTATTTTGACCGATTTCAGGCTGATTGGATCACTGAACTTGGTTCACTGAGGCTAAGCGGACGGGGAGCCCTAAAAATAGGAATAGTGAATGCCCCGGGAGACACGCACGGTACTTACCGGTGCTCAATTCCGTCATCTGTGTTTAAGGCCCTTCCGACAAGGAGAAAAGTTTTCAATAAAAACTTTCAAAGATAAAGATTTAGCAACTTAAGGTCTTGAAAGGAAAAAGAAAGACTCACTTCATTTGTCCCCAGGACTTGTAACCTCACCGCCTACTCTTACTGTTTGAGTTCCGACTGCCCTGAACCCCTAACTGCTTTTACGGTGAAAAGAAAGGGGAGAAAAAGTCGATTTGAAAATCTTTCCTAAGGGAGGGAGATTATTTAATAAAAGTTTCGCTTCGCTCTCAACCGCTACCACTCGCCGGAAAGTCGGTTTATTATGAGCTTGCTTGCCGACAATTTGATCTGCGACACTTGTACCTCTCGCTTGCCAAAAAGCTATAGTCAACTGAACTTTCACTTGCCTGACTTCTTTTGCTTCCCTCAAGGCTAGCAGAGGGGGCTAACATTCAAGTAGAGGCCAGATGAACCTATATATAAGAATAAGATAATTGGCTAGATTATCCATGCTAAGGGGAAAAAGACATTCCTCTTTACTCTCAACAGCTTCTCAAAGAGCTTCTGAGACTAGTGAAAGAATTTCATTGCCTTGCTTTATCCAGCTTGAAGTGAGTCCTTCAGAACTTCAAACTCTTTCTATCGGCCGATCTAAGCACCCGAAAACCTTACCGGATTCCATGGTTCATGCCACTAGCCGAGGAATCGGTTATAGCCCCAGATAGATATCCGGATAGCCATTGTAGCAAAGAGTTTGCAGCATGAATTGATCGAGGTTGATTTCTCGTTCATTTGTATCCATCCGACTAATCTTCCCCAGCCAATGGAGGTACCCTTATTCATGATCGACCCGCAGCTAATGCTCCTTGATGAGCCTATCTTTAGTGGCCAGGAAAAGGAAATAGGTCTGTCTTTGTAACCTACATCGTCCCAGGCACCTAATTGTATTAGTGAATACTAGCAAGAACTCGGGGCTGGTGAAAAGCTCCCCTAAGCCGAAGTTACGAATATCAAAATCGAGAATTTCTTATTATAGAAAGAATCGAGTTCAGTCACCGAGAATGGGTGGAATCTTTTTTATTATAGATAGATCTTTTCTCTGTGGTGCATAGAATCGATTAACACGGGTTCGGGTGAACCCTCTTTGACTTTCCCTGAAGCAGGGGTTTTCCCTGGCTTTGGTGAAGCATCAGATTCGTTCACACTTCTAGGTTTGGTTTAGTTGCTTCCTCTTTTCTAGTTGATCGAAAGCTGTAGAAAGCTATGGTCGAAGAGGCAGTAGACAAAGATCTTTTAAAGACCTTCCTACCGGAGGAACTTTTTCAATGGAGACACCGGCAGAGAATCTATATGGTACCCCTAGGGGTTGAGGCACCGTAGCAGAGTTTGGTAAAGGATCCACACACTTCACATCTAAACGAAAAATAAGGCAGGATAGTCCTTGTAAGACTAAATTACATAACCCGATTCATAGCCCAGTTAACGGCACTATGTGAGCCCATCTTTTGTCTTCTGCGCAAGAAGTTCAATGAGTGCGAGTCCCGATACTCCGACTTAGAAAGAACCTCTTGTGCGCTAGCATGGGCTGCTCGCCGACTCCGTCAGTACACGCTTTATTATAAATGGGATTCATTAAGAAGAAAAGTGCTCTTTCCATTAGAATTCTAATAGAAGAAGAAACTCGTCCTCTCTTTTGAGGTGGATAAGTAGGCCTTTCTTCGCTATGTAAATAGAGTATCCTGTCCTTGGAGTGAACCGACTCCTGGGTAGGAGGCAGGAACGGGAGAAAAGAGTTCTATTTAGGAGTTTGAGTTCGCAGCTATAGATATCCTTTAACGGAGCTCTTATTCCCTTGTGGGGGTAGGGAGTAAGGTTCCGATCAGATCAATGAATTGCGTAAATAATGCGGCTTAATCGGCCTTCACTGCCTCACAGAATAGGAAGCTTCTTGCTCTACTTGAGCTGCTATTTCAAAATAAAGGTTTTCTGTGAAATTTCCCTTCTCCTCTTACTTACACATTTTCAATCAAATCATGATCCCATATTGATCAATTTCGCATTGATCAGGGCAGACGTTCCAGCTGCCGATTCAAAAAGAGAAGAGGAAAAAAGCAGAAAGAAAGAAAGCGGAATGCTTCTCATCGAAGATGCCCAGAAGGAACTGTGTGAAGAACAACTACTATTGAATCTGGTGTGAGGGAGGTGCTCTTGAATTAGCGCTTTCAAAAGAGCCCAACAATTTCTGCTTTTTAGATCCAGAACCCTCCCTAGCGGTAAGAAGTTCTATGTGTGTGCACGAGCCAGCCAATTCTGTCTTGGAAAGACATGAAAACCGCTGGCTTGTGTGCGGTTAGAATCTTCAAAAGTGGAGTCATTCCTTGTCCCTATTCCTAGTAGTGCCTCTGGACACCAGCCTTCCTTCTAGTAGAAAGGCGTTTACTGCCCCTACTTTCAGATTCCCTGAATTCCACTCAAGGACACCTGTAACAAATAACAATAGGGTGGGGGGTTTAAACCAAAAAAGAATGGGATGACTAGTGATGGTTCATTCTATTAACTAGTTATATATGTTGTGATCTAAAGCAGATGGATTGAATCGCACGAGGTTCGGGAAAAGGTCTTGTACCATTGAAATATGGTCCATGTAGTAGTCTTAAGAGTTGGACCGGGTCTCATTTTTTCTGATTGCGGCGATGAAATGGTAAAGAGATGTCGAAATGGTGAGAAAGCTCACAATCCAGAAGTTTGCCCGCTCGGAGATGGTGAACTCTCGTTAGTACAGTTGCGGAGACTTTCGTCGCTTTGGCAGCTTCCTGCCCGGCTCACTAGTCAGACCCCCAAGGGGATATGTGCGTCTTGTTCGGATGGGTAAGTTTTTTATGAATTGAGTCTTGGTCTCTGGGCTCTGAGTACTATGTGCTATGGTATTTGCTCAACAATCCAGTTCTAGAACCCCCTTTCTGCTCCCATTTCTTCGGGACGGCTCGGCGAAAACTGAACCATCGGAGCCACTTCTTTCATCGGTATAACCCATAAATAGATCTATGCATAGCGAAGTTAAGCCGCCCACTCCCGCCAAACCCTCTCACCAACTTCAGCCCGCTTAAAAAGATTATCTTATTTCTCCGGATCATTGCTGCTCTGATCGAGTGTCATAGGACATGATTCTTAGCCAGCCTTCCACCGCCACGAGAGGGCGCCATCCTTTCGCCGAGAACCCTGATAGCTAGTGCTCTGATAGGCTGATCCTTCTGATTTTAAGTCATATATACTTTTTCTTTCCCTAGTGTGTGAAGAAGGAGTGGATGTTTTGAACGAAGCGAGTGAACTATGTTTTGGTATTCCTTCTCGAGCTTCTATTTTTTCCGTTAAAGGAGATTCGGGAAAAGATGGAATAGGAAGACGTGTTTCCAAAACAAACAAGATACGGGTTGAGAAGGGGAAGTTAGCAAAGTTAAACAAGATTGGAATGGGCATAGGAACATGTATTGATGTACCAGATCGGCTAATTCTCCTAGGTTGATGCGATGTATTCCACCAGTTGAATGAAGACTTGATTATTGGTAAATATCTCGACTCAAATTTGGACGGTACTCCAGCACTCTTAGATGGTACTGTCTTTAAAGCCCGAGCAACCCAATCCGGCGGCTCCCAGCCAGAGTCTACTGGTTCTGATCTTATGGTATTCCTAAGGGTCCTGATTTTTATCCCCAACGTTTTATTAACGGGAATTTTTGGGGACTAGCCCGCTTCCCATGTTAAAAGAGGGCAATTCCTCGCACATAATTAAGGGAGCCATTGAAAGGTGATTAAAACACCAGAAACGGGGACTACCCGAGCTAATGATAAAGGCAAGAACACTTTCCGGCCAAGTCCCATCAATTGATCATAACGATATCGTGGAAATGCTGCACGGACCCATATTTATAGGAACAGAAAGAGAATCACCTTGATACTAAACCGGATCGAGCCCGGGATCTTCTTGAAAATTGGAAGATCTAGGATAGGCGGCCAACCTCTTGGAGAGAGCGATGTGCATGGACCACGTGAGTAGGGATGCAGCTCCGTGGACCGCTCGTCGGGCCTGATAGGTGGTGGTATCACACCCTTCTCAAAGGAACCGTACGTGAGACTCTCGCGTCGTACAACTCCGTCCCGGAATCAGGACCTCCCTTTGACCAACGGGTCCTCGAACCAACCTGTCCTCCTCGCAAAACTAGAGAAAGAGATCCCTATTCTAAATCTTCCTTAGAATTCGTCTATAAGGAGGGCTATGCCAAATGCCATCTCTTTCGATTTGGTTTATATGGGCATTTAACGTTGACTCAAAAAGAAGCATAGATCCAGTGGGATGATTAAATAGGATCTCCCTGATTTGTGGTCTATTTTCTATAATACGATGGGGATTATACCCATCTTGCACCATGGCTGCCTCGATTCTCTTTTCGAGAAGCACTTGTTTCTCCAAGATGCTCAAGAATTGGGGGAGGTGTGCCCCGTCGTGCCTACCGATGAAGTAGAGACTTAGACGTTGCTGAACTTCAAAGAGCAGCCACACTTGGAGCCTACGACGAAGCACTGTGTAGGTTTCTTAAGGCAGGGATGCTTCAGAAGCTAAAAGAAAAAAAGATAAATGATTTCACAGCTCCTCTTTGCCCCTATCTAGTCTAGTAAGGCTTTTATTTACGAGGTTCTGAATACAGCATTTCTGACTTAATGGATGCACTAATGGATGATGGGTCGTGTGGGCAATTCCTGAATATCGATAGAACGTTGATCAATATTCAAGAAGAGATCGAGGTTTTTTTCCTATCTGATCTTTGTCAACACAGGACTCGGAGCCCCCCGCTCAAACAAAAAGGTACGGAATTTCAATTCCTTTCGGATTTCTTATAGTGGAGGGGGAGAAGACTCATTCTATATGGGGGGAGCTATTGTGAAGCCTAGAGAGGCGGAAGCGGCAAATCGCTTCTACCGAGTTCCCCAAACAGCAGCTTAGCTTTGTAGCTTAACTCTTTCTACTGGCGTGGCGCTGCTGGATGCTTCTGATCAATAGGAAGAGGAGGAAAAAAAAAGCTTATGATGAGCATCTATTTGAGTCGATCATTTCCAAGATCTAATTCAAGTTTTTTCTAATGTAGTGGAAACGCCTTATAATCTGAAGTTTTACGCTTAAGGGAAGAGAAGTTCTTGGTGGATGCAGGACTTGGGACCCCCAGAATTTGTATGCAATATGAGCTTACAGGAGTGCCTATCAACCGAGCCACCAGGTATGAGAATAAGGTGTGATCCCAGGATCTAGTGGCCGGTGAATCACTGATCAAAAAGAAGATTTTGGAGAGATTCTTCATCGATCTAGTGGCCGGTGAATCAGTGATCAAAGAGAGAGCAGCTGCCAGGTTTAATGATTTGGTGGGATCCACAGATGTAGTGGCTGGTGAACCGCTTATTCTTCTTCCACGAAGATTCAGACAAAACCGAGCTTGGATGGAACTGAACAAGATTTGGCGAACGAATAAAAAGGTCAAAGGCTTTATTCTTGAGAAAGGAAAAGGAGATAATTCAGTAGCCATCGCTGGTTTCATTACTTTTCTTCCATTCCGTCCTCTTAAAATGAAAAGTAAAAGGAAAAGGATATCGAATAAAATGAAAAGTAAAAGGAAAAGGATATCGAATGATCGATTCACCATTGAGAGCATTAACCCCAAAAGGACGAATATTGTGGTAGCGCAAATGACGAAAAAAAAAGAGCACTTTTTTCAATTTTTTCAATTCCGAAGCCTAGCGTCTCCTGATAACACTCTATCACCTTAATCCATTCTATTTTTGGAGGGTCTGGCACAAATTACTCTCGTTTTCTTTTTGCCGAGGGAAATTAAAAGAACAAAGACGTTCTTCCCCTCTGAAAAAAGTTTCTCTGGTACGGTTTTTCAAAGCGGAGATTGCTAAGTTGGAAATTGCGATCTTGCCCTAAAGCATCGCACACAGCACTCTTCTTAATCGATCTCGGATAACTGCCTTTTCCGAGCAAGGCGTACGTAGGTTGGCAAGCAAGTCAATACGATGAACAAAAGAAGTGTGGACTTTCTTATCCGAAAGTCTAGAAGTAAGCCATAACTCTTCACGATGCAAGGAATAGCTATCCTAAGTCCAAGCACGGGATAAGATTTTGGTTGTACAGGATGGAGGTGCCAAACCGCTAAAGGCGAAGGCTTCAGCTGAACAGACGACTACCGTTGCACATGAGACCGTTGTACTAAAGGCTGCAAAAGAGTTGACCCCAGAGCGAGATCAAGAACCGACAGACGTACATGATACCACTGCGGCGAGGCCAGAGCACGCTCAGTCTCAGGAAGATAAACTAAAGGCCGCCCAAGGTGTGCCGAAGGCGTTGACCAAGGAGCAATTGAATGCTATCCGAGAGCGAGTGCAAGCCCAACAGCCGAAACTGTTTGACCATAATCCGCGGAAGAAGAGGAATAGGAAGTGGAAGGGCGGCAATCAACAGCCATGGGGCACAAATCCCCCACCTAAGCCACCACCATAAAGAGATGCCTAAAAGCGTCTAATGACTGACTAGGGGGAGTCCCGAGGCAAGTAGCAGCAGCTGAGAGCTCGTGGATGAAGGAAGTAGTTCCTCTCTTATGTAATTTGTTGGAGGGGTGGGTGCCGGTGTTCCCAGAAGCTAGAGCTAGAGTAGGCGCTAGAGGGCCTTGGCTTAAGAGTGGTGTAGGAGTCGGCGATAGCCGAGCGGCAACTATGCGTGCATCTACCCCTCTTCTTAGGCTAATAGGCTAATCTGCTTTTCATAAATAGAAAAAAGGATGGAAGTAGCTGCTAGCAAGTCTCGTGCAGGAGGAGGACTTATCTTATGATCTTCTCTTAAGTGAGAGCTGGCCTAGCCTGACTAAAGGGTCGAGGAGTTGGGATTTGGAATCGGAATGAAGAAGTTGAATCCGGCAATCTCTCTATGGAACCTTTCTCACTTCTACTTAGGAAAAGAGGCCATGTTCGGTACATGCCTTACAAAAGTCTATTCGCTTGAAAGCCTGAGGAGCCTCAAAAGCCTTTACAAAACCTATTTGACGAAAGAAGGCTTATGGCTGAAGGTTCATGAGACCTTATATTGCTGAAACTGGACGGACGACTGGACCCTAACTTTTGAAGACGAGAATTTCCCCCAGAGCCTAAAAAAAAAGTAAGCGCCTAGTTCTTCTTGGTCAGAAGGGGTGGTGATGAAGGACTCCATATTCAATAGGAGAGACTGAGACCAGCTTATGAGCTTTGCTTTTATACCAGATATAAGTAAAATCTAGCTTTATGTTTTTAGGCCAAATACTTTTATAAATACTTTTATTAGGCAAAATATATTTACTCCACTCCTCATTTTAAAAGGGAATTTCAATAATGATCGATTAGACCGGCCCACTTTCTTTGATCCACTAGAAAGGAAGACGACTGAGCGCTTGGATGGGCCACTAGCCAGAGTAGCAAGCAGCATTAGCAATGGATGTGGGTAATATTAAAAAAATATCTACTTAAGTTCTTTCCGCTTTTGATGCTTAGCCGTCCAATCGTAAACTTTTCTTAATCGTCTTTCGGCTGAGTGAGAGTGGGACTTTTGGCTCTTTCTCGTCAAAGCTACTTCAAAGCTAGTTTATTGATTATATATAATCCATATAGACGATAGGTATACTGTATACCAACCTACTCTCGATGAAAAAAGATCACACTTTGGTAGACCTTTTTTTAATATAAAGCAAAATATCCCGGAATTAATATCACATGTTAGGTGGAGGTAAAGTTCTTGTTCTTTAACGAAGGTAGACCTTCAACTATAGCTCTTATCTAAAGATAGAGGGAGCAGGGCTTAAAGGACGGAGTCCGCCAAACGCTTTGCTTTCTTTAGAGTTTGTGAAAAACCATCGGAAAGTTGTGTGACATTAACGCACTCCCTATTATGAAGTTAGCTCGACGATATTCCAAGTCACGAACAGCTCTTCCGAAACTTTACTAACTACTAACATAGTCACGCTTTGCTCTCTTTGCCACCGGCGAACAGGTTCTAATTAAATTATTAGTTTACGGAGCTATCTCAGATATCTCGAGTAAGGAGACGGGACGGGTTTTGTTTTATAGTTCTATTTATAGGAAGGAAGAGACTATCGGGAAGCTCACTCTCGGCCGGCTCGAAACAGAAGGTAGAACGTAATATCTCTTGTTTGGCTTGGTTCAGCTCATCAAGCTATTACAAAACAGTCCAGCGGAGACAAAGAAAGAAGCCATTTTGACGGTGTTTTCGCTTCCAGTCCGTAATTAGATCTTCAGGCTTAGTCCAGTCCGGATCCATCCTAAACCAAAGAGCGGGGCTAAGCGAGAGGCATAGCGATACGGTGTTCATACTCGAGTTGCTCAAATCCAGTAGGAATATCAGGAATAGTAGGATCTAGTAGGGGCTTGCCCTGGAATGCAGTGAGGGACTAACCGGAGCTATTGAATAGGACTCTTTACCAGTATCATAACCTCTCGATGGGAAATGAAACTTAGATCATGATGTGAACCTATTTATGAGTGGAATTTCATTGACAAGCGGGAAAACAAACTTTTCTCCAATTGAGATGCTTTCTTCATTTATGGATTCTATGCGAGATTCGGTTAGTTTGAATTTCCCATATCATGACTAGAAAGCTTTCCCTCATTGCCTTTAGCTTTGCTAAAGCCGACCACCTATATCAGTCCCTGCTGTTCAAGGTTTTATAGTTCAAGCAAGGTCATAGGCTCAATCGAAGCCTCTTCTCTTGAATCAGTCTTCTCCATTCGAGCCAGTAATCAAGGAACTCTAGAATTTAATAAAGTTCCGCAGAACGACTTATGGGTAGCGAACCCTAAGCTCAAGGTCAGTACGAACAACTTCTTTGATACGGCACCACTGCTAGTTCGCCTTTTTCTATTAAAGCGCTCACACCAAAACAAACAAAAAAAAGGATGGTTCTACCTCGCCGATGACCTTGACTAGAGAAAGAGTTTAGCAACTGCTCCTATACTTTTTCTTTTACTATAGTTCACCGAAACCCTTGCCTGGACCCCTTGCGCCCTTTACTTTGTTCAAAGGTCATCGTTAACCAGCCGTAGCAAGCAAGACTGTATCACCGACAAAATGGAGAGGGGGTTTCCCAATTCTATCTTTTGACCCGAACTCTACCTCTATGTATTCTACTCGTATCGTAGCATGAGACCCTTTCAACCTGCTCCTCTGCTTATGACATTACCCTTCTACTATTTAGAAATAGGAAAATATACCTTATAGATCCCATCTTAGACCATAGCTAGACCACAAGATAGCCAATAGGAAAGATATGGATTCCTTTATGGCAGTTTATGGTTTATACCCTGTCCCTACAATCCAAGGATTTCGTATTAGGGAAGTTGACTTAATAGGGTTAGGTAAGTCCCCACCACTCTTTGACTTTGAATCGAAGGCAACGAGAGAAGCTTTTAATTGTACTATGACCCCGAATTCGCTTATCACTTCTTTTCTTATTATTAAAACATTCTTATTTTGTGAATTCGATATTCTATTTCTTTTTTTCTCAGTGGATCATGAACCCGCGGGTGAATTACTTACTTTTTTTGGACTGAGCTTCGTTGCAACGTCCTCCTCGGAGTCTGATGAGGCTATTCTTTTATTTTTTAGATTTAGTTTATCGCGTGCGGCGCTTGAGCACTGACTCCCTTCTATTGAAAATGAGGTTACATATTTGTTTGAAATGTTTGTGTTATGTTAATTATATCATTCTTTCAGGATTGAGATGCTTGTGTTAACTATATGGAGATAGCTCTAGCGGAAACGCCAACTACTAAATAGGGCTTGGCACATTGAAAGTGAGAAACTGAACTTCGAGAAGTTGGCAGTTGGCGCGAGATGATCAATCCTTCACCCGCCTATGAAACCTTTGTACATTTGGACTACCAGTTTACAAAATTTGGTGTCCATCTTCAGGAAGAGAAGTAAGATCTTGAGCCCTTTTCCTAACTAGAGAGTATAGTCCACTCCCTTTTTGGCTGATTCAATCTGAGATGATCATTTAAGCAGACTTTTAGTTAGCCAGGAAAAAAACCTTAGTCTTGTATCCGTAAGCAGTAAATAAAGCAAGGATAGAATAAGGATGGGATAGTATTCCCCCTCTCTACGCCATGTCCCAATCAACTTCCTTGAATGCCGGTCCTGCACAATACAGCCAGAGGAGGAGAAAATAACATCACATCCTGAATCTTTAATCTGACTAAAAGAAAATTTTTGACTGATAGACGAGGAAAATGAAAAACATTAGGGACCGAAAGACAGAAATCAACGAATGGAAGCTTCTTTCTTGCTCCTGCAACTTTCGAACTAGAGGAAGGTGCTAGAGTCACGCTCGTTATAGTGATCTTTTTCAGTCCCCAGTGCTAGCTAATCCAGCTTGGCCAGGGATCTGAGATTAGATAGAAGGAATTCTCAGTTAGCAAGTAGTTAGAGTCAGGGTTCTCAAACCAGCTAAGAAGTCATTTTAGGCTCGTGCTAGCAAGTCAGCCGTAATCAAATCCGTCTTTGCATAGTAGTCAGCGTGCTAGGGGAAATCATTTTCAGTCCCCTATGATAAAGAAAATAGAGGCTGCAAACCGGCAAACAGCAGAAGTACCAGATATAGTAGTCAGTCCATTGGGTCTACCTTTTGCGTCCCTGGTGAGGCCCTATGCATAGTGGTAAATGCATAAGAACTCCAACTCAAATGAGGGGAGTAAGGTTGACTCTAGTCCCTCCTCCTAAAGGAAGTGAGCGACATCTTGTACGATGTACGTCCTGGCCGCTTGCAAGCGCTCCCTTGAACAGGTAGACCGGGGAAACAGCATATGATCTCCCGCGGCATGCGTGAATGTTGTAGCTCGAAAATGTAATTGCCTATGAGTTTGGGTGCGTTCCGCTTGCCATCTTCCCGATGGAATAGATAGCTCCTGCAACGCTCGCTTCACTCCCAATATTGAAAAAGAGGCAGCTTCATGTCAATATGAGCTCGCTCGGAGATCGTGATTTAGCTGTTGCGAGCTCCTCCCTTTCCGCTAGACCCGCCTTATAGCTGTAGAAGCTTTTCGGCCTATAGAAATCACAAGTTCGAAGCGGCCTTTCCTTTGCCTTTGATAGTCGACAAGCTTGACTTATAGCTAATCCCATAGCATAGAATTGGGTCGGCAGCCTGGAATCAAAACAAAAGAGTTTCGAACCCGTTGAAGATCCTTGTGGCTCCGGATCCCTCAAATCCAGCCAATTCCGAATCGACCAATTCCGGGATATTTTGCTTTTGCAGCCCTGTCATCGAATTCATAAAACCAGATGAAACTAAAGATGATTGATCCTAATATCAATCCGTCATATAAAAATAACTACGGCTCCCTCTCCGGGTAGAAGGAGGGGCAAGTCAAAATAGAAAGGCTCTTAGCATGGGAAGAAGATCAGACTTCCTTATACGTAGCTCATCTCCTTCCGTGACAAAGGCATTCTGGCCAGTCCACCCCAACCAAGCTCTTCTATTCCGATAATTCCCCACTACAGTATGTTAGTGGTCTTGCTTGGCTAGTGATAGTTGGCTCTATGCCTGCCTCGCGACTACCCTTCATACGGTTAGGTATGGAAAAAGGAAGGATATATACAATCGTAGTTAGGCTCAATGCGGGAACAAGAAGCGGAATCCGCTCACAGACAGGGACCAGGGAAGACTTAGATAGGGAGAGGAAAGACGTAACTAGACCGCAGAAAGAATAGAATCTTTTACCGCTACATCAGCTGGAGAAAAAAACTCTGCAAAGGAGATTACTATCCTTTCTCTAGTTGAAGACTAATCTGGATATTCCCGAAGATGCTTGACTTCGAGTTCTTGGAGTGCCAGCTTTGTAAACAAGGGTCCCTTACTCTATTACTCTTCATTGATCTGAAAGAAGTGACAGAAGAAAGCTATGGGCATATACCCCCGCCCCGGGGGAACAAGTGCCACCTCAACAACTATATTCTAAATCGTTAAGCCTTGCAATCCTTTCCTTTGTATCGGACCTTTCCTGCTTTCTTTTCTTGGCAAGTTTAAAAAAAAGGCTTTTTCCACTTTCATACAAGAAGTCATAAAGAAGTGACAATTAAGATTCATAAGACTTCCCGCTTGGAAGAACTGGCTTTTCAACTAAAAGGAGGTGGAAGCTCTAGCTCTACTAAGACGGATATGGAAAGGAGGGCACTAAGCTCGGCGTTAGGTAGTTAGGAGCGAAGGTAGTACGAGGTAGAGCCAAGACTAAGAGAGGATGGAACCATCAATACGTCAAGGAGAGAGTTTCACTCTTGCCAGGCGGGGAAGCTTGACTTTGACTTTGGGAATAAGATTGATAGTTTTTTTAATGGGGCGAGGCTAACGGTTCCGATAGAAAGCGATGCCTACTAGACTGGCTCGAATAAGCCTTTAAATAATCTCATAGCTTCTTCACCTAGCAGAAGTAAGAGATACAAGGAAAGAAAAAAGCTTGTCCGAGGCAAAGAAAGCCTAAACCTTCACTAGATAGAGTTGGAGCTTTCTTTTGAGTTGCATCTAGTTCAGTAGGTGCCCTGATAGTCGTGAAAGTAAAGCAGCTTCCTTCTCTCCTTGCAGTCGAGCCTATAGCCTATTACTAGTTAATCATTAGAGAATGAATGCAAGGTTGACTCTTCAGTCTTCGGTAGGAGGAGAAGTCGATTCCCTTCCAAAGAACAAGGAATCCTTGATGCTTCTCAAATGTCTTGAAGAATGCTCTCCTTGATGTGAGGTAAATGTGAGGGAAAGAAGGGCTAAGTAAGTTCACAGTTAAACTCTGAGAGGAGAGTTTGAATTCCACTCCGATCCTAGTTAGCCGATTAGCTTTAAAGCAATCTACCTTTAGCGAATAGCTAGATTAGTTCTCCCCAATACTGATTAGTTGGTCGAGGACCTTGTCCCCTTTTCCTTCGATCGGAACTGGCAACTTAACGTGTTCCCCCCTCCCTGGGGTATCCCCTCTCTGTCTTAGTTTGTAGAGTAATATTACCCCCCATACTTGAGTAAGTACCTAAAAAACCTTTAAATAGAGTGAGTTCCCTTGGGAAAGCTACCTTCTGTTGGGGATCCTTCTTCTATTGAGCTAGGAACCTACCCACTTTGTAAAGCTTCTCCAGATTCAGTTATTAAACTAAACCCCTCAAAACTACAACTATACTACCTGTAGAGGAACTTTAACGGGCAAGAAGACCCAATAAGAAAAGGTGCTATCCCAATAGGTTCCGGATCGGATCGAGCAATAAGTGAAGGAGCTTGACCAATCCCAATGAGGGAAGTTGCTGAAAGAGAAGCGAAAAGGGACATCTTGAATTCAGGGAAGGGACCTTAACGACAACAAAAGAAGTGCGTGCATTTCCCGATCAAAGAAGCCCTTGAACTCACCTTCATTCAACAAAGAAAAGAAACTTCACGTATGAATTTTCCTCGGGATTGGACTCTTCTCATGAATTGGATTTGAACCAATATTTCCCGGCGACTTCCCTTTTAGTCGATCGTGAGCACAACATGTGCAAGGAAGCAAGGTAAGGCGCTGAATGACCGATCAAATCAATGTGATCTACTAATGCAATGTCTTCTCCTTTCCAAACCTTCGACTGAGAGTGTCTTCGCCTATAAACTCTTCTTACGTACTTGACTTATAGGCTTGACGCCCATTTTCTCTAGGCTAGTTCATTCTCGGAAAAGAAAACTAGTTGAATTTGCAAGGATCCTTAAGAAAGCGGGTGCCATTCTGTCAGCTTCGTCCCAATGGATATCTCTTCTCTCAAACAGCAACCTAAGGAATCTCTCTTTCCATATGAGGTTTGAGGGATAAGGTCTTCTGGAAACCTTTTGAAGTGGGCAAACCAAGTCAAAGAAAGAAGCAACTCTCCCAGGAACGGAGAAGCTCAATTGAAAAGGTTAGGAGTTTAGTTCTGACTAGTACTGCCGAGGAGCGATTCCTCTGAATGGAAAGTATGAGTTCAACTGCCCTTCCTTCGGAGAATGGAGTCAGGGAGTGAGGAGACAGAAAGAATGTTTTAATACCTTTTTCCTATAGCTATCAACAGTCCGCACCTTTGATTTTGTCAACACAGAGAAGCGAAGAGCTCAAGGTCAGGCAAGGCAGTCTAAGAGGCTATGGAATAGTTGCCTAAAAAGAAAGGGTTATCTATTTTTTTACATTTATAGACAACTTTACAGATTTGTTTATGGATCTTTGAGCTAGGCTGCTGCTACAGATGCTTACCGTGCGAGCGGCCCTAGCTAATAAAGTAGCGAGCTCCCTTAGAATAGAAGTAGCTTTCTTTTATCCTTGGAACTAGCTTCCCCAGTCCAATGACGGTAAGTAACAGGGAGATAGCATCCTTCCTTATTCTTCAGATTAGTGGGAGGCTGACTTTCTGGTAATAGTGTGAATTGCAGTTATGCTCCGTGGTGACAAAATGGTTTTCCTTTGAGTTGATGGTATGGGTGCAGGTATGGGTATTGGAAGTGTTAATAGTTTGGTGATTGTATTGCTAGATCTATTCTTCCTATACCTAATTCTCTAGTCATAGATGTATTGTTGCGAATGCGCCTCAGTCTCCAGTGTTTTAGGAAGTGAGCAAAGTTCCCAATGTGAGAAGAATAATAGCTTTCGCCCGGCGGCTTCATGAGAGCCTGAAAACAGGGGTTTGGCTGTTTTCATTTTTATGACTTCTCCCTCAAACTAAATTCCATCGAGCCTTAGCTATTCCTTCGTTTCCTAAGCTTTATCGAACCGAACTTTTATCAGGTGCCGTACCGTAGGCTGTAAAAGAAGCGGGAAGAAAAAAGAAAGTTTGGGATTGCTAAGTACCTACGATTGTGGAATGCAGGTTGTCGGGATGCCCCAGATATTTTTTCCTTTTTTTGGATGAGGAACTACTTCACAGCACAGAAAACCGGACTCACCAAGGACGGCGAATGGATAGCTCCCTTTGACCTTAACTAGTTGTCTCGAACCAAATAAGGGCCAGAAGGGAGTATGCCAACGAACTCTTCTTAGAGACAGAAAGTAGCCGTATCAAGCAATTTAAATCTACGGATATGAGTGTGGTTCTCTTTCCTTCTATGGAGTTGAGTTGAACTAGTGGCTCGAGGATTTTCAAACTACTCTTAGTTAGCCGAGGAAGAGGGGTTAAGAGACTCGGTTAACAGCTACTTAACCGAAGCTAACAAGGAAAGGCTACACCTGAAGAAGATGCTTGGCCGAGGGAGTTTCACTCAGTCTTTATATTAACCGGTAATACGAAAATAGGGTAATCGGCTAGACGGGGACAGAGAGGTAAGCGAATCGCTTTCGTAATCTCCAATCAATGGGCGTACCCCTCCCTTTATTAAGAAGACTATCGAGAAAAGGACTAAAAGAAAAAAGAGAATAGGGATCGGGTTTAGGGTCACAAACTGAATCAAGAACAGCTGCTCTTCAAGCTTATTTTCCTGCAGCTAATTTAACCGGATTGCACTGTTTGCTACGAATCGTCCGTGCGTGGAAATTTGCCCTCGTAAGGTCTTTTTTCCCTGGTTAGGCCTCCTTAAATAACATAGCTTTAAGAGTATAGCAAAGCAGCAAGCTTAAGGCGACAAGTCTCGGGCTTTCCTCTTGCAATTAGTATAGGTATTCTTGCCCTAATTGCTTCAAACCCGGAAATCTTAGACAAAAGTACGCAGAGAAAGAGCTTTGATTGCTAACCCAATCTGCGCGGTTTATTACAAATCATGTGCAATCAGGCATTCCACCTCGGATCAATCGTATAAAAGCATCAGCAGGAGAAGCAGTATAGGAATGTGAAGAGCACGCTTCCCTTTAGTAAGAGAATGAGTTTACTTTCTTCGTTTTATTTCGCATCTCTTTAGTGGTAGGCTGTGAGGAGTTAGCGGAAAGTAGAGCTTCCCTCCGGTTTCCGTCCCGGCTCAGTGAGTTCAGTTTGTCCCGAACGTCAGGCTTCGAGACTGAGTGCAGCGAGGCTCGTTCTTCCACGATTGGTAGCACTCGTGTAAGGTCTGGTTTACTTGTTTCATCATCCATCTCCTAAGGGTAAAGATAACTCTACTAGACTGAAGCCTATTTGTCCAATCATTCCCTTCCTACCTTTCCTGCCCTATGAAAGAGGGTTAAGGTTCTTATCCTTTCCATCTTCTTTTCTTCTGGTACCTTTTTTACAAAGGCAATTTTTAGACAATAAAATAAAAGATTAGGCTTTCAATTTGGCACGTCGTCCAACTCAAATTGTCCTTGAACGATAGAAGTCAAGCGGCATCCCACAAAACAAAGGGGTTATCTGTGTCGACTAGCAAGTTTTGGTAACATAGGGATGGCTCCGTCCGAGGATCGCTTATTGCGTAGGTAGTGAAACGACCAAGCGAAGGTTCCTACCCTCGTTCCAGCGAGGGGCGACTGATTGGAGCTCTGTTAAGGCAGGTCATGGAGATCCCATTGGCTTGGGGGGTCACCTTCAGACCTTTCCTGCTTTCTTAGTCTTAGACTTTCCTTCCGCGCTTGCCTTCATGCATCTCTATAAAGTTCGAATGCTTTTATTGCTTTATTAACTGGACGAAGAGGGCTGGTGGACTAGTTAGCAGATGGATCCTTCTGAATAGAAGTTATATATTTTATTCTTAAGAAATCCATGTCTTTTAAAGAAAATATCGAATATCGATTCAAAAATTATTTTCTTCTTCCCAGACTGAACGGACTCTGCTTTCTGCCGGTGATCTTTCATCTTTTTTTTCCTATTATGTTATGCCTTCGATTGCTTGCTATTCCTAGTTAGCTTTCAAAGAGACTTTTTTTTTATTCTACAATGGGCCTCATCGCATATGAGATTTCCTATTATGAGATGAATGAGGAGGGAGTGAGGCCATCTAATCCGAATTGGAAGTTTTGAGGAATCTATTCTTTAGGATATCAATCTTGTCTTCTCCGGCCGGTCTTGCTATCCCGGCTACAGGCCCTTTATCTGCTTGCTTGCTACACTTTCTCTTGGATTCACTTCATCGTGAATTTAACCGCGCATTTAAGGTTAAGGAGAAAACTTACTCTTTCCATGGAGCTCCTGTCTCGAGGGCTTTCTCACAAGCGGATTCCAATCAAAGAGTTTTGCTGAGCCTCCAAGCAATGCAATATAAATATAGTGGTGGAGTATACTCCATAAGCCAACCGAATCCTAGGGCGGCTAGTAGCTTCGCTCGAAAGTAAGGCTGCGAGCTTTGTCTACGGAGCAAGCCATCAAGACCTTTAATATCGTTCAAGTAAAGTCAAGTGTAAAGTAGAGCGATCGAAAGAAGTACGGCCGATCCCCCTCCTCTGGGTTAGAGAGGGTTAGGAATTTAGATTCAAATTTTGAATACTTTAGAAAGATTATCAGCTGTCGATACTATAGGGTCGAATGAAGGGGGGAAGGAAAAACCTTTCTTCATATTCGGAAATGGAAAGTATCAAACCCTGGTTCAGTCTCTTTCTATCTTGCCTCATTCCTGGGGATAAAATCTCCTCGTTGGGAGGTGGGTTAGGAAGTAGTTCCATACCTTTTTTTTTTCTAGAGTACTTTACTGAACTGAATTTCCTCTGCAGTCTTAGGGCAGTCTTGAGAAAGAGAAAGAATATCTTACAGGAAGCATAGCATCCAACCCAAGGCTTTCTCTCTTTCTTCTTTTACCAAAGATATCTCAGCATTCTAGTTACCGCTCTCTGTCTGGGAGAGGAGTCTTTTGAAAGAAATAGACTCGGGCTATTCAAACCTTTTCAACTATGTCATGCAGAACCGAGACGTGGACCAGACTAGAAAGGAAGAACTGTAGCTACATGATGCGCCTACCCCCATGCATTTCTCTAATTTAAGTTGGCCAATGCCTTGACTTAGCTAATAAAAGTCTTCGGCGTAACTAGTGGTTTTTAAAAGAGTAAAAGAGTAAAAGTAAGGGACGAAGCGCAATAGTGTTTTCTATGCCTAAGGAGTGTCTTAAAAGGGTAATAAGGTAATCTGTATTTTACCTGTGCCCTCTCCTAACGGCTACAAAACTCTTCTTCCTCTTGCTTACAGGAGATAAGAGAAGAATTTGCTCTGAGTTAGAAGATGGGGGAGAACTTGCTAGGCCCATAAGGAAGACCTATACCTCCCAAAGCCCTTCCTTTCGCGCCTCTTCCTTGACTGACATACCAATTACCCCGGGAATTCCCCCTTTTTTTCAATTTAGGGAAATGAAGAAAGACGAACTGCTCGTGAGCAGATGTTCCCAATTGAAGCTGAATGGAGTAAATTCTTCTTTCTAATAGAAAATAGAGTTTTTGAGCCCAACCACGCTTCTATGATCCATACCACCGGTCATGTCAAGCATATAAAGAGCTAGGCCTTCCTTCATCAGCTTGAAAGACATTTCTTCAGCCTTCCCTCGCCTCGACTTTCTGCTAGCGGTTAACACTTTTCTATATTATATGTTGACTTGGTCGGAAAGGACAAAATTACGTAAGGCAAATCTAAGCTTACGCAAAGAAAAGGGTCCGAAAGGAAGGTATAGTACCCAAATCAAAGGGAAAGGGAAGGAAGATAGGAGAAGCACTCTGCATTTTCAATTCGAATCGTAAAAAGCCCGAAAGAAGCTCAATTTGAACTCAAATATGAACCATAGACTGAACTGACTGAACTGGTTGGTATTAATGACTGCGAATCGATGTTTGCTACCCTTTTAAAGTTAAGCGTGTTGAAGGTTGGTTGGTCCTTCTCTTACTACTGGCCTAAGGTTTGTATTCAATGACCAGTCCTTCTAGTAAAGAGTGAGAGTAAAGAATGAAAGCCTATAGCCCTAGAAAAGACCTTTAAATATGACCTAAAGCTTCAACCTCCTCGTCGTGGTCTAGTTCGCTTCGCCTCCCTTCCCCTAGCTCAAAAGAGCCAGTGATGGGAGTCTTCTACGGATTCTCAAGCTGGGTATTCTTAGCCTTCTTTCCTTAACCTTTTAATTAAATTAAGGGCAAAGTTCATGCTTTATGCTTTCTCGCTTGATTTGTAAGTGGTTTAGCTTTCTTGGGAGCGGTATTGATCGCATAGCAGTATTGATCGCATAGCAGCATTGATCGCATGAAAGATTGGGGCGCTTACCACACGAGCTACTGTCTTAACGGGGCTGGCTCGCGTGTTATCGCACTTGAATGGGCGGCAGCGTGGGAGATGGTCGCATTTATTGCCTTGCTTTCTCGCGAGTTGGAGTTAATCATCTAGTGAGGGTTAGATCATTACCGCTCCTGGGCGGGCGTTATTTAGCCTTCCTTTCGCGCCTTTCTCGCATTCTCGCGTGCTTTCTCTCTCAGGCAAGGGACTGGTTTTAGGGCAACAGCGTAGGCGTAATGTGCGAATGCTTGGGCGTAATGAGGTAAAGCACGCCGCGTTAGAGCTCTAGGCTTTCTATTTGCCAAGTCATTGCTTATGCCAAGAAGGCCAAGTCATGGAAGTCATTTCACTGATTTCACTCTTATCTGTCAGCTCTCATCTGTCTTCCTTCAAGGCCAGACTACCCAAATTATCTTATCTGTCTCAACTTTAAGGCAAGGCAAGCACCGCTAACCCTTTTTATTTGGAAGTCGATTCTGCTCTCATCTGTAATGCTGTAAGGCTCCTGATTTGACTCTCTCTGGAAAGTAATCTGCCAAGTATGGGTCAAATCCCTATGCTCTAAGCCAAGAACTCAACTTCATGCACTCGATTTGGACTTTGGTACCGGGCTAATAAGGATTATTGGAAGCCAAGTTAGTGGGCCATATTGGGAGCCAAATGAGTGGGATATGGCAGCAAGTCAAGTGCTTAGAGTTGTGCGTTCTTCGTTCCCGTTCCTTTTCCCTTTCCCCTGTTATGTGTTTTGTACTTCTTCAAATAGCTGGCCAGGATAGTCGCTAATCGTACTTTTTCTAGCCCCTTTCCCATCACCCGTCTAATGGGAAAGCCCATATTCCTTCCCTAGTGTCTTACGTTCGAGTGAGTCTTCTCTGATAATTGGACTTCCTTCCTACTAAAGTGGGAGTTACATGCTTTGGGAATGGGCTCCGTAACATCTATCTCAAAAGAAGGAATGACATTTTTTTATGCCTTCCCCACCATTCCCGGCTGTAGCACGGGCAAATCTATCTTCAACGGGTGCGCCGACTGCTTAGTCTTTCCTAGGAGCGATTCCTGCCATTATCCCACGTCCCTTGTCTTTTTCGCTCTAGCAACTGCCAAACTTTTCTTGTCCATGCGGCTCTTTCTAAAAAGAAGAAAGCTCCAACCTCTGTGCACCCAGAGAATAAGCAACTCGCTAGAAGGAATAGATATTGGCTCTTGACGTAAGGAATAGAAGGAAGGTTCTTTGCGAGAGTAGTGCATTTCGGGGGAAGAGGGAAGTAGTGGCTTCTACTCCCATACGAGCGCACATTAATCTAATTGAAAGATGGTAAGAGAAGGACTTGACTTGATCACGCTGCTTAGTATACTAGTATAGAATGCTTTGTTCCAGTGCCAGTGATAGATTGGTTTAGAAAGATCGTATCGAGATCGTTTTTTCTCAATCTAGTAAGAGGGGTTAGTTAAAAGAGATGGATTCCTTTCGGGGCTTGGGCTAGCTTGGATCTTTTCCTCTGACTTTGATTGCCAAGATCTTTCATTCCATCATGATCCCTGACCACTATATTTAGAATCAAGATGTATTGTCTTTTTCGTGTGTCCATCTTTTCCTTCTTTTTCTTAAATCCTTTAATGTGCGAACGAGCGAACCTGAGGTCAAATGTTCCAATCGCTCGAGGAGGAACTGACACTTTCCCACCTCGTTATTGAGAGGCGCCATTCCTACTAAGCAGGCCCTGAAGGTATTTAGGTAAGGTTTTAATCAGTATTTTGATTTTCATCAGGTCTTAAACATTTTACATGCTGTTACTGATACGGGATCAGCGGGAATAGTTTTGTAGATTTGTACAAGTAGTATTCCTATTTCTATTTTTTTTAGTATGCCGCTCCGCGAGCAAGGAGCGAGAGAAGAAAGTGGTAATGTCAGAATTTGCAACTATTTGTATCTATTTAGTGATTAGTCTGCTAGTTTCTTTGATCTTACTCGGTCTTCCTTTTTTATTTTCTTCTAATAGTTCGACCTATCCAGAAAAATTGTCGGCCTACGAATGTGTTTTCGATCCCTTCGGTGATGCCAGAAATCGTTTCGATATACGATTTTATATTGTTTCAATTTTATTTATTATCTTTGATCTGGAAGTAACCTTTTTCTTTCCTTGGGCAGTCTCTCTCAACAAGATTGATATGTTTGGATTTTGGTCCATGATGGCCTTTTTATTGATTTTGACGATTGGATTTCTCTATGAATGGAAAAGGGGTGCTTTGGATTGGGAGTAATCACTAGTGATAGGGCAAAGGGGGGAAGGACAAAGGAAAGAGCGATGCTTACATTCAATCAATTGATTCGTCATGGTAGAGAAGAAAAACAGCGCACGGACCGTACTCGAACTTTGGATCAATGTCCCCAGAAGCAAGGAGTATGCTTGCGTGTTTTAACGAGAACACCAAAAAAACCTAATTCAGCTCTACGTAAGATAGCCAAAGTACGGTTTAGCAATCGACATGATATATTTGCTTACATTCCGGGCGAAGGTCATAATTTGAAGGAACATTCTATGGTCTTAATAAGAGGAGGTAGAGTGAAAGATTTGCCAGGTGTTAAATTCCATTATATTCGAGGAGTCAAGGATTTGTTGGGAATTCCAGATCGAAGAAGAGGCAGATCAAAATATGGTGCAGAAAAACCTAAATCGAGATGAATGGACGATGCCTCTGGAACTACTTTTTTCGGTCAGTCGAGAACAACGTTACTTTTTTGATACCAGCAGCCATAGGATAGCTTTTGCCCTAGTAGTTCTTTACTCTTAACCGTCTGCCCCAGTTCATTACTCTTTAAAGCAGCCGTTTGTTTGCCCTACTCACTACTGCTCTTATTAATTGCCCAAGTGGAACAACGATACTGATATTACTACCCGGAAAGCTAGGACGTTCGATCCGCCTTTACCCCTTCTTTATCGCCTGGTTGGTTTCAAAGCGTATGTTTAAGATTTCCTCTTCCCTAAAGGAAATCTCACCCGTTCTGATCCTCCCCCCTCGTCTGCGAGCTACACTGGTGGGTTCTTTCTTTGTGATGGAGGAAGGAACAACTAAGTATCAATCATATTTGTTTGCCATAATCCAGCGAGAATACTATGGATCATAGCGATTGACCAGAGCGGGACACTTTGGCACAGGCAGAATCAGACGTCAGATAGTTTTCCAGTTCATTATATCAGACAGATGAGGGATCAACAACCAGATCACGGAATAAAACAAAGGATAATCCACAAGGGGCCGCGTCATGCGCCGAAGCAAGGGTTGAGCTCGAAAGCTCTCACCCAGTGAATATCTCCGCGCAAGTCACTTCTTTCGCCAAGTGCAAGTAATTGATTTGACCGCAAGCAAAGGATTACCATTACAGGCTCAATAGAGCACCTCCTTTCTTTGTTTCCGAGGCCGCGAAATGACAATCTGGAGGAACTAGCTTATGATCGGCCTAACATGGCTCATCCGTACTATACTGTATCAAGTATAAGCCCTCGCACACCAACGCAGATCAATCAATGAAATCCTCCCTCTAGCCTTCCACCTTCACTTCTGGCACCTGTGTGCCTTTCTTTTTAATAGATTGCACCGTTGGTAACGGCACTTTTGAGTGCCTCTAACCTTGAGGGGGCCGTAGATCGAGTTCTGGGCTAAGGTTACCAGTTTCGTTGCCCTTCGAAACTCCCTTCTGGAAAAGGTTCAGTAGATCTACCAGGTTACCGGAAATGACCAAAGAACAAAAAAGCCTATCGAAAACCGGCATAGAATGGAATTTATTGGTTCGCCACTTTTGAAGAAGCGAAGGAGAAGGGCGCAAGGATCAACCAGCTCTTCTTATTCCGATTACGTGAGTTTTGACTATAGGGATTTGGCTCATTCAATGCCATCAACCAATCCAACCCAACTAGTGCCAAGGGGATACCCATCTTTTTTAATGGGATGGTGAATGGATGATCTAGGGTAGGAAGAAGCGATAGCAGCCAGCTCGACATATGTTCGCATACTGTCAGGTGTTATTTGAAAATTGATTCCGCATTGAATTGACAAAGAAGAAAGGAATAAGCGAGAAAACTAAAGCGCTAGCGCACTCCAGCAAGAGCAAGAAAAGAAGGACAATACAATATAGGCACTACTTATTTATAAGATATAAAAACAAAAACATATTGCGTAAGTGAGATTCTTTACAACCAAATCAAGAACAGAACCTTTAGGCGGCACCAAAACAATTATCATTGCCTCTCTTTTCTCCCTGGGAACTAGACTCGGGAACTAAGCAAAAAAAAAAAAGAAATGGTAGGTTGGTTTCAAATCTTTCTCCCTTCGCTCACGTCCGAACCCATCATTGTTGGATCGATATACAGTTTCACCAGCGGCAGAGACAGTTGGATCACTCATCAATGTCATAAGCTTAAAATGATGGCTTTTGGGAAGCCGATGCTAACTTGTCTGACACTGAGACCGAGAGGAAAAGAATTCTTAATGGCATTCCTGGCCTACGAGGTTATGAACTAAACTCCTTCGCAAGTTCCATGTCATGGAACTTTTTTTCTTCTTTGTACGAGTCTCTAAAGGCCTTTGCCTTTGAAAGAAGAAGCTGCTACAGACAGAATAGGCTGCTCTCGGCTGCCAATGAGGCAAAACCTTCACCCTATTCGGGGTCTGCTCTCACACCTAAAACTTCCGTCAAGTGACTGTTTGGCCCCCCTTCTTATTCGGCCTCGGTCGAACCCCTTGCAAGGTTCGAGCCAGGTGAGTGTAGTTCACCAGAAACGAAATGATGCCAAATATATCGCGATCAGATCTCGCTTATCTATGAGGGAACCTAGTTATATAGGCATAGTACATCTTACTTCTATTGTGATCCCTTTGTCCACTCAATCCCCAGAAGCTGAAGGAAGTGCGGGTGAATTCGTTCCCTTGACCCCCCATTTCTTCTTGTCTGAAATCGGCCGTCAACGACAGATCGGAACATGGCGACGTATATAAGGAGATGAAAGAGCTCGTATTCCCTTACTCGTCCATTCAATAATGGAATGGGAATGGGTGTGGTAACTACTAGTTGTGCTCTTCCCCCCTTTTCTTTGGCTCAACGTCAACCGGAGAAAGCCCAAGAGATGAGGAATCTGAGCTTATCTTCTGCCTACCAAAGATAGAGGGTCAGGTGCTATCTGATTTTCCGTTTCCGAACTTTAGCAATGACAGCTCTACCGCGAGCGAGTAGCCTTTGCCAAAGAAGCGCTAAAAGCTTACTTATTTGTCAAAGTTAGGGGATGTCAGGAGTGATGAGGTGGAATTAGATCCATTGAGTTCAACATCTGGAGCAGAAGACCAGGGAACGGAGGTTAGCTTCGATGCATCTCACTTACTTGTACCACCTCTCTTCGTATTCGACTGGGAGGGATCGAGATCTACAGATGAGGGCTAAGCTTCCTGGGATGCAGCTAGACCGGAGGGGGAATTCGTAAGGCCACTAAAAAAGCCTTAGTAGATCTTTGGTCTTACACCATTGCAATAGTCTCCAGTGATGGGGATCCTATGCTATACTCTTTACTTTGAGGTCTAATAATTCGGAGCAAAACCCTAGTTCGGACGATTGCGAGAGAAGGAAAGTAGGTCGTTCAATCGAGATAAACAATGACTGGTCGCGGAAAAGCTTTCTCTAAATTCCATTGTCTTCGTCTGTAGGACTGATTGTATTCTTTCTCTCAATTCCAATTCTTCTTTCTTTTTCCGCTTGCTTATCGCCTTCTTTCTCTCATATTTCCTCCCCGTCTTTTTGGTGTATCTTGCTAGTGAGACATATTGAATCGTATATGGACTAGTTGCACCCATCACCTGCCCGAATGCCTGTATCAACCGTTGTTTCGGTGCGCCTTTAGGAATCGTACATCCTTTGATGAAGATTACACCTTTCGAAGAGAAGGAGGCAGAGCGAAGTCCATTCTTATGGGCAGGGCACAACAGCGAGCAAAACGGGATGCTTCACAGCAGGCAGCACAGAAAGAAGAGTAGATCCCATTTTTATAGTATAGGGCCGGGATCCGAGCATCTTCTTGAACCATCAATCATATTAGGATGGAATACGAGTCGTAGACCTTCAGGCACCACGAGCCCTAGTAGAAGTTTCAAGTCTGAGGTCAACAGCTGGTGTAAATCGGCCTCTCACCTCTCTTTTTTAGGAGGTAAGCGAACAAATACAAAAACATCATCACAAAAAGAAGTTCAGTTTTCAAGAGCCGGAAACGGAAAATCCGGATCAACGCTTATATGATTTCCTGCTCAAATTCCCTCTACAGTCGATGAAATCGCCTTTCAGTTGGAGTTGAAGTGAAATCTGAATCGGATTTCCTCTTCTAGTTATTAGTTGTAACGTTGAGGCTCAAACTAAAAAGAGAAAAGCCTTCAATCAAAGAGCGTCGCCCGCGTGCTGACTTCCTATTGATTCCACGAGTGGATTCTAAAATCGATTCAATAGATTATATTCTAATAATAGAGGCTAGTGCCACTTCCACCGCAAAGTCGGATGTTTTTCATCTAGTTGATTCTTCTTCTCTACCTGAGCACATTCACCCTAACTACAATCGACATGGATTCTGTCATATTATTTTATTCGCCGGGTGGTATTATACCTATGCCAACCCATTTTTGGCCCAGAGAGATTCCTGGTATCTCGTGAGCTTCATCAAATGCCTAAGCCAACAACGACTGACCTTACTAACTGTTTGTTATTGCACGTCATCATGGCCAATGCACCATCGGCAACACGACGGGTATTGGCTGAATATTCCCTGAAGGAAATCATGGGCCTAATCAACAAAACATGACAGCTCTTGCCTGCCTCAGTGTTCGACTTCCCGATCATCGCCTACTATCAAGACGGGACACCCTTACATCTAGAAAGATTTGATTCTCGCACAATCACCAAGCTAATCCAGAGGAAAGCACTTTAGCCTGCGGTGCCTACAGAATTTCCCATCCTCGCCTACGCGGCCGACCAATTCGGCAAGAGAATGGTCGTGCTAATCAAGCCTAGTGAAGCGTTCACAATGACGAAATCATCTTCTGGACGGAAGCTGCTACACTGTGCAATTTTGAGCCAAAGGATGACTACTATGCCTTTGTAGAATCTCAAGCAACCCCTGTGGAACCTGATCCTGGGCCAGCAAGCCCAGTCAAAACTTCCCGACACACCGACTTTCGAGGAGTACGCAGACTACCAGGAAGAGCCCGACAATTACCCTTGGCAGGATGGCCTTAAGGTACTCACCAAACTCCCACAAATAAAAAAGACCTTAACATAAAAGTGTAAGTACGCTTTGCTTTGATGATCAGCCTATTAATTAAGCGAGGCCTTTCGAAGTGCTGTCAGCTCAGGATGCCTAGAGCCGCACAACGAGTGGTTTCCAATCGTTTAAACATCTCTACGATAGAAGTTTTTTATTCTTCTTTTTCAATTTCGAATCTTTTTTCTTAGCCTCAGAGTTATTGTTAGGCCGTTTCCGCCCTACGACTAGTAGTGCGTTCACTCCCTTTCGAGTAAGATTAACAATCACTAAGGAATAGCTTTTAGAAAGATTCCTTGGTAGGAAGGTCTCTCAATTCCTATACTATGCTCCCAACAGCTGATTCTAATGTAATGTCAAACCTTCAAGTATTCTGATTCACTTGCCCAAGAAAGGGCTATGCGCAAATGGGATTGCTGCTTCCACTGCGCTACCTTCCTAAGCCAGATAGCCTGACTGCTTTTCCTTTTGCATCTGCCTTGTCAAGGTAGAAGATGTGGCATTAGTTCGAAAATACTTTATTAAAGTGGCGAATCAGCTTCTCCCTAACAGGGCATTCGATGCATCTTATTATATGTCACTTGTTCTATAATACTTTAGCTAGCTCTCCCCCCCTCCGCCTGCTATCTAGCTGCTATCCTTCCTTTAACCCTAATCATGCTTAAGACATGGAATTGGATGCTAAATAAATAAAGCCAAGATGATATAGAAGCTACTTTTGCAAGTGCAAGACTATAAAAAAGGAAAATCAGGCCGGGAAAGCCAAGGGTTCTATAGAGCACCAACCAAAGCCGTGGTGTGCTGGGCACAAGCCGATAACGTCGCTTCTAGAGGCCGATTTGTGCTACTACTAGGCAAAGCCCTTCCCCATAGGCTAGAGTCACTTCGCTAGAAGAGAGAAGTCAGGAAAGAATCCCAATAGGAAAGCCAGGAGCAGGGCCTACAAACCCATAACGGGTAACATCACCCATTGCCCCATACCCTTTGGTACCTTCGCTTGCCTTCAGGAATTACTCCAACTCCTCGGTTCTAGCTTCAGGAGCACCGCTCCTATGGCGTGCTGAAGCCAAAAAACCGGAAACGAAGCTAGCTTTCTTTCCCTAGCTTTTGAGCAGCTTCCTCTTCCTTCGGGTATAAGGAGAAAGAAAAGAAGATATTAAAAGGAAAGAGATAAGAAGCCGGAAACTCAATAAATTAATTTACGGGTATGAGCTTTCCCTGCTTTCGAACACAGATAGATAGCTTACATCTGTTCACAAATCAGGATAGCAGGCAAGCGTGCCTGGAACTGAGTCCCGCTAACCGCTTCTTGCTAACAAAGGAGAGCGCACCGTGGCAAACGCATTGAACTACAATAGAAAAGCGTTAAAGGCCTAGGCTCCAGTTCACCCTTAAATTGTTTTGCTTTCCGAAAATCTTATACACTAATCTATGTTGACAACCTGTATTAGCAGCGACCCATCCTTCGTGCATAAAAAGTACTCAATGTATTATTTTATGTTAGCCTATGTTAACTTTTGGAGTACCACACTAAGACATCCTTAACAACAAGTAAACTACCCTTCTAAATGGCATGGGGATCCAGATCTATCACCATTGGCTATTGGTGCTAGTCTTGGAAGTCGTTTAAGATGCATTTGTTTGTTCCCTGACTGAGGTAGTTCACTCTTCTATTTGTATCTAGTGTCTTTCGGGCAGGGAGATAAGAAAGAAAGGCAAAGGCCAGGTTCATTAGCTTCATAGTTGCTAACAGATAGGGGCTGGGCTGTTACTGGTCCGCAGATGAACTGCCTTCGAGAACTCAAAGGCAAGGGCATAGAGGTACTATAGCTCCATAACTACAAAGCTCCATAGCAGCCAAGTGGTAGGTTTTTATTCGGATTTAGGGTCTAGCCATATCCTGAGATCTTGGCATTAGCATCATGATCCCAGGGGTGAATGCTTCGGCTGGCATTGGTTCTAGGGGCGCGTTCGGCCGGTTGTGATATTTCTCAGTTGTGGATAGAAAGGTGTCTGGGATGGTAGGACAGAAATTTTAGTACAGTACTCCGCTGCTGGTTGAGCCATACTCCATAGGGGTACTACTTCTCTCCTACTATCAAACCATATCGAAAAAGGAAGTCTTTCTAGCACTGATATGGCTCATGCTCCATAGCCTACTTAATTAACCATGCTCTCGTTTGTGCCCCATGTCTTCCATAAGTCAATGGCTCATAAGACAAGCAAGAATTCAAGCATCATTTCCAGGCGTAAACGTGTAAAATAATAAGGGACGGTCGGGATCGGTCTTTGTGCCTATTTTTATAAATAACCTGGCCTTCGGGCAATTCATGTATTTCTTTGATTTAGTACTACTTTTTTTAAAGGAAGATATTTTGAAAGCGTCCTCATGTCAAAGATGTTAGTGTACTTTAAAAATAGGACTGCTCTTTCTAGGACTGTTAGCGCTGGTCTCTAGCCACCTAGAACTACCAGAGACTCGATCCACCTCAGGAACATTCAAAAGACTAAAGCCACCTGAAACTCACTGATTGTCTCATGCCACCTCGGAAGATAAGACATATTCTCAGACAGAAAAGAAAGGACTTACCACTTGGCCACACTCAGAAGTCGGAGTCTGAGCTAGTAGCTAGCCTCAGGTATAGAACATGAGTTCTCTATCAGGGCATTCCAGGAGTGAAATAGTATGGTTTGATAGAACCAGGTAGTAGTTGGTCGGAAAGGAAGAGAAAGATACTCCAACAGACTCGGGCAATCCCTTTACGAATCAAAGGGATTGGGCTGATTGACCTTTGAAGTACCAAAGAGCGGTCCCAATGGACGAAATCAAGGAAGCAAACTAAGATTCCTAAGAGCCAAAGAAGAGATATAACAAAGGAGATCAGACAGCACCTGACCCTCTGTCTTTGGTAGGCAGAAGATAAGCTTTCTCAGATTCCTCATCTCTTGGGCTTTCTCCGGTTGACGTTGAAGCCAAATAAACGGGGGGAAGGGCACAACTAGTAGTTACCACACCCATTCCTATTCCATTATTCATTCGAATAGCTAAGCGAAGGCTGAATTGAATGGACGAGTAAGGGAATACGAGCTCTTTCATCTCCTTATATACGTCGCCATGTTCTGATCTGTCGTTGACGGCCGATTTCAGACAAGAAGAAATGGGGGGTCAAGGGAACGAATTCACCCGCACTTCATTCAGCTTCCGGGGATTGAGTGGACGAAGGGATCACAATAGAAGTAAGATGTACTATGCATATATAACTAGGTTCCCTCATAGATAAGCGAGATCTGATCGCAATATATTTGGCATCATCTCGTTTCTGGTGAACTACACTCACCCGGCTCGAACCTTGCAGGGGTTCGACCGAGGCCGAATAAGAAGGGGGGCCAAATAGCCACTTGACGAAAGTTTTAGGGGTGAGAGCAGACCCCGAATAGGGTGAAGGTTTTGCCTCATTGGCAGCCGAGAGCAGCCTATTCTGTCTGTAGCAGCTTCTTCTTTCAAAGGCAAATGCCTTTAGAGACTCGTACAAAGAAGAAAAAAAGTTCCATGACATGGAACTTGCGAGGGAGTTTAGTTCATAACATCGTAGGCCGGGAATGCCATCAAGAACCCTTTTCCTCTCGGTCTCTGTGACGTCGGACCCTTACCCGATTATTAACCCGATAAGAGACCAACGTCACCTCATCAATTTATATTTACCAATTAATTATCCATTTACTAATGTCATATATTAATAATCTGTTATTCGAATCATACATCAAAACATTAATTATATGTGTATACTAGTGACATTCTTTATATAATACAAGTATTTAATTTACATATCAAGTATCCATATAACAAGTTACACTTTAGCCTGTAGGCCAATTCTTCATCAGTTCATCAAACTTTTCTTTATTATACAAGTACGCATTCAGATTATACATATAACTGTACATAACACCATGCATTTTACTTATCATCATTCCTTCTCTTAACAATTTCATTTGCTTCACATGGTAACCTGCCCTAGTCTTTTCCTGAAACCATGTCTTCATACATAGAGTGGTCCTTGATGTTTTCCCCCGATTGCCTTTCCTGGATTGTTATTAAATAAAGGAAAAAGAAAACATAGAAAATAAAACGTCAGGCAACAATGCCTGGTTTGTACCCCGTGCCCGGGGCATGCAACACAAATGCTTACCTTTATTTTCAATACAAATCAATAATTCAAACAAGTACACCCAAGATCAATCAATCCATAAAATGTTTCCAAACATCATTACAAAGGCAAATTCATTAAAGTTTCCAAGAATCCAAATATGTAAATTTTCATGTTAGTTTAACTTACATGTGGTTAGTAAGTCATATAGGAATCCATTTATTTCCATATATTCTATTATTCAATCAGATTTCATTTAGCCTTATACTTTTAATCATTTGAGATTTAAACACAACTTATGTTAGTTATTCATTTTCTTATTATTGATAGCCCTCTTAGAATAACCTATGGAGGAAACGGAACTGTTTCGGCCCGAGAGCCGCCGATAGACCCGAAGGCCGCTAATAGACCCGAAGGCCGCCGATAGACCCGAGGGCCGCCGATAGACCCGAGGGCCGCCGATAGACCCGAGGGCCGCCGATAGACCCGAAGGCCGAATCATCATCATCATCGTCTCATTTCATTCAACTTTCAGGGTGAAGTGCACTTCTAGTTCCTAAGGCATGCCTTTCATCCTCTAACGGTATTCTACAAAGGCTATCGCTTCAATTCATCTTTCATATGTTTATACTATTAAATCATTCTTTTATTAAGTACTAACGATACCATCATCATTCGATTCGATGCTAATAATCACATTACTTCTATTTCCAATAGGATGCATAAGCATCCAATATCATCCATAAATTAAATATTTCTTTCAAATATTCTTTTACAAGATCTCTATTTATGTCATCTTTACATTTATGTATAAATTATCTCACATTATATAAGTATGCTATGCTAAACATCAAGTAAAAGTGTTGTTATAAAAATTTATTATCTAGTGGTAACAATTCCAGTTTTCAAACAAACTGAGTAGTTCGAATTCGATTTGGCATAATTTATTCTATAGGTATTAATTAACTTCAAACCACTTCTATCATTTCCGTAACTCATTCTTATATGTTATGATGGCTTCACTTGTCATTAATTCAAGGTCAAAATATTTTTAATCATCTCATTTTCACCATTCCAGATTCACTGGAATCTGGGACAGTGTTACAAGGCTGATTTCACTTTACTTAAAACCTTATCAAATCAATTCCAATTATCATGATTTTTGGTATGAGTCTTATTTAAGGTCTTAAATTTCTACTGTTTAAATTTCAGTACCTTTTGAGTCTTTTAGCTTAGGTTTTGGTATGCCACAAAATTAGGTTACCAAACTGCCCTGTTAGGGACAGTTTGTATGTATTGGACTCTTATCATTAAAAGGCTTATCAAATGAACTTATTTCACTTTCAAATTTTCCAGTCTACTAGTACACATGTAAACCAACATTTTTCACTTACAAAACTTTTTCCAAATAGGCCTCTAGCTATTTTTCACGTTTGCATCAAGTTTTAGACATGCCCTGTTTCAGGACAGTCTGCATGTATGGCCTTCTTGACATCAATTAGGGTATTAAATGGAATTATCTCAGCACCAAATTTTACTCGTTCACACTAGACTTATAAATGAACATTTCATTAGGTAGGGCTTGGTCTAATTATATTTTTAACTATTTCTAAAAATTCAACCAAATTAGAGGACAGTTTCAGTATTTTCTGGAGTAGGCTGGAATTGTTTTCAAAACCATATCATTTTATTCAAACAAACATCAACCATCACAAATCTATTATTTCTTAGAGCCAAATACTTCAAATAAGTCTCTACTATTTTTATAGCATATGTCCATGCTTCTAAAAAATATTGATCAAAATTTTTTAAACCAACAAACAATTATATACATCACCATAAAAACCATTTTAGCATGCAAATCATATCAAACATGAAACCAACAACAAAACCTTTAGGGCTTAGGGTACAAACCTTATTTGAGAGCCTTCTCCTACACTTGGTCTTGCTCCTTAGGGTCCTCTTTTGGTTCTACTAATCACAAAAATAAGAGTTAAGCATTCCTTTTTACAAGTTTCTACCATAAACAACACTAACAACAACCTCATGCTAACTTGGGTACTTTTATAACTAATACCATAACTTTCAATTTAAGAACATAACCAAGGGCATTATAACCATTCTAATAACATTCTTAACATCTAGAAACCATTTCTATACTAAACTAGGATCAAATCACTCATATATGAAAGTTAGGGTTAGAAATCCTTACCTTGTTTCTTGTTGATTCTTGATGTAATTGATGTTATAAGCTTGTTCTTCTTGGTTTGATGGTATTTCTATGATGTAGCAAGAGTATGGAAGAGGTTTTGAGAGTTAGAAGGAGGAAGAAGAAGAAGAAAAATGGAGATGGAGGATCTTAAGGGGTGGTTGGCCAAAGGAAAAATGGAGAGAAATGGAGAGAGCTTGAGAGAGTTTTAGAATGGTATAGAATTCTCTAGGTAACTCCCCCTCCCCCCTTAAATACTAACCTCCTCATGGACAAGTTCAATTTAGTCCCTCACCTTTCTAATAATTTCATTTCACTAGGAGGACAATTACCAATAACCACCACAACTTCAATCTATTTGCACTTAGGTGAAAACTTTTCATTTTAATGCATCTATACCCTTGGACCAACTTTGACTTGCCCTAAATTAATTAAGAATTAACTTTTAACCCAAATTAAACTTGGAAATTAAAGAACATAGCCAAAATTTTCTATAACACCTGTAATGCATTTTACCACATCCTATGTGTAAAATGACTGAAATGCCCTTGGACTTTCCTAATATTTACTATAATGCCACTAGTACCCAAGTTGCACGTCTTATGGTTCTAAATTATCTCTAATAACCTATTTACTATTCTAATAAAGGAATAAAAATTTTATCGAAAAATTCTAGCCTATAATTGTGGACCTTACAGTCTCAGTGTTAGCCAAGTTAGCATCGGCTTCCCAAAAGCTATCATTTTAAGCTTATGACATTGATGAGTGATCCAACTGTCTCTGCCGCTGGTGAAACTAGATATCGATCCAACAATGATGGGTTCGGACGTAAGCGAAGGGAGAAAGATTTGAAACCAACCTACCATTTCTTTTTTTTTTGCTTAGTTCTCGAGTCTAGTTCCCAGGGAGAAAAGAGAGGCAATGATAATTGTTTTGGTGCCGCCTAAAGGTTCTGTTCTTGATTTGGTTGTAAAGAATCTCACTTACGCAATATGTTTTTGTTTTTATATCTTATAAATAAGTAGTGTCTATATTGTATTGTCCTTCTTTTCTTGCTCTTGCTGGAGTGCGCTAGCGCTTTAGTTTTCTCGCTTGTTCCTTTCTTCTTTGTCAATTCAATCCGAATCAATCTTCAAATAACACCTGACAGTATGCGAACATACATCGAGCTGGCTGCTATCGCTTCTTCCTACCCTAGATCATCCCTTCACCATCCCATAAAAAAAATGGGTATCCCGTTGGCACTAGTTGGGTTGGATTGGTTGATGGCATTGAATGAGCCAAATCCCTATATTCAAAACTCACGTAATCGGAATAAGAAGAGCTGGTTGATCCTTGCGCCCTTCTCCTTCGCTTCTTCAGAAGTGGCGAACCAATAAATTCCATTCTATACCGGTTTTCGATAGGCTTTTTTGTTCTTTGGTCATTTCCGGTAACCTGGTAGATCACTGAACCTTTTCCAGAAGGGAGTTTCGAAGGGCTGCGAAACTGGTAACCTTAGCCCAGAACTCGATCTACGGCCCCCTCAAGGTTAGGGGCACTCAAAAGCGCCGTTGCCAACTGTGCAATCTATTAAAAAGAAAGGCACACCGGCACCAGAAGTGAAGGTGGAAGGCTAGAGGGAGGATTTCATTGATTGATTTGCGTTGGTGTGCGAGGGCTTATACTTGATACAATATAGTATGGATGAGCCATGTTAGGCCGATCATAAACTAGTTCCTCCAGATTGTCATTTCGCGACCTCGGATATAAAGAAAGGAGGTGCTCTATTGAGCCTGTAATGGTAATCCTTTGCTTGCGGTCAGATCAATTACTTGCACTTGGCGAAAGAAGTGACCTGGCTTTCGAGCTTTCGAGCTCAACCCTTGCTTCGGCGCATGACGCGGCCCCTTGTGGATTATCCTTTGTTTTATTCCGTGATCTGGCTGTTGATCCCTCATCTGTCTGATATAATGAACTGGAAAAAAATCTGACGTCTGATTCTGCCTGTGCCAAAGTGTCCCGCTCTGGTCAATCGCTATGATCCATAGTATTCTCGCTGGATTATGACAAACAAATATGATTGATACTTAGTTGTTCCTTCCTCCATCACAAAGAAAGAACCCACCAGTGTAGCTCGCAGACGAGGGGGGAGGCTCAGAACGGGTGAGATTTCCTTTGGGGAAGAGGAAATCTGGTACATACGCTTTGAAACCAACCTGGCGATAAAGAAGGGATAAAGGCGGATCGAACGTCCTAACTTTCCGTGTAGTAATATCAGTATCGTTGTTCCACTTGGGCAATTAATAAGAGCAGTAGTGAGTAGGGCAAACAAACAGCTGCTTTAAGGAGTAATGAACTGGGGCAGACGGTTAAGAGTAAAGAACTACTGGGGCAAAAGCTATCCTATGGCTGCTGGTGTTAAAAAAGTAACGTTGTTCTCGACTGACCGAAAAAAGTAGTTCCAGAGGCATCTTCCATTCATCTCGATTTAGGTTTTTCTGCACCATATTTGGATCTGCCTCTTCTTCGATCCGGAATTCCCAGCAAATCCTTGACTCCTCGAATATAATGGAATTTAACACCTGGCAAATCTTTCACTCTACCTCCTCTTATTAAGACCATAGAATGTTCCTTCAAATTATGACCTTCGCCCGGAATGTAAGCAAATATATCATGTCGATTGCTAAACCGTACTTTGGCTATCTTACGTAGAGCTGAATTAGATATTTTCGGTGTTCTCGTTAAAACACGCAAGCATACTCCTTGCTTCTGGGGACATTGATCCAAAGCTCGAGTACGGTCCGTGCGCTGTTTTTCTTCTCTACCATGACGAATCAATTGATTGAATGTAGGCATCGCTCTTTCCTTTGTCCTTCCCCCCTTTGCCCTATCACTAGTGATTACTCCCAATCCAAAGCACCCCTTTTCCATTCATAGAGAAATCCAATCGTCAAAATCAATAAAAAGGCCATCATGGACCAAAATCCAAACATATCAATCTTGTTGAGAGAGACTGCCCAAGGAAAGAAAAAGGTTACTTCTAGATCAAAGATAATAAATAAAATTGAAACAATATAAAATCGTATATCGAAACAACTTCTGGCATCACCGAAAGGATCAAAAACACATTCGTAGGCCGACAATTTTTCTGGATAGGTCGAACTATTAGAAGAAAATAAAAAAGGAAGACCGATTAAGATCAAAGAAACTAGCAGACTAATCACTAAATAGATACAAATAGTTGCAAATTCTGACATTACCACTTTCTTCTCTCGCTCCTTGCTCGCGGAGCGGCATACTAAAAAAAATAGAAATAGGAATACTACTTGTACAAATCTACAAAACTATTCCCGCTGATCCCGTATCAGTAACAGCATGTAAAATGTTTAAGACCTGATGAAAATCAAAATATTGATTAAAACCTTACCTAAATACCTTCAGGGCCTGCTTAGTAGGAATGGCGCCTTTCAATAACGAGGTGGGAAAGTGTCGGTTTCTCCTCGAGCGATTGGAACATTTGACCTCAGGTTCGCTCGTTCGCACATTAAAGGATTTAAGAAAAAGAAGGAAAAGATGGACACACGGAAAAGACAATACATCTTGATTCTAAATCTAGTCGTCAGGGATCATGATGGAATGAAAGATCTTGGTAATCAAAGTCAGACGAAAAGATCCAAGCTAGCCCAAGCCCCGAAAGGAATCCATCTCTTTTAACTAATCCCTCTTACTAGATTGAGAAAAAGCGATCTCGATACGATCTTTCTAAACCAATCTATCACTGGCACTAGAACAAAGCATTCTATACTAGTATACTGAGCAGCGTGATCAAGTCAAGTCCTTCTCTTACCATCTTTCAATTAGATTAATGTGCGCTAGATGGGAGTAGAAGCCACTACTTTCCTCTTCCCCCGAAATGCACTACTCTCGCAAAGAACCTTATTTCTATTCCTTACGTCAAGAGCCAATATCTATTCCTTCTAGCGAGTTGCTTATTCTCTGGGTGCACAGAGGTTGGAGCTTTCTTCTTTTTAGAAGAGCCACATGGACAAGAAAAGTTTGGCAGTTGCTAGAGCGATAAAGACAAGGGACGTGGGATAATGGCAGGAATCGTTCCTAGGAAAGACTAAGCTGTCGGGGCTCCCATTGAAGATAAATTTGCCCGTACTACGGGCGGGAATGGTGGGGAAGGCATAAGAAAATGTCCTTCCTTCTTTTGAGATAGATGTTACAGAGCCCATTCCCAAAGAAGATTTAAGGATAAGGATTAGCCCGGAAAATCTCTCGTTTAGGGAATCAGATGAGGAATCACCAATATACGTACCTGAAGACGCAGTCTAAGGCTAAGGGCTTGTTCCTGAATTCCATATCAGATTGAGAGTTCAGACCATGAGAAATCCACTCCTTTTTACCCACAAGGGAATGGCCAAGCCGAGTCCACCAATAGGGATCCGCTCGGGAAGAGGAAGGAATAAAAGTCAAGAGGTTATTAAGATCCTAGCCTAGCTCAACGCAAGGGAAAGGAAAAGAGCTCAACGAAAAGATCTCTCGGGCAAGTGCTCTATCAAAGACGGATTCCCTGGAAGAATAGCAGGATTCGGGGTCAGCTCTCTCATCATAAAGAAGTAGGGAAATAAAGACTCGGATTCGGCAGACGTGATCAAATATAACGATAGCACCGGATCGGAGGGGAAATAGTGTTGTAACCGAAATAGACTACCGAAGGGGGGAAGAATGTCGCCAAAGGTTCCATTTCTGATTCCTCTCCAACGGTTAACTCAAAGGATTTGATTCTCTTTACACTAGGTAAGATCAAGAACTCGATTTCGGGTGAAGCCTTAGTTTGTCGCTGTTGGTGGAGGAAAGGCTTCGCTCGAATGTCGTTCCCAGGGTAAAGGGTTGACCCAGATCGGAGCTTATCCCGAAAGAGCTCTAACAGCCCCAGTAAGGCCCCTAAAGGGTAGACCCAGTGTGGTACCCATGGCCGGTAGACAAAGTACGAATCGAGCTCATTCTATTGAGAAATTCCCTAAGCCAAGGAACCAATGAACCTAGACCTTCCCCTGGTTTTTGGAAAGTCTCCGACTCAATCACTTGCCTTGCTCCCACTCACGTTAAAGCATGTAACTCCCACTTTAGTAGGAAGGAAGTCCGATTATCAGAGAAGACTCACCCGAACGTAAGACGCTAGGGAAGGAATATGGGCTTTCCCATTAGACGGGTGATAGGAAAGGGGCTAGAAAAAGTACGATTAGCGACTACCCTGGCCAGCTATTTGAAGAAGTACAAAACACATAACAGGGGAAAGGGAAAAGGAACGGGAACGAAGAACGCACAACTCTAAGCACTTGACTTGCTGCCATATCCCACTCATTTGGCTCCCAATATGGCCCACTAACTTGGCTTCCAATAATCCTTATTAGCCCGGTACCAAAGTCCGAATCGAGTGCATGAAGTTGAGTTCTTGGCTTAGAGCATAGGGATTTGACCCATACTTGGCAGATTACTTTCCAGAGAGAGTCAAATCAGGAGCCTTACAGCATTACAGATGAGAGCAGAATTGACTTCCAAATAAAAAGTGTTAGCGGTGCTTGCCTTGCCTTAAAGTTGAGACAGATAAGATAATTTGGGTAGTCTGGCCTTGAAGGAAGACAGATGGGAGCTGACAGATAAGAGTGAAATCAGTGAAATGACTTCCATGACTTGGCCTACTTGGCATAAGCTTGGCAAATAGAAAGCCTAGAGCTCTAACGCGGCGTGCTTTACCTCATTACGCCCAAGCCTTCGCACATTACGCCTACGCTGTTGCCCTAAAACCAGTCCCTTGCCTGAGAGAGAAAGCACGCGAGAATGCGAGAAAGGCGCGAAAGGAAGGCTAAATAACGCCCGCCCAGGAGCGGTAATGATCTAACCCTCACTCGATGATTAACTCCAACTCGCGAGAAAACAAGGCAATAAATGCGACCATCTCCCACGCTGCCGCCCATTCAAGTGCGATAACACGCGAGCCAGCCCCGATAAGACAGTAGCTCGTGTGGTAAGCGCCGCAATCTTTCATGCGATCAATGCTGCTATGCGATCAATACCGCTCCCTAGAAAGCTAAACCACTTACAAATCAAGCGAGAAAGCGTAAAGCATGAACTTTGCCCTTACTTTAATTAAAAGGTTAAGGAAAGAAGGCTAAGAATACCCAACTTGAGAATCCGTAGACGACTCCCATCACTGGCTCTTTTGAGCTAAGGGAAAGGAGGCGAAGCGAACTAGACCACGACGAGGAGGTTAAAGCTTTAGGTCATATTTAAAGGTCTTTTCTAGGGCTATAGGCTTTAATTCTTTAGTCTATTTCTTTACTAGAAGGACTGGTCATTGAATACAAACCTTAGGCTAGTAGTAAGAGAATGACCAACCAACCTTCAACACGCTTAACTTTAAAAGGGTAGCAAACATCAATTCTCAGTCATTAATACCAACCAGTTCAGTCAGTTCAATCTATGGTTCATATTTGAGTTCAAATTGAGCTTCTTTCGGGCTTTTTACGATTCGAATTGAAAATGCAGAGTGCTTCACCTATCTTCCTTCCCTTTCCCTTTGATTTCGGTACTATACCTTCCTTTCGGACCCTTTTCTTTGCGTAAGCTTAGATTTGCCTTACGTAATTTTGTCCTTTCCGACCAAGTCAACATATAATATAGAAAAGTGTTAACCGCTAGCAGAAAGTCGAGGCGAGGGAAGGCTGAAGAAATGTCTTTCAAGCTGATGAAGGAAGGCCTAGCTCTTTATATGCTTGACATGACCGGTGGTATGGATCATAGAAGAGTGGTTGGGCTCAAAAACTCTATTTTCTATTAGAAAGAAGAATTTACTCCATTCAGCTTCAATTGGGAACATCTGCTCACGGGCAGTTCGTCTTTCTTCATTTCCCTAAATTGAATAAAAGGGGGAATTCCCGGGGTAATTAGTATGTCAGTCAAGGAAGAGGCGCGAAAGGAAGGGCTTTGGGAGGTATGGGTCTTCCTTATGGGCCTAGCAAGTTTTCTCCCCCATCTTCTAACTTAGAGCAAATTCTTCTCTTATCTCCTGTAAGCAAGAGGAAGAAGAGTTTTGTAGCCGTTGGGAGAGGGCACATGTAAAATACAGATTACCTTATTACCCTTTTAAGACACTCTTTAGGCATAGAAAACACTATTGCGCTTCGTCCCTTACTGTTACTCTTTTACTCTTTAAAAAACCACTCGTTACGCCGAAGACTTTTATTAGCTAAGTCAAGGCATTGGCCAACTTAAATTAGAGAAATGCAAGGGGTAGGCGCATCATGTAGCTACAGTTCTTCCTCTCTAGTTTGGTCCATGTCTCGGTTCTGCGTGAGATAGTTGAAAAGGTTTGAATAGCCTGTCTATTTCTTTCAAAAGACTCCTCTCCCAAACAGAGAGCGGTAACTAGAATGCTGAGATATCTTTGGTAAAAGAAGGAAGAGAGAGAGCCTTGGGTTGGATGCTATGCTTCCTGTAAGATATTATTTCTCTTTCTCAAGACTGCCCTAAGACTGCAGAGGAAATTCAGTTCAATAAAGTACTCTAGAAAAAAAAAAGGTATGGAACTGTTTCCTAACCCACCTCCCAACGAGGAGATTTTATCCTCAAGAATGAGGCAAGATAGAAAGAGACTGGACCAAGGCTTAATACTTCCCATTTCCGAATATGAAGAAAGGTTTTTCCTTCCCCCCTTCATTCGACCCTATAGTATCGACAACTGATATTCTTTCCAAAGTATTCAAAATTTGAATCTAAATTCCTAACCCTCTCTAACGCAGAGGAGGGGGAAGGCCTTATCAGAGAAGTTAATTAAAGGACCGGGCGTACTTCTTTCGATCCCTCTACTTTACACTTGACTTTACTTGAATGATATTAAAGGTCTTGATGGCTTGCTCCGTAGACAAAGCGCGCAGCCTTGCTTTCGAGCGAAGCTACTAGCCGCCCTAGGATTCGGTTGGCTTATGGAGTATACTCCACCACTATATTTATATTGCATTGCTTGGAGGCTCGGCAAAACTCTTTGATTGGAATCCGCTTGTGAGAAAGCCCTCGAGACAGGAGCTCCATGGAAAGAGTAAGTTTTCTCCTTAACCTTAAATGCGCGGTTAAATTCACGATGAGGTGAATCCAGGAGAAAGTGTAGCAAGCAAGCAGATAAAGGGCCTACAGCCGGGATAGCAAGACCGGCCGGAGAAGACAAGATTGATATCCTAAAGAATAGATTCCTCAAAACTTCCAATTCGGATTAGATGGCCTCACTCCCTCCTCATTCATCTCATAATAGGGAATCTCAGATGCGATGAGGCCCATTGTAGAATAAAAAAAAAGTCTCTTTGAAAGCTAATTAGGAATAGCAAGCAATCGAAGGCATAACATAATAGGAAAAAAAAGAGGAAAGATCACCGGCAGAAAGCAGAGTCCGTTCAGTCTGGGAAGAAGAAAATAATTTTTGAATCGATATTCGATATTTTCTTTAAAAGACATGGATTTCTTAAGAATAAAATATATAACTTCTATTCAGAAGGATCCATCTGCTAACTAGTCCACCAGCCCTCTTCGTCCAGTTAATAAAGCATAAAAGCATTCGAACTTTATAGAGATGCATGAAGGCAAGCGCGGAAGGAAAGTCTAAGACTAAGAAAGCAGGAAAGGTCTGAAGGTGACCCCAAACCAATGGGATCTCCATGACCTGCCTTAACAGAGCTCCAATCAGTCGCCTCTCGTTGGAACGAGGGTAGGACCCATCGCTTGGTCGTTTCACTACCTACGCAATAAGCGATCCTCGGACGGAGCCATCCCTGTGTTACCAAAACTTGCTAGTCGACACAGATAACCCCTTTTTTTTGTGGGATGCCGCTTGACTTCTATCGTTCAAGGACAATTTGAGTTGGACGACGTGCCAGATCGAAAGCCTAATCTTTTATTTTATTGTCTAAAAATTGCCTTTGCAAAAAGGTACCAGAAGAAAAGAAGATGGACAGGATAAGAACCTTAACCCTCTTTCATAGGGCAGGAAAGGTAGGAAGGGAATGATTAGACAAATAGGCTTCAGTCCAGCAGAGTTATCTTAACCCTTAGGAGATGGATGATGAAACAAGTAAACCAGACCTTACACGAGTGCTACCAATCGTGGAAGAACGAGCCTCGCTGCACTCAGTCTCGAAGCCTGACGTTCGGGACGAACTGAACTCACTGAGCCGGGACGGAAACCGGAGGGAAGCTCTCCTTTCCGCTGACTCCTCACAGCATCCCACTAAAGAGATGCGAAACAAAATGAAGAAAGTAAACTCATTCTCTTACTAAAGGGAAGCGTGCTCTTCACCTTCCTATGCTGCTTCTCCTGCTGATGCTTTCATACGATTGATCCGAGGTGGAATGCCTGATTGCACATGATTTATAATAAACCACGCAGATTGGGTTAGCAATCAAAGCTCTTTCTCTGCGTACTTTTGTCTAAGATTTCCGGGTTTGAAGCAATTAGGGCAAGAATACCTATATTAATTGCAAGAGGAAAGCCCGAGACTTGTCGCCTTAAGCTTGCTGCTTTGCTGTACTCTTAAATTTATGTTATTTAAGGAGGCCTAACCAGGGAAAAAAGACCTTACGAGGGAAAATTTCCACGCACGGACGATTCGTAGCAGACAGTGCAATCCGGTTAAATCAGCTGCAGGAAAATAGGCTTCAAGAGCAGTTGTTCTCGATTCAGTTTGTGACCCTAAACCCGATCCCTATTCTCTTTTTTCTTTTAGTCCTTTTCTCGATAGTCTTCTTAATAAAGGGAGGGGTACGCCTATTGATTGGAGATTACGAAAGCGATTCGCTTGCCTTTCTGTACCCGTCTAGCCGATTACCCTATTTTCGTATTACCGGTTAATATAAAGACTGAGTGAAACTCCCTCGGTCAAGCATCTTCTTCTGGTGCAGCCTTTCCTTGTTAGCTTCGGTTGAGTAGCTGTTAACCGAGTCTCTTAACCCCTCTTCCTCGGCTAACTAAGAGTAGTTTGAAAATCCTCGAGCCACTAGTTCAACTCAACTCCACAGAAGGAAAGAGAACCTCACTCATATCCGTAGATTTAAATTGCTTGATACGGTTACTTTCTGTCTCTAAGAAGAGTTCGTTGGCATACTCCCTTCTGGCCCTTATTTGGTTGGAGACAACTAGTTAAGGTCAAAGGGAGCTATCCATTCGCCGTCCTTGGTTAGTCCGGTTTTCTGTGCTGCGAAGTAGTTCCTCATCCAAAAAAAGGAAAAAATATCTGGGGCATCCCCACAACCTGCATTCCACAGTCGTAGGTACTTAGCAATCCCTAACTTTCTTTTTTCTTCCCGCTTCATTTACAGCCTACGGTACGGCACCTGATAAAAGTTCGGTTTGATAAAGCTTAGGAAACGAAAGAATAGCTAAGGCTCGATGGAATTTAGTTTGAGGGAGAAGTCATGAAAATGAAAACAGCCAAACCCCTGTTTTCAGGCTCTCATGAAGCCGCCGGGCGAAAGCTATTATTCTTCTCACATTGGGAACTTCGCTCACTTCCTAAAACACTGGAGACTGAGGCGCATTCGCAATAATACATCTATGACTAGAGAATTAAGTATAGGAAGAATAGATCTAGCAATACAATCACCAAACCATTAACACTTCCAATACCCATACCTGCACCCATACCATCAACTCAAAGGAAAACCATTTTGTCACCACGGAGCATAACTGCAATTCAAACTATTACCACAAAGCCAGCCTCCCACTTATCCGAAGAATAAGGAAGGATGCTATCTCCCTGTTACTTACCGTCATTGGACTCGGGAAGCTACTTCCAAGGATAAAAGAAAGCTACTTCTATTCTAAGGGAGCTTGCTACTTTATTAGCTAGGGCCGCTCGCACGGTAAGCATCTGTAGCAGCAGCCCAGCTCAAAGATCCATAAACAAATCTGTAAAGTTGTCTATAAATGTAAAAAAATAGATAACCTTTCTTTTTAGGCAACTATTCCATAGCCTCTTAGAGTGCTTTGCCTGACCTTGAGTTATTCGCTTCTCAGTGTTGACAAAACCAAAGGTGCGGACTGTTGATAGCTATAGGAAAAAGGTATTAAAATATTCTTTTTGTCTCCTCACTCCCTAACTCCATTCTCTGAAGGAAGGGCAGTTGAACTCATACTTGCCATTCAGAGGAATCGCTCCTTGGCAGTACTAGTCAGAACTAAACTCCTAACCTTTTCAATTGAGCTTCTCCGGTCCTGGGAGAGTTGCTTCTTTCTTTGACTTGGTTTGCCCACTTCAAAAGGTTTCCAGAAGACCTTATCCCTCAAACCTCATGTGGAAAGAGAGATTCCTTAGGTTGCTGTTTGAGAGAAGAGATATCCATTGGGACGAAGCTGACAGAATGGCACCCGCTTTCTTAAGGATCCTCGCAAATTCAACTAGTTTTCTTTTCCGGGAACGAACTAGCCTAGAGGAAATGGGCGTCAAGCCTATAAGTCAAGTACACAAGAAGAGTTTATAGGCGAAGACACTCTCAGTCGAAGGTTTGGAAAGGAGAAAACATTGCATTAGTAGATCACATTGATTTGATCGGTCATTCAGCGCCTTAGCTTGCTTCCTTGCACATGTTCTGCTCACGATCGACTAAAAGGGAAGTCGCTCGGAAATATTGGTTCAAATCCAATTCGTGAGAAGAGTCCAATCCCGAGGAGAATTCATACGTGAAGTTTCTTTTCTTTGTTGAATGAAGGTGAGTTCAAGGGCTTCTTTGATCGGGAAATGCACGCACTTCTTTTGTTGTCGTTAAGGTCCCTTCCCCCTGAATTCAAGATGTCCCTTTCCGCTTCTCTTTCAGCAACTTCCGTCATTGGGATTGGTCAAGCTCCTTCACTTATTACTCGATCCGATCCGGAACCTATTGGGATAGCACCTTTTCTTATTAGGTCTTCTTGCCCGTTAAAGTTCCTCTACAGGTAGTCTAGTTGTAGTTTTGAGCGGGTTTAGTTTAATAAGTGAATCTGGAGAAGCTTTACAAAGTGGGTAGGTTCCTAGCTCAACAGAAGAAGGATCCCCAACAGAAGGTAGCTTTCCCAAGGGAACTCTCTCTATTAAAAGGTTTTTGAGGTACTTACTCAAGTATGGGGGGGTAATATTACTCTACAAACTAAGACAGAGAGGGGATACCCCAGGGAGGGGGGGACAAGGTCCTCGACCAACTAATCAGTATTGGGGAGAACTAATCTAGCTATTCGCTAAAGGTAGATTGCTTTAAAGCTACTCGGCTAACTAGGATCGGAGTGGAATTCAAACTCTCCTCTCAGAGTTTAACTGTGAACTTACTTAGCCCTTCTTTCCCTCACATCAAGGAGAGCATTCTTCAAGACATTTGAGAAGCATCAAGGATTCCTTGTTCTTTGGAAGGGAATCCACTTCTTCTCCTGCCGAAGACTGAAGAGTCAACCTTGCATTCATTCTCTAAGGATTAACTAGTAATAGGCTATAGGCTCGACTGCAAGGAGAGAAGGAAGCAGCTTTACTTTCACGACTATCAGGGCACCTACTGAACTAGATGCAACTCAAAAGAAAGCTCCAACTCTATCTACTGAAGGTTTAGGCTTTCTTTGCCTCGGACAAACTTTTTTCTTTCCTTGTGTCTCTTACTTCTGCTAGGTGAAGAAGCTATGAGACTATTTAAAGGCTTATTCGAGCCAGTCTAGTAGGCATCGCTTTCTATCGGAACCGTTAGCCTCGCCCCATTAAAAAAGCTATCAATCTTATTCCCGAAGTCAAAGTCAAGCTTCCCCACCTGGCAAGAGTGAAACTCTCTCCTTGACGTATTGATGGTTCCATCCTCTCTTAGTCTTGACTCTGCCTTATACTACCTTCGCTCCTAACTACCTAACGCCGAGCTTAGTGCCCTCCTTTCCATATCCCTCTTAGTAGAGCTAGAGCTTCCACCTCCTTTTAGTTGAAAATCCAGTTCTTCCGAGCGGGAAGTCTTATGAATCTTAATTGTCACTTCTTTATGACTTCTTGTATGAAAGTGGAAAAAGCTTTTTTTTTAACTTGCCAAGAAAAGAAAGCGGGAAAGGTCCGATACAAAGGAAAGGATTGCGAGGCTTAACGATTTAGAATATAGTTGTTGAGGTGGCACTTGTTCCCCCGGGGCGGGGGTATATGCCCGTAGCTTTCTTCTGCCACTTCATTCAGATCAATGAAGAGTAATAGAGTAAGGGACCCTTGTTTACAAAGCTGTCACTCCAAGAACTCGAAGTCAAGAATCTTCGGGAATATCCAGATTAGTCTTCAACTAGAGAAAGGATAGGAATCTCCTTTGCAGAGTTTTCTTCTCCAGCTGATGTAGCGGTAAAAGATTTTATTCTTTCTGCGGTCTAGTTACGTCTTTCCTCTCCCTATCTAAGTCTTCCCTGGTCCCTGTCTGTGAGCGGATTCCGCTTCTTGTTCCCGCGTTGAGCCTAACTACGATTGTATATATCCTTCATTTTTCCATACCTAACCGTATGAAGGGTAGTCGCGAGGCAGGCATAGAGCCAACTATCACTAGCCAAGCAAGACCACTAACATACTGTAGTGTGGAATTATCGGAATAGAAGAGCTTGGTTGGGGTGGACTGGCCAGAATGCCTTTGTCACGGAAGGAGATAAGCTACATATAAGGAAGTCTAATCTCCTTCCCATGCTAAGAGCCTTTCTATTTTGACTTGCCCCTCCTTCTACTCGGAGAGAGAGCCGTAGTTATTTTTGTATGACGGATTGATATTAGGATCAATCATCTTTAATTTCATTCAGCATCGACATGCCCCACAGGTTTTATGAATTTGATGACAGGGCTGCAAAAGCAAAAGATCCCGGAATAGGTCGATTCGGAATTGGCTGGATTGGAAGGATCCGGAGCCACAAGGATCTTCAACGGGTTCAAAACTCTTTTGTTTTGATTCCAGGCGGCCGACCCAATTCTATGCTATGGGATTAGCTATAAGTCAAGCTTGTCGACTATCAAAGGCAAAGGAAAGGCCGCTTCGAACTTGTGATTTCGATAGGCCGAAAAGCTTCTACAGCTATAGGGCGGGTCTAGCGGAAAGCGAGGAGCTCGCAACAGCTAAATCACGATCTCCGGGCGAGCTCATATTGACATGAGGCTGCCTCTTTTTCAATGCTAGGAGTGAAGCGAGCGTTGCAGGAGCTATCTATTCCATCGGGGAGATGGCAAGCGGAACGCACCCAAACTCATAGGTAATTACATTTTCGAGCTACAACATTCACGCATGCCGCGGGAGATCATATGTTGTTTCCCCGGTCTACCTGTTCTAGGGAGCGCTTGCAAGCGGCCAGGACGTACATCGTACAAGATGTCGCTCACTTCCTTTAGGAGGAGGGACCAGAGTCAACCGTACTCCCCTCATTTGAGTTGGAGTTCTTATGCATTTACCACTATGCATAGGGCCTCACCAGGGACGCAAGGTAGACCCAGTGGACTGACTACTATAGCTGGTACTCCTGCTGTTTGCCGGTTTGCATCCTCTATTTTCTTTATCATAGGGACTGAGAATGATTTTCCCTAGCACGCTGACTACTATGCAAAGACGGATTTGATTACGGCTGACTTGCTAGCACGAGCCTAGAATGACTTCTTAGCTGGTTTGAGAACCCTGACTCTAACTACTTGCTAACTGAGAATTCCTTCTATCTAATCTCATATCCCTGGCCAAGCTGGATTAGCTAGCACTGGGGACTGAAAAAGATCACTATAACGAGCGTGACTCTAGCACCTTCCTCTAGTTCGAGAGTTGCAGAAGCAAGAAAGAAGCTTCCATTCGTTGATTTCTGTCTTTCGGTCCCTAATGTTTTTCATGTTCCTCGTCTATCACTCAAAAACTTTCTTTTACTCAGATTAAAGATTCAGGATGTGATGTTATTTTCTCCTCCTCTGGCTGTATTGTGCAGGACCGGCATTTAAGGAAGTTGATTGGGACAGGACGCAAAGAGGGGGATTACTATCCCATCCTTATTCTATCCTTGCTTTATTTACTGCTTACGGATACAAGACTAAGGTTTTTTTCCTGGCTAACTAAAAGTCTGCTTAAATGATCATCTCAGATTGAATCAGCCGAAAAGGGAGTGGACTATACTCTCTAGTTAGGATGAGGGATCCAGATCTTACTTCTCTTCCTGAAGATGGACACCAAAGTTTGTAAACTGGTAGTCCAAATGTACAAAGGTTTCATAGGCGGGTGAAGGATTGATCATCTCACGCCAACTGCCAACTTCTCGAAGTTCAGTTTCTCACTTTCAATGTGCCAAGCCCTATTCAGTAGTTGGCGTTTCCGCTAGAGCTATCGCCATATAGTTAATACAAGCATCTCAATCCTGAAAGAATGATATAATTAACATAACACAAACGTTTCAAACAAAGATGTAACCTCAATTTCAATAGAAGGGAGTCAGCGCTCAAGCGCCGCACGCGATAAACTAAATCTAAAAAATAAAAGAATAGCCTCATAAGACCCCGAGGAGGACGTTGCAATGAAGCTCAGTCCAAAAAAAGTAAGTAATTCACCCGCGGGTTCATGATCCACTGAGAAAAAAAGAAATAGAATATCGAATTCACAAAATAAGAATGTTTTAATAATAAGAAAAGAAGTGATAAGCGAATTCGGGGTCATAGTACAATTAAAAGCTTCTCTCGTTGCCTTCGATTCAAAGTCAAAGAGTGGTGGGGACTTACCTAACCCTATTAAGTCATCTTCCCTAATACGAAAGCCTTGGATAGTAGGGACAGGGTATAAACCATAATCTGCCATAAAGGAATCCATATTTTTCCTATCGGCTATCTTGTGGTCTAGCTATGGTCTAAGATGGGATCTATAAGGTATATTTTCCTGTTTCTAAATAGTAGGAGGGTAATGCCATAAGCTGAGGAGCAGGTTGAAAGGGTCTCATGCTACAATACGAGTAGAATACATAGAGGTAGAGTTCGGGTCAATAGATAGAATTGGGAAACCCCCTCTCCCTTTTGTCGGTGATACAGTCTTGCTTGCTACGGCTGGTTAACGATAAGCTTTGAACAAAGTAAAAGGCGCAAGGGGTCCAGGCAAGGGTTTCGGTGAACTGTAGTAAAAGAAAAAGTATAGGAGCGGTTGCTAAACTCTTTCTCTAGTTAAGGTCATCGGCGAGGTAGAACCATCCTTTTTTTTATTTGTTTTGGTGTGAGCGCTTTAATAGGAGAAGGCGAACTAGCAGTGGTGCCGTATCAAAGAAGTTGTTCGTACTGACCTTGAGCTTAGGGTTCGCTACCCATAAGTCGTTCTGCGGAACTTTATTAAATTCTAGAGTTCCTTGATTACTGGCTCGAATAGAGGAGACTGATTCAAGAGAAGAGGCTTCGATTGAGCCTATGACCTTGCTTGAACTATAAAACCTTGAACAGCGGGGACTGATACAGGTGGTCGGCTTTAGCAAAGCTAAAGGCAATGAGGGAAAGCTTTCTAGTCATGATATGGGCAATTCAAACTAACCGAATCTCGCATAGAATCCACAAATGAAGAAAGCATCGCAATTGGAGAAAAGTTTGTTTTCCCGCTTGTCAACGAAATTCCACTCATAAGTAGGTTCACATCGTGATCTAAGTTTCATTTCCCATCGAGAGGTTATGATACTGGTAAAGAGTCCTATTCAATAGCTCCGAGAAGTCCCTCACTGCATTCCAGGGCAAGCCCCTACTAGATCCTACTATTCCTGATATTCCTACTGGATTTGAGCAACTCGAGTATGAACACTGTATCGCTATGCCCCTTGCTTAGCCCCGCTCTTTGGTTTAGGATGGATCCAGACTAGACTAAGCCTGAAGATCTAATTACGGACTGGAAGCGAAAACACCGTCAAAATGGCTTCTTTCTTTGTCTCCGCTGGACTGTTTTGTAATAGCTTGATGAGCTGAACCAAGCCAAACAAGAGATATTACATTCTACCTTCTGCTTCGAGCCCGGCCGAGAGTGAGCTTCCCGATAGTCTCTTCCTTCCTAGAAATAGAACTATAAAACAAAACCCGTCTCGTCTCCTTACTCGAGATATCTGAGATAGCTCCGTAAACTAATAATTTAATTAGAACCTGTTCACCGGGGGCAAAGGGAGCAAAGCGTGACTATGTTAGTAGTTAGTAAAGTTTCGGAAGAGCTGTTCGTGACTCGGAATATCGTCGAGCTAACTTCATAATAGGGAGTGTGTTAATGTCACACAACTTTCCGATGGTTTTTCACAAACTCTAAAGAAAGCAAAGCGTTTGGCGGACTCCGTCCTTTAAGCCCTGCTCCCTCTATCATTAGATAAGAGCTATAGTCGAAGGTCTACCTTCGTTAAAGAACAAGAACTTTACCTCCACCTAACCTTCGTTGGAAACTACTGGTGGCACCGTTCGAACTGTGAATGTGAAATTACAGTAAATGTAGAGTATATGGCTATACTTCACCTTCGGTATTGCACAAGCAGCTAACCTAAGAAGTACTTTTAGGATCTACAGAAGAGTCTCAATACCTCGAGTTTGGATAAATTAAAGGTACCTCTGCTACTAAGCATATTGTTTTAAGGAGCTTTTGATGCAAGCGAAGATAACAATCCTCTGACGTTATCCTGCATTAGCCAAATCTTGCACCTATTGCGTTCCCAACGCTGGAAGTATACCCAAATCTCCTACCTTTTTATAGGGATAGGAGTGAATCAAGTCCAATAAGAACAGTTCATTAGTAGCTTATGTGCCAATCCCCGGAATTACAAAATAAGATTTTTTTTCCCTACTCTTGTTATTCATCCTATCGGATAAATTGGAGCTTGATCAGTATGTTATGTAGAAAAGTTGAAAAGTTTACTAGAGGTTCACTCAGCAATCAAATAGCTAACGCCCTTATTAGAATAGCGCGAGATAGGGGCATTCTTCAGTCGACCTTTCATTTCATGAGAGCGAATGCAATGAGCTTCCATGAGCAGAAAGAGCGAATTACATACCTTACGAAGGTAGAGCGTTTAGCCACTCAAAATCAAGGGTGACTCCGTGATAGGATTAGAGTCGACTAAGGAGTGCAACGCTTCGTTTAACTCTCTGAATTCTCGTTCCTGTCTATTCCACAGCTGGTTATTTATAAGGGTGTTCTTTGCTAACCAAAAGATTCTTTTTTTACCTTTACTGTACTTATTCACCTGACCTGTGCTCGGTAAGGACTAAATTAAATTAAAAAATAAGGGAGTTCCGCTATAAAGAGTGGATTTTCTGACTATATTTGTTCGTCTTTTAATTAGTAATTAGCCTTCTGACCGCTTAATTAGGAATTACTCTTATTGCTCTTTGTGACGATCAAAGGGATGAACAAACCAGTTCGGACGGAGAAAGCGACGCTGGCATCGGCATGTGAATAGATCTTTCTTATTGTTATAAGGGAACTTATCTATTTCTTCTTCCTTTACCCCGGAATAGGCAGCGATAGTTAGCTATCTGCTCTCCATTCTAGGAAAAGGGTAGGCACCTCTGTGGAAATCGACGACTTTTGGTATGAAGAAAGTTATGGCTAGCAGCAGCAGGTCTCGTCTTCCAGCGAGAGATCGGTTGCAACCAAAGTGTGATCTTTTTTCATCGAGCGTAGGTTGGTATGCAGTATACCTATCGTCTATATGGATTATATATAATCAATAAACTAGCTTTGAAGTAGCTTTGACGAGAAAGAGCCAAAAGTCCCACTCTCGCTCAGCCGAAAGACGATTAAGAAAAGTTTACGATTGGACGGCTAAGCATCAAAAGCGGAAAGAACTTAAGTAGATATTTTTTTAATATTACCCACATCCATTGCTAATGCTACTTGCTACTCTGGCTAGTGGCCCATCCAAGCGCTCAGTCGTCTTCCTTTCTAGTGGATCAAAGAAAGTGGGCCGGTCTAATCGATCATTGTTGAAATTCCCTTTTAAAATGAGGAATGGAGTAAATATATTTTGCCTAATAAAAGTATTTATAAAAGTATTTGGCCTAAAAACATAAAGCTAGATTTTACTTATATCTGGTATAAAAGCAAAGCTCATAAGCTGGTCTCAGTCTCTCCTATTGAATATGGAGTCCTTCATCACCACCCCTTCTGACCAAGAATAACTAGGCGCTTACTTTTTTTTTAGGCTCTGGGGAAAATTCTCGTCTTCAAAGGTTAGGGTCCAGTCGTCCGTCCTGTTTCAGCAATGTAAGGTCCCATGAACCTTCAGCCACAAGCCTTCTTTCATCAAATAGGTTTTGTAAAGGCTTTTGAGGCTCCTCAGGCTTTCAAGCGAATAGACTTTTGTAGGGCATGTACCGAACATGGCCTCTTTTCCTAAGTAGAAGTGAGAAAGGTTCCATAGAGAGATCGCCGGATTCACCTTCTTCATTCCGATTCCAAATCCCAACTCCTCGACCCTTTAGTCAGGCTAGGCCAGCTCTCACTTAAGAGAAGATCATAAGATAAGTCCTCTTCCTGCACGAGACTTGCTAGCAGCTACTTCCATCCTTTTTTCTATTTATGAAAAGCAGATTAGCCTATTAGCCTAAGAAGAGGGGTAGATGCATGCATAGTTGCCGCTCGGCTATCGCCGACTCCTACACCACTCTTAAGCCAAGGCCCTCTAGCGCCTACTCTAGCTCTAGCTTCCGAGAACACCGGCACCCACCCCTCCAACAAATTACATAAGAGAGGAACTACTTCCTTCATCCACGAGCTCTCAGCTGCTGCTACTTGCCTCGAGACTCCCCCTAGTCAGTCATTAGATGCTTTCAGGCATCTCTTTATGGTGGTGGCTTAGGTGGGGGATTTGTGCCCCATGGCTGTTGATTGCCGCCCTTCCACTTCCTATTCCTCTTCTTCCGCGGCTTATGGTCAAACAGTTTCGGCTGTTGGGCTTGCACTCGCTCTCGGATAGCATTCAATTGCTCATTGGTCAATGCCTTCGGCACACCTTGGGTGGCCTTTAGTTTTTATCTTCCTGAGACTGAGCGTGCTCTGGTCTCGCCGCAGTGGTATCATGTACGTCTTATCCCATGCTTGGACATAGGATAGCTATTCCTTGCATCGTGAAGAGTTATGGCTTACTTCTAGGCTTTCGGATAAGAAAGTCCACACTTCTTTTGTTCATCGTATTGACTTGCTTGCCAACCTACGTACGCCTTGCTCGGAAAAGGCAGTTATCCGATCGATCGATTAAGAAAAGTGCTGTGTGCGATGCTTTAGGGCAAGAGCGCAATTTCCAACTTAGCAATCTCCGCTTTGAAAAACCGTACTAGAGAATATTTTTTCAGAGGGAAGAACGTCTTTGTTCTTTTAGTTTCCCTCGGCAAAAAGAAAACGAGAGTAATTTGTGCCAGTCCCTCGAAGAAAAAGAATTGATTAAGGTGATAGAGTTTTATCAGGAGACGCTAGGCTTCGGAATTAAAAAATTGAAAAAAGTGCTCTTTTTTTTCGTCATTTGCGCTACCACAATATTCGTCCTTTTGGGGTTAATGCTCTCAATCGTGAATCGATCATTCGATATCCTTTTCCTTTTACTTTTCATTTTATTCGATATCCTTTTCCCTTTACTTTTCATTTTATTCGATATCCTTTTTCTTTTCATTTTAAGAGAACGGAATGGAAGAAAAGTAATGAAACCAGCGATGGCTACTGAATAACCTCCTTTTCCTTTCTCAAGAATAAAGCCTTTGACCTTTTTATTCGTTCGCCAAATCTTGTTCAGTTCCATCCAAGCTCGGTTTTGTCTGAATCTTCGTGGAAGAAGAATAAGCGGTTCACCAGCCACTACATCTGTGGATCCCACCAAATCATTAAACCTGGCGGCTGCTCGCTCTTTGATCAGTGATTCACCGGCCACTAGATCGATGAAGAATCTCTCCAAAATCTTCTTTTTGATCAGTGATTCACCGGCCACTAGATCCAGGGATCCCACCTTATTCTCAAACCTGGTGGCTCGGTTGATTGGCACTCCTGTAAGCTCATCTTGCATACAAATTTTGGGGGTCCCAAGTCCTGCATCCACCAAGAACTTCTCTTCCCTTAAGCGTAAAATTTCAGATTATAAGGCGTTTCCACTACATAAGAAAAAACTTGAATTAGATATTGGAAATGATCGACTCAAATAGATGCTCATCATAAGCTTTTTTTTTTTCCCTCCTCTTCCTATTGATCAGAAGCATCCAGCAGCGCCACGCCAGTAGAAAGAGTTAAGCTACTAAGCTATGATGCTGTTTGGGGAACTCGGTAGAAGCGATTTGCCGCTTCCGCCTCTCTAGGCTTCACAATAGCTCCCCCATATAGAATGAGTCTTCTCCCCTTCCACTCTAAGAAATCTGAACGGAATTGAAACTTCCGTACCCTTTTGTTTGAGCAGGGGGCTCCATGTCCTGTGTTGACAAAGATCAGATAGGAAAAAAACCTCGATCTCTTCTTGAATATTGATAAACGTTCTATCGATATTCAGGAATTGCCCACACGACCCCTAATCCATTAGTGCATCCATTAAGTCAGAAATGTTGTATTCAGAACCTCGTAAATAAAAGCCTTACTAGACTAGATAGGGGCAAAGAGGAGCTGTGAAATCATTTTTTTTTCTTTTAGCTTCTGAAGCATCCCTGCCTTAAGAAACCTACACAGTGCTTCGTCGTAGGCTCCAAGTATGGCTGCTCTTTGAAGTTCAGCAACGTCTAAGTCTCTATTTCATCGGTAGGCACGACAGGGCACACCTCCCCCAATTCTTGAGCATCTTGGAGAAACAAGTGCTGCTCGAAAAGAGAATCGAGGCAGCCTTGGTGCAAGATGGGTATAATCCCCATCGTATTATAGGAAATAGACCAGAAATCAGGGAGATCCTATTTAATCATCCCACTGGATCTATGCTTCTTTCTGAGTCAACGTTAAATGCCCATATAAACCAAATCAAAAGAGATGGCATTCGGCATAGCCCTCTTTATAGACGAATTCTAAGGAAGATTCAGAATAGGGATCTCTTTCTCTAGTTTTGCGAGGAGGACAGATTGGTTCGAGGACCCGTTGGTCAAATGGAGGTCCTGATTCCGGGACGGAGCCGTATGACGCGAGAGTCTCACGTACGGTTCCTTTGAGAAGGGTGTGATACCACCACCTATAAGGCCCGACGAGCGGTCCAAGGAGCTGCATCCCTACTCACCTGGTCCATGCACATCGCTCTCTCCAGAAGGTTGGCCGCCTATCCTAGATCTTCCAATTTTCAAGAAGATCCCGGGCTCAATCCGGTTTAGTATCAAGGTGATTCTCTTTCTGTTGCTATATATATGGGTCCGTGCAGCATTTCCACGATATCGTTATGATCAATTAATGGAACTTGGCCGGAAAGTGTTCTTGCCTCTATCATTAGCTCGGGTAGTCCCCGTTTCTGGTGTTCTAGTCACCTTTCAATGGCTCCCTTAATTATGTGCGAGGAATTGCCCTCTTTTAACATGGGAAGCGGGCTAGTCCCCAAAAATGCCCGTTAATAAAACGTTGGGGATAAAAATCAGGACCCTTGGGAATACCATAAGATCAGAACCAGTAGACTCTGGCTGGGAGCCGCCGGATTGGGTTGCTCGGGCTTTGAAGATAGCACCATCTAAGAGTGCAGGAGTACCGTCCAAATTTGAGTCGAGATATTTACCAATAATCAAGTCTTCAGTCAACTGGTGGAATACATCGCATCAACCTGGGAGAATTAGCCGATCTGGTACATCAATACATGTTCCTATGCCCATTCTAATCTTGTCTAACTTTGCTAACTTCCCCTTCTTAACCCGTATCTTGTTTGTTCTGGAAACACGTCTTACTATTCCATCTTTTCCCGAATCTCCTTTAACGGAAGAAATAGAAGCTCGAGAAGGAATACCAAAACCTAGTTCACTCGCTTCGTTCAAAACATCCACTCCTTCACTCACTAGGGAAAGAAAAAGTATATATGACTTAAAATCAGAAGGATCAGCCTATCAGAGCACTAGCTATCAGGGTTCTCGGCGAAAGGATGGCGCCCTCTCGTGGCGGTGGAAGGCTGGCTAAGAATCATGTCCTATGACACTCGATCAGAGCAGCAATGATTCGGAGAAATAGGATAATTTTTTGAAGCGGGCTGAAGTTGGTGAGAGGGTTTGGCGAGAGTGGGCGGCTCAACTTCGCTATGCATAGATCTATTTATGGGTTATACCGATGAAAGAAGTGGCTCCGATGGTTCAGTTTTCGCCGAGCCGCCCCGAAGAGATGGGAGCAGAAAGGGGGTTCTAGAACTGGATTGTTGAGCAAATACCATAGCACATAGTACTCGGAGCCTAGAGACCAAGAATCAATTCATAAAAAACTTACCCATCCGAACAAGACGCACATATCCCCTTAGGGGTCTGACTAGTGAGCCGGGCAGGAAGCTGCCAAAGCGACGAAAGTCTCCGTAACTATATTAACGAGAGTTCACCATCTCCGAGCGCGCAAACTTCTGGATTGTGAGCTTTCTCACCATTTCGACATCTCTTTACCATTTCATCGCCGCAATCAGACAAAAGGAGGCCCGGTCCAACGCATAAGACTACTACATGGACCATATTTCAATGGTACAAGACCTTTTCCCGAACCTCGTGCGATTCAATCCATCTGCTTTAGATCACAACGTATATAACTAGTTAATAGAATGAACCATCACTAGTCATCCCATTCTTTTTTGGTTTAAACCCACCACCCTATTGTTGTTTGTTACAGGTGTCCTTGAGTGGAATTCAGGGAATCTGAAAGTAGGGGTAGTAAACGCCTTTCTACTAGAAGGAAGGCTGGTGTCTAGAGGCACTACTAGGAATAGGAACAAGGAATGACTCCACTTTTGAAGATTCTAACCGCACACAAGCCAGCGGTTTTCATGTCTTTCTAAGACTGAATTGGCTGGCTCGTGCACACACACATAGAACTTCTTACCGCCAGGGAGGGTTCTGGATCTAATAAGCAGAAATTGCTGGGCTCCTTTGAAAGCGCTGATTCAAGAGCACCTCCCTCACACCAGATTCAATAGTAGTTGTTCTTCACACAGTTCCTTCTGGGCATCTTCGATGAGAAGCATTCCGCTTTCTTTCTTTCTGCTTTTTTCCTCTTCTCTTTTTGAATCGGCAGCTGGAACATCTGCCCTGATCAATGCGAAATTGATCAATATGGGATCATGATTTGATTGAAAATGTGTAAGTAAGAGGAGAAGGGAAATTTCACAGAAAACCTTTATTTTGAAATAGCAGCTCAAGTAGAGCAAGAAGCTTCCTATTCTGTGAGGCTGCGAAGGCCGATTAAGCCGCATTATTTACGCAATTCATTGATCTGATCGGAAACTTACTCTCTACCCCCACAAGGGAATAAGAGCTCCGTTAAAGGATATCTATAGCTGCGAACTCAAACTCCTAAATAGAACTCTTTTCTCCCTTTCCTGCCTCCTACCCAGGAGTTGGTTCACTCCAAAGACAGGATACTCTATTTACATAGCGAAGAAAGGCCTACTTATCCACCTCAAAAGAGAGTATGAGTTCCTTCTTCTATTAGAATTCTAATGGAAAGAATACTTTTCTTCTTAGTGAATCCCATTTATGATAAAGCGTGTACTGACGGAGTGGGCGAGCAGCCCATGCTAGCGCACAAGAGGTTCTTTCTAAGTCGGAGTAACGGGACTCGCACTCATTAAACTTCTTGCGTAGAAGACGAAAGATGGGCTCACATAGTGCCGTTAACTGGGCTATGAACCGGGTTATGTAATTAAGTCTTACAAGGACTATCCTGCCTTATTTTTCGTTTAGATGCGCAGCGTGTGGATCCTTTACCAAACTCGGCTACGGTGCCTCAACCCCTAGGGGTACCATATAGATTCTCTGCCGGTGTCTCCATTGAATTTCTTCTGGTTCGCTACTATCTGAGCCTACAGCTCACGACTGACCTGGAACTGGCCAAAAGCTGCTTTCTATTTGAATAGAATTCTACAATTGCATTACCTTTGGCTACACTTCCTTATCTCTATTCCTGGGCGTGCGTAGAAACCCCTACTTGAACATGAGCTACGGACCCTCCCCACGGGTTAATTCTCGCTTTCTATAGAGCCATCAGATGAAAGTTTTAAACGGTCTCCAGGATTGACTCTTTTTTCATAGGCAAGACTAACTAGTAGTTCCAAAGAAAGGAAGATAGGATGTTGTCCTCAAACTTTTGTGAGTTCAGCGATCCGAGGGCTAGTGAACTTAGCCTCTTTTATTTGGCATTCATTGAGCATTCTCTGTTCTGGACTGACTGAGAGCAGGGAGAGAAGGAAGTTGATTGACAGACCAAGGATTGGATGGCTCGCATTCGACTGGACTGAAAATAGTGTATATAAAGATCCGACTGGCTACTGGCTTGAAACCGAGGGATTGACTGCGTGTTACCAAGCATTTACACTCTCACTATGCTTAAGATATCGGATTTGTGCATTCTAGTGCATCGTTACTTCTTTACTTTCAAACTGCACTTTCTCGCTTGCTCTCCCTTGAAAAGTGAAGAACCCTTTGACAGCTACCGTTGACTTCTTTCGGGGAAAGCACTCTTAGGAGTGAATGGGCAACGCTCACTTGGCACACTGAAGCTTTCAAGTCTTTTCCTATAGATTAAGACCCCTCGCATAGATCACGCCGACCTACGCACCCCGTGTGTGGGTTCCCAGTTCATCTCCCCTTTTTTCAATTTCCCCGCTAAAAAAAAGGCTTTTACTTATTTTCTTTCCCGACGGACTTCGATCTCCTTCATTTATTGCGTTGGATCGTTATCGTCGATCCATGCTATGAAATGATCAAAGGGTCCGTGCTAAAAATAGAATCGTTTTCACGGATTGACTACTCGTAAGGCCGGTTTCAGCCTTCCTCCTTTATGATCGTAAGGGGATAAAGGGGTGTACCATTCAATGCCAGCTCTAGGGTTTGTTCATACCAATTCTTTCTTCTGTGAAAGAATCTCTCCTCCCTTAGCTTAGGTCTTCTTTCGCGCAATGGCTTTTTCTTTTGTTGTTGTAGCTGCTGACCCGAAGCGAAGCAAGTAATCATTCCAAGCCTCCAGGCTAAGACAGAAAAAGGCGATTCGAGACGACAAAAGCCATATGGATTCTCAATAAGGGAGGAACTCGACCTCGGCCTGTACTGCTAAAGAAAAAGGGCTATGGAGATGAATGCCCGTAGATCGAGGTTGAGCTGGTGGCCAATGAGAATCGTACTTTGCTAACCAAGCTTGTGAAAGGGAGGGAAAAGCACCAGCCGGCCATGAATGATGACCAGGGTCGATTTCCTCTTCCTTCAAGATGAATGGGAAGGTGAGAACGAAGTGGGGAGGAAAGATTCCTGCTTGTACAGTGGGCCTCGTTCTCGACCAATTGATTAGCCAGACCTCTTTCGATCATTTGATACCGACCGCTTGAAAGAGGTTGGAACGATTCCTGTGCATTTTCCCCATGAAAGCATATTCGGGAATAGCTCCTGCTTTAGAGCTCTCGTACTTAGTGACGAGTTTGAGCCTTACCTTATAAGCATGTGAAGGAAAAAGAGTTGTACATCCAATTGCACAGGCCATTTACCTTAGAGTGCTAGCAGTGATCATTTCCCATCCCATGGTGTTAGTTCTTTTCCCTGACGAGGGTGTGCTTTCTATTTCTAATAGTAGGTCTCTTTAGTACGCAGGAAGAGGGCTTAGGCAAAAAATTCAACTTGCTTTCTTATGATATTTCTAGTTAGATGAGCGGCTGAGAATGTTATGTCAAAAGGACCAACGGCGAGCTAGATAGAGGATAATAGAAGGAGGAGGAGTAGGAGCAAATTCGGACAGAATCAAATGATTACGAGATAGACAATGAGACAAAGCCAAGAGGGGAGAGCACATAGACAATTCACTTTGAGTACAGGGAAGTCTACTGGTAGGAATTCCTCAGGGCGTATTACGGTTTTTCACCGAGGGGGTGGATCAAAGCAATTGCAGCGAAGAATTAATCTGAAACGAAGCACTTCGTCTATTGGCATTATAGAAAGGATAGAATATGACCCTAATCGTTCTTCTCGGATCGCTCCAGTACGATGGATCGAGGGGGTGCAGCTACGCCGCCAGAGGAAATGCAACACGATAGAAGAGTTCGCTCCGCCGCGTAAGATCCTCGAATCTATCATGACCACCATCCGCGGCCTATTTTTGTTCTCTTCCCTGACCCGGAAGGTGGATCAAAGAAAGGTAGCTTGCTTCTCTCCTAGACTGATGGCGGCTTATGTAGTGGTCGGCCTTCCTACCAGAATGCCTCCGTGGTCGAAGAGCGCCTTTACTAGTAAGGGCGCTGGAAGCAAAAAAACTTGCGTGAAGGACGGCTTCTTCTCTGCCTTCTCCTCTCAAAAGGGCAAGGGAGCATCCCTTTCCTTCGGTAGCTCTTGTGGTTTCCCAAGGATAGCGGTAGCTGGGGCAAAGCCCGCTTTCTTCGCTCCGCGAATAAGAGAGAAAGTCAGAGGAAAAAACACGTTCTCTCTTTCCGAGGTCCGAAAGTGGAGAACGCATAGCATTCTTGGGCACATAGCATTCTCTGGGCACATAGGATCAAATGTAAAACAGCTAACCTTAGGCGATCGATTTCTTCTCGCCTATTGTTATCTTGCCTAACCAATTTTCTTTTTGCACTTAATTTGGGCGACTTATCTTTTGATAATGGCGACATTCGGTGCTTTACCTAACTCTCTGGTTTATTGTTTTATACATTCCCTCCTCTCTTTCTATTCATTTCCGTTCTCTTGAGCATTGGGGACAATGCTTTCTCTAAAGTTGGGGGTAGGGTAACAATCACGTTGCTATTATTTTTATGTTTAGTTTTATAGTTTGATTTTTTTAGGATATAAGGTCTGAGTGCATGATTGAGCTCACATTGCTCATAATTTAAAGTGATTTAGTTTTTCATAAAATGAGTTTTCAAATAGTAAAACAAGTGTTCAAAACAAGCAGTTTTGATGAGCAATTTTTGACAAATTTCTTTGAACACTGATGAAGATTCTAGTTAGTTTTGAATTATGAATAAGTTAATGAGTTTTGATAAGGAAAGAGTGGAGAAAAACCTTGGGTGGAATGTGAGGTTTTGAGCTTAATTCTGTGCCTTTTCTTCATGAGAGGGTTATTTTTATTCTCTTCCTTATTAAACACATTCATCTGAAAATTTTATTTTAAAGAAATCAGAACCTTCATAGGTTTGCTTTGAATTTCTCATACATTCCTCAAGTGTACAGGGCATTGGTCGAGTAAAGTCTGTCTTTAATTTGCCAAGGAAAATGATCTGATTTAAGAGAGTGAGTGAAACTACTAATTAGCCTTTGCCTACTCGATATAACCAGACTTTAATATCTTATGAGGTAAACCATCTTGTTTCCATTCTCATTTAAACCTTTTCTTTGGTCCCTAATCCAGTCCAAACCATAAAGATAGAGATATTCTCAATCCTACCCTTTGGACTTACCATTAAATTTAGGATTGAAAAGATGGGAAGTGAGGATTGTTTTAAAAGAGTGTTTCTGAAGTTGCTTAAAGCATAATATACGCTTAAAAAAAACCGATTCAATCAAGTGAATTGAGCATTGTTTATAAATAAAGTATTATATGAATAAAGTATCATAGAGTGGGGAAACACTAAAGAGTGAAGAATTGAGGGATTGAGAGGACTTTAGTGGTATGTCCAACTTTGATTCCTTGAAGAAATTCCTTTCTTTCATAAGCTAACTTGACCCTATTTTCCCTATATTTACAAATCAGAGATTGTAAGGCAGATAAAGAGGTAGTACTAAACTTAGGAACCTCTAAGTGCTGTACAGTCTATGAGTGAATTTCAATGTTCGCGAGGTTCTTAAAATTTTCTTCATACGTGCTTGTGAAATACTAGAATCACATTTGCCTTGGTACATAACTCTGATTCTTGAAGTGACTAGTGTATTGAGTGAGTAACCTTTAGGATTCTGAGAGATCAAACATTTTTGAGAGACTACAGTGAGGAAGTACTTTCAATACTCAATTACTTGGATCTTCTCAGATACTTTGCTACATGAAGAAAATGACCAGTTTTTGAGTTAGTTGATTGGAAATTTTGAAAGAAGAGCTGGTCACTGTTTGGAAAATTTCCAAATTTTACTTAATGAATTACTTTGAGTTATGATATAAGTTTGCACTGATTGCTGTCTATGTAGATTTTTAGTCAATTTTCTTGAGGACAAGCAAAAAGCTAAGTTGGGGGTAATTGATAAGTCTAGAATTTATCTATATTTTAGCATATTTTATGAGTATAAATGTAATGAAATTGAAACTAAAAGATGAGATATTGAATGCATTTCCAGTAATTCTAGACTGTTGTTGCTGAGACAGGGACTTGGATGAAAAGTTGTGAAAAAGGAGATAAAACGTGCAAATTCAGAAGAAAGAGGGACCAAATCAGAAATTCATCCAAAGTCAGCGATTGGCGAAATGATATTGCTGAAGAAAGAAACTCGCCTGAATATCTCGTCATGATTTGAAGTAGATGGCGACGTAGCGGGCGACATAAAGATAATTTCGCCTCAAAGAGTAAAGTAAGGAAGGCGACTTAGAGATGCTTCGCCTTTGCATATCGCCTTTCTCGACAGTGAAGTAGGCAATGAAGATGAAGTCTCGCTTACCTTGAGGCGATGTTGTAGGCGAAATAAGTGAGATGTCGCCAAACTTATGATTTATCACAGGCGACGTTTGATGAGATATCGCCTAAGGAGATGTTAGCTGAAAAGTTGTTTTGGGCGAAATAGGTCCACTCGTCTGAGCATCAGGCGACGTATTAAGGCAATATTTAGGATATTTCACCTGGAAAGAGTTAAAGCTTGGCGATCATGACAAGCGAAATAGGAAGATGTCGTTTGGTTCAGGCAAAGGAACAGGCGACTTAAATGGAGAAAAAAATGTTACTTCGCCTACTCGTGTTTCTTTGTTGATTTTATTTCGAAATTGCCACCGAGCCAAAATCTATAAATAGGAGCTAAGATGAAGCAATAAGTGTGAAGTTTTTTAGAGAAAAAAAGTTTTTAGACGTTTGATTTTCACTCTTGACATTTTATTTTACTTTAAGAGAAATTCTAGATTCTTCTACACGCTTATTTCTTCATCTTCAGAGAAGATTCTTGAAGAAGTTTTGTGCTCTGTTTTTCTTGATCATTGAGATTTAGCTTGAAGATTGTGAAGCAACAACTGTGACAGAGTCTAGCTTCAATCTTCCTTGGTAAGATTTAGATCTTGAACATGTCGATGATGATTTTCTGTGTTTAATTGAATATGCTGTAGTAGATGTGCTAGCTAAAAGCTCTATTGATCTGTTGAGTCTTGATGTTGATTATCATTTCAAATGCAAACTTTCTTGTTCAATTATAGCCAGATCTACTGGATTTTATGAGCTAATTGAATTACAAGGACGAGAGTTACATAATTTTGTTAATCTGAGATTTGATTTAGACCAGAGATGGCGATTAGGTTTCTGATCTGAGAACAGAGGATCGTAGTACTAGAGATAGACTACAGATCCAATTTTCTACAGATTGTGCTTATCAGTTGTATAGGTTGTAGTATAGAGATATATGCAACTATATAATTGAGATCTGTTAAATTGAATCGAGAAATCTTTTAACAGATCATTGATGATGATCTAAAAGGTAAATCTGTGATTTAATATGAAACTTGCATGAAAAGTTAGTTGAAATCGGATCTAGAAAATCAGTTTATTCTTTGTTTAGATCAATTGTAGAATAGAGTACTAACTTGAGTTTTCATTGAATGAATGTCATGAGATACTTTTACTTCACCTGAACTTTATAATTCCATGATTCTCTGATTCTATAATTCATTTTGTATATAAATTCTTACAGCAATTCACATTAAACCTTAGTCTCAAAGATGCTTCATAGCTTACAATCCCTGAAGAGACGATATCTTAAATACTACATTAGAAGTTGATAGGAATTTCGATTGAGTACTGTAAACATAAATATAGGTCGAGTTTTGTCCCATCAAACATATAAACCACTGTAAATGTGTAAACAAAAATTAATCGTCAATGGCCAATTCAATTATTCATTACTTTAACTTAACGTAATGTTGCGATCAATTGTTGATAGCACCCTTACAGTGATATCTATCAATGTAAATGTGTAAACAACAATTAATCTTCAATAACCAGTTCAAAAATTTATTACTTTAACTTAAGGTTATGTTGCGATCAAGTGTCGATCGTACCCTTTAGACATATCTATCTCTGTAAATGTGTAAACAACAATTAATCTTCAATGACCTATTCAATATTTCATTACTTTAACTTAATATAATGTTGCGATCAATTGTTGAACGCACCTTTTAGACATATATATTACTATAAATGTGTAAAAAACAATTAATCTTCAATTACCAATTCAATATTTCATTACTTTAACTTACTATAATGTTACAATCAATTGTCGATCGCACCCTTTAGACCGTATCTATCACTGTAAATGTGTAGACAACAATTAATCTTCAATGACAAATTCCATATTTCATTACTTTAACTTAATATAGTGTTGCGATCAATTGTCGAACGCACCCTTTAGAATATCTATCTATGTAAATGTGTAAACAACAATTATTCTTCAATGACCAATTAAATATTTCATTACTTTAACTTAATATAATGTTGTGATCAATTGTCAATCGCACCTTTTTGACATATCTATCCTTATAAATGTGTAAAATATAATTAATCTTCAATTACCAATTCAATATTTCATTACTTTAACTTAATATAATGTTACGATCAATTATCTATCAGATTCTTTAGACCATATCTATCACTGTAAATGTGTAAACAACAATTACTCTTCAATGACCAATTCAATAATTAATTACTTTAAATTGACGTAATTTTGCGATCAATTGATCACATACTTTAGACATATCTATCTCTGTAAATGTGTAAACAACTATTAGTCTCCAATGACCAATTCAATATTTCATTACTTTAACGTAATATAATGTTGCGATCAATTTTCGAATGCATCTTTTAGACATATATATCACTAAAAATGTGTAAACAACAATTAATCTTCAATTACCTATTCAATGTTTAACTACATTAACTTATTAAAATGTTACGATCAATTGTCGATCGCATCCTTTAGACCATATCTAACACTGTAAATGTGTAAAAAACAATTAATCTTCAATGATAAATTTAATATTTCATTACTTTAACTTAATATAATGTTGCGATCAATTTTCGAGCGCACCCTTAACACATATCTATCTTTGTAAATGTGTAAACAACAATTAATATTCAATGACGTATTCAACATTTCATTACTTTAACTTAATATATTATTGTCATCAATATAAGATCGCAACCTTTAGACCATATCAATCACTGTAAATGTGTAAACAACAATTAATCTTCAATGACCAATTGAATATTTAATTACTTTAACGTAATATAATATTGCGATCAATTGTCGAACGCACCTTTTAGACATATATATCACTATAAAAGTGTAAAAAACAATTAATCTTCAATTACCAATTCAATATTTCATTACTTTAACTTATTACAATGTCACGATGAATTGTCGATCGCACCCTTTAGACCATATCTAACATTGTAAATGTGTAAACAACAATTAATCTTCAATGACAAATTCAATATTGCATTACTTTAACATAATATAATGTTGCAATAAATTTTCGAACGCACCCTTTACACATATCCATCATTGTAAATTTGTAAACAACAATTAATCTTCAATGACGTATTCAACATTTCATTACTTTAACTTAATATAATGTTGCCATCAATATTCGATCTCAGCCTTTAGACCATATCAATCTTTGTAAATGTGTAAACAACAATTAATCTTCAATGACCAATTCAATATTTCATTACTTTAACTTAATATAATGTTGTGATCAATTGTTGAACTCACATTTTAAACATATATATCACTATAAATGTGTAAAAAACAGCTAATCTTCAATTTCCAATTCAATATTTCATTACTTTAATTTATTATAATGTAACGATCAATTGTCGGTCGCACCCTTTACACATATTTATCTATGTAAATGTGTAGACAACAATTAATCTTCAATGACGTATTCAACATTTCATTACTTTAACTTAATATAATTATGCCATCAATATTCGATCGCAGCCTTTAGACATATAAATTACTATAAATGTGTTAACAAAATATAATCTTCAATAACCAATTCAATAATTCTTTATTATAACTGAACCAAATGATGCGATCAATTGTCGATCGTACCCTTTAAACATATCTATCACTGTAAATGTGTAAACAACAAATAATCTTTAATGACCAATTCAATATTTCATAACTTAATCTTAATATAATGTTGCGATCGATTGTCGATCGCACCCTTTAGACACATCTATCAATATAAAAGTGTAAAGAACAATTAATCATCAATGACCAATTCAATAATTCATTACTTTAACATAATATAATGTTGTGATCAATTGTCGAACGCACCTTTTAGACATATATATCACTATAATGTGTAAAAAACAATTAATCTTCAATTACCAATTCAATATTTCATTACTTTAACTTAATATAATGTTATGATCAATTTTCAATCGCACCCTTTAAACCATATCTATCACTGTAAATGTGTAAACAACAATTAATCTTCAATGACCAATTCAATAATTTATTAATTTAACTTAACGTAATGTTGCGATCAATTGTCGATCGTGCCCATTAGACATATCTATCACTTTAAATGTGTAAACAACAAATAATCTTCAATGACCGATTCAATATTCCATTACTTTATTTTAATATAATGTTGCGATCTATTGTCGATCGCACCCTTTAGACACATCTATCAATATAAATGTGTAAACAACAATTAATCTTCAATGACCAATACAATAATTCATTACTTTAACTTAATAATATAATTTTGCGATAAATTTTCGATCGCACACTTTAGACAAATCTATCAATGTAAATTTGTAAACAACAATTAATCTTCAATGACCAATTCAATATTTCATAACTTTAACTTAATATAATGTTGCGATCAATTGTCGATCGCACTCTTTAGACATATCTATCAATGTAAATGTGTAAACAACAATTAATCTTCAATGACCAATTCAATATTTCATAACTTTAACTTAATATAATGTTGCGATCAATTGTCGATCGCACTCTTTAGACATATCTATCAATGTAAATGTGTAAACAACAATTAATCTTCAATAACAAATTCAATAATTAATTACTTTAAGTTAACGTATTGTTGCGGTCAATTGTCGATCGTACCCTTGAGACATATCTATCACGGTAATTGTGAAAACAACAATTAATCTTCAATGATCAATTCAATAATTCTTACTTTAACTTAATATAATAATGCGATCAGTTATTGATCGCACCCTTTCGACATATCTATCATTGTAAATTCGTAAATAAAAATTAATCTTCAATGACCAATTCAAGATTTCGTTACTTTAACTTAATATAATGTTGCGATCGATTGTCGATCACACCCTTTATACATATCTATCAATGTAAATGTATAAACAAAAATTAATCTTTAATAACCAATTAAATAATTCATTAATTTTAACTTAACGTAATGTTGCGATAAATTGCCGATCGCAGCCTTTAGACCATATCAATCACTGTGAATGTGTAAATAACTATTAATCATCATTGATCAATTCAATATTTCATTACTTTAACTCAATGTAATATTGCGATCAACTGTCGATCATACCCTTTAGACATATCTATCAGTGTAAATGTGAAAACAATAGTTAATCTTCAATGAACAATTCAACAATTCATTACTTCAACTTAATATAATGATGCGATCAATTGTCGATTGCACCCTTTAGACATATCTATCACTATAAATATGTAAACAAAAATTAATATTCAAAGACCAATTCAATATTTCATTACTTTAACTTAATATAATGTTGCGATCAATTGTCGATCCCACCTATTAGACATATATATAACTGTAAATGTGTAAACAACCATTAATCTTCAATTAAATATTCAATAATTCATTACTTTAACTTAATATAATGTTGCAATCAATATTCAATCGTACCCGTTAGACATATCTATCACTGTAAATGTTTAAACAAAAGTTAATCTTCAATGACCTCTTCAATATTTAATTACTTTAACATAATATAATATTGCGATCAATTGTGGATCGCACCCTTTAGACATATCTATAACTGTAAATGCTTAAACAACCATTATTCTTAAATTACCATTTCAAAAATTCATTATTTAACTTAATTTAATGTTGCAATCAATATTCGATCGTACCCTTTAGACATATCTATAACTGTAAATGTGTAAAAAAAAATTAATCTTCAATGACCAATTCAACAATTCATTACTTTAAGTTAATGTAATGTTGCAATCAATTGTCGATCGTAGCCTTTAGACATACAATCACCGTAAATGTGTAAACAAAAATTAATCTTCAATAACCTATTCAATAATTCATTACTTAAACTTAACATAATGTTGCGATCTATTGTCTATCGTACCCTTTAGACATATCTGTCACAATAAATGTGAAAAAAAAATAAATTAATCTTCAATGACCGATTCAATATTTCATTACTTGAACTTAATATAATGTGGCGATCAATTGTCCATTGTACCCTTTAGACATATCAATCACTGTAAATGTGTAAAGAACAAATAATTTTCGTTGACCATATCAATATTTCATTACTTTAACTTTGTATAATATTGCGATCAATTGTTGATCGCACCCTTTAGACATATCTATAACTGTATATGTGTAAACAATAATTAATCTTCAATGACAAATTCAATATTTCATTACATTAACTTAATACAATGTTGCGATCAATTAAACATCACACCCTTTAGACATATCTATCACTGTAAATGTGTAAACAACAATATTTCATAACTTTAACTTAACGTAATGTTGCAATCGATTCTTGATCGTACCCTTTAGATATATCTATCAGTGTAAATGTGAAAACAACAGTTAATCTTTACTGACCAATTCGATAATTCATTACTTTAACTTAATATAACGTTGCGATCCATTATCGATCGCACCACTTAGACATATCTATAACTGAAAATGTGTAAACAAATATTATTCTTCAATTACCAAAAAAAAAATTCATTACTATAACTTAATATAATGTTGCAATCAATAATCGATCGTACCCTTTAACCAATTAATATTTATATACTTTAACTTAATGTATTGTTGCGATAAATTGTCGATTGTACCCTTTAGACCTATCCATCACTGTAAATTTGAAAACAACAGTAAATCTTCAATGATAAAATCAATAGTTCATTACTTTAACTAAATATAATGTTGCGATCAATTATCGATCACACCCTTTAGACATATCTATCAGTGCAAATGTGTAAACAACAATTAATCTACAATGACCAATTCAAAATTTAATTAATTTAACTTAATATAATGTTGCGATCAATTGTCGATCTGACTCTTTGGACATATCTATCACTCTATTTGTGTAAACCACAAATAATTTTCAATAACCAATTCAATATTTCAATACTTTAAGTTAACATAATGTTGCGATCAATTTTCGATCCTACCATTTAGACATATCCATCACTGTAAATTTGAAAACAACAATAAATCTTCAATGATAAATTCAATAGTTCATTACTTTAACTTAATGTAATGTCGCGATTTATTGTCGATCGCACCTTTTAGACATCTCTATCACTGTAAATGTGTAAACAATAATTAATCTTTAACTACAATTCAATATTTCATTACTTTAACTTAATATAATGTTGCGATCTATTGTCGATCGCACCTTTTAGGCATATCTATCACTGTAAATGTGTAAACAACAATTAATCTTCAATGACCAATTCAATATTTCATTACTTTAACTTAATATATTGTTGCGATCAATTGTCGATCGCACCTTTTAGACATATCTATCTTAGTAAATGAGTAAACAACAATGAATCTTCAATGACCAATTCAATATTTCATTACTTTAACTTAATATAATGTTGCGATCAGTTGTCGCTCGCACCTTCTAGACATATCTATCACTGTAAATGTGTAAACAACAATTAATTTTCAATGACCAATTCAATATTTCATTACTTTATTTTATTATAATGTTGCGATCAATTGTCGATCGCACCCTTTAGACATATCTATCACTGTAAATATGTAATCAACAATTAATCTTCAATGACCAATTCAATATTTCATTACTTTAACTTAATATAATGTTGCGATCAATTGTCGATCGCACCCTTTAGACATATCTATCTCTGTAAATGTGTAAACAACAATTAATCTTCAAGGACCAATTCAATATTTCATTACTTTAACTTAATATAATGTTGCGATCAATTGTCGATCCCACCTTTTAGACATATCTATCACTGTAAATGTGTAATCTTTAATTAATACCAATTCATTATTTCATAACTTAATATAATGTTGCGATCAATTGTCCATCGGACATTTTAGACATATCTGTAACTATCAATGTGTAAACAACAAAAACTTTTCAATAACTAATTAATATTTACATACTTTAACTTAATGTATTGTTGCGATAAATTGTCGATTGTACCCTTTAGACCTATCCATCACTGTAAATTTGAAAACAATAGTAAATCTTCGATGATAAATTCATTAGTTCATTACTTTAACTTATTATAATGTTGCGATCAATTATCGATTACACCCTTTAGACATATCTATCAGTGTAAATGTGTAAACAACAATTAATCTACTATGTCCAATTCAAAATTTAATTAATTTAACTTATATAATGTTGCGATCAATTGTCGATCGGACTCTTTGGACATATCTATCACTCTAAATGTGTAAACCACAAATAATTTTCAATAACCAATTCAATATTTCAATACTTTAATTTAACATAATATTGCGATCAATTTTCGATCCTACCCTTTAGACATATCCATCACTGTAAATTTGAAAACAACAATAAATCTTCAATGATAAATTCAATAGTTCATTACTTTAACTTAATGTAATGTCGCGATTTATTGTCGATCGCACCTTTTAGACATATCTATCACTATAAATGTGTAAACAACAATTAATCTTCAACTACCAATTCAATATTTCATTACTTTAACTTAATATAATATTGCGATCTATTGTCGATCGCATTTTTTAGGCATATCTATCACTGTAAATGTGTAAACAACAAATAAGTTTCAATAACCAATTCATTATTTCAATGATTTAACTAAACAAAATCTTGCGATCAATAGTAGATCGTACCCTTTAGAGATATTCATCACTGTAAAATTGAAAACAACAATAAATCTTCAATTATAAATTCAATCGTTCATTACTTTAACTTAATATTATGTTGCGATCAATTTTCGATCACACCCTTTAGACATATACACTGTAAATGTGTAAAAACCAATTATTCCTCAATGACCAATTCAATATTTCCATAGTTTAACTTAGTATAATGTTGAGATCAATTTTTTATCCCACCATTAAGACATATCAACCACTGTAAATGTGTAAACAACAATTATTCTTCAATATCAACTTTTATAATTCACTACTTTAACTTAACATAATGTTGCAATCAATTGTCAATCGTACATTTAAGAAGTATCTATCTCTGAAGATGTCAAAACAACAATTAGTCTTCAATGACCAATTCAATATTTCATTACTTTAACGTAATATAATGTTGCAATCAACTGTCGAACGCACCTTTTAGACATATATATCACTATACATGTGTAAACAACAATTAATCTTCAATGACCAATTCAATATTTCATTACTTTAACTTAATATAATGTAGCGATCAATTGTCGATCGCACCCTTTAGACATATCTATCTCTGTAAATGTGTAAACAACAATTAATCTTCAAGGACCAATTCAATATTTCATTACTTTAACTTAATATAATGTTGCGATCAATTGTCGATCCCACCTTTTAGACATATCTATCACTGTAAATGTGTAATCTTTAATTAATACCAATTCATTATTTCATAACTTAATATAATGTTGCGATCAATTGTCCATCGGACATTTTAGACATATCTGTAACTATCAATGTGTAAACAACAAAAACTTTTCAATAACTAATTAATATTTACATACTTTAACTTAATGTATTGTTGCGATAAATTGTCGATTGTACCCTTTAGACCTATCCATCACTGTAAATTTGAAAACAATAGTAAATCTTCGATGATAAATTCATTAGTTCATTACTTTAACTTATTATAATGTTGCGATCAATTATCGATTACACCCTTTAGACATATCTATCAGTGTAAATGTGTAAACAACAATTAATCTACTATGTCCAATTCAAAATTTAATTAATTTAACTTAATATAATGTTGCGATCAATTGTCGATCGGACTCTTTGGACATATCTATCACTCTAAATGTGTAAACCACAAATAATTTTCAATAACCAATTCAATATTTCAATACTTTAATTTAACATAATATTGCGATCAATTTTCGATCCTACCCTTTAGACATATCCATCACTGTAAATTTGAAAACAACAATAAATCTTCAATGATAAATTCAATAGTTCATTACTTTAACTTAATGTAATGTCGCGATTTATTGTCGATCGCACCTTTTAGACATATCTATCACTATAAATGTGTAAACAACAATTAATCTTCAAACTACCAATTCAATATTTCATTACTTTAACTTAATATAATATTGCGATCTATTGTCGATCGCATTTTTTAGGCATATCTATCACTGTAAATGTGTAAACAACAAATAATTTTCAATAACCAATTCATTATTTCAATGATTTAACTAAACAAAATCTTGCGATCAATAGTAGATCGTACCCTTTAGAGATATTCATCACTGTAAAATTGAAAACAACAATAAATCTTCAATTATAAATTCAATCGTTCATTACTTTAACTTAATATTATGTTGCGATCAATTTTCGATCACACCCTTTAGACATATACACTGTAAATGTGTAAAAACCAATTATTCCTCAATGACCAATTCAATATTTCCATAGTTTAACTTAGTATAATGTTGAGATCAATTTTTTATCCCACCATTAAGACATATCAACCACTGTAAATGTGTAAACAACAATTATTCTTCAATATCAACTTTTATAATTCACTACTTTAACTTAACATAATGTTGCGATCAATTGTCAATCGTACATTTAAGAAGTATCTATCTCTGAAGATGTCAAAACAACAATTAGTCTTCAATGACCAATTCAATATTTCATTACTTTAACGTAATATAATGTTGCAATCAACTGTCGAACGCACCTTTTAGACATATATATCACTATACATGTGTAAACAACAATTAATCTTCAATGACCAATTCAATATTTCATTACTTTAACTTAATATAATGTAGCGATCAATTGTCGATCGCACCCTTTAGACATATCTATCTCTGTAAATGTGTAACCAACAATTAATCTTCATTGACCAATTCAATATTTCATTAGTTTAATTTAATATAATGTTGCGATCAATTGTCGATCGCACCATTTAGACATATCTATTACTGTAAATGTGTAAACAAAAATTAGTTTTCAATGACCAATTCAATATTTCATTACTTTTTTCTAATATAATGTTGCGATCAATTTTCGATCGCACCTTTTAGACATATCTATCACTGTAAATGTGTAAACAATAATTAGTTTTCCATGACCAATTCAATATTTCATTACTTCATTTTAATATAATGTTGCGATCAATTGTCGATGGCACCCTTTAGACATATATATCTCTGTGAATGTGTAAACAACAATTAATCTTCAATGACCAATTGAATATTTCATTACTTTAACTTAATATAATGTTGTGATCGGTTGTCGATCGCACCATTAGAACATATGTATCTCTGTAAAAGTGTAAATAAAAATTAATATTCAATGACCAATTCAATATTTCATTACTTTAACTTTATATAATGTTGCGATCAGTATTTGATCGCACCCTTTAGACATATTTATCACTATAAATGTGTAAACAACAACTAATCTTCAATACCAATTCAATATTTCATTACTTTAAATTAATACAATATTGCGATCAATTGTCAATCGTACCTTTTAGAGATATCTATCACTGTAAATGTTAAAACAACAATTAATTATCAATGACCTATTCAATATTTCATTACTTTAACTTTAAGATAATGTTGTAATCAATTGTTGATCGTACCTTTTAGACATATCTATCATTGTAAATGTGAAAACAACAATTAATCTTCAATTACGAATTCAATATTTCATTTCTTTAACTTAATATAATGTTTCGATTAAGTGTAAATCGCACCCTTTAGACATATCTATCACAGTAAATGGGTAAACAAGATTTAATCTACAACGACCTATTAAATATTTCATTACATTGACTTAATATAATGTTACGATCAATTGTCGATCGCACATTTTTGATATATCTATCAATGTAAATGTGTAAACAACACTTAATCTTCAATAGCCAACTCAATATTTCATTACTTTAATTTAATACAATGTTGCGATCAATTGTCGATCGCACCATTTAAACATGTCTGACACTGTAAATGTGTAAACAAAAATTAATCTTCAATGACCAATTCAATATTTCATTACTTTAACTTAATATAATGTTGCGATCAATTGTTGGTCGCACCCTTTAGACATATCTATCACAGAAAATGTGCAAAAAACAATGAATCTTCAATGACCAATTCAATATTTCATTACTTTAACTTAAGGATAGTGTTGCAATCAATTGTCGATCGTACATTTTAGACATATCTATCACTGTAAATGTGAAAACAACAATTAGTCTTCAATGACGAATTCAATATTTCATTTCTTTAACTTAATATAATGTTGCGATCAATTGTCGATCGCACTCTTTACACATATTTATCACTATAATTGTGTAAACAATAATTAATCTTCAATGACCAATTCAATATTTCATTAGTTTCACTTAAAATTATGTTGCGATCATTTATCGATCGCACCCTTTGGACATATCAATCACTGTAAATATGTAAATAAAAATTAATGTATAATAACTGATTCAATAATTCATTTTTTAACTTAACGTAATGTTGCGATCAATTGTTCATTGTACCCTTTAGACAAATCTATCACTATAAATGTATAAACTACAATTAATCTTGAGTGACCAATTCAATATTTCATTACTTTTACTTAATATAATGTTGCGATCAATTGTCGATCGCACCATTTAGACATATCTAACACTATAAATGTGTAATCAAAAATTAATCTTCAATGCCCAGTTCAATATTTCATTACTTTAACTTAATATAATGTTACGATCAATTGTCGATCGCACCCATTAAATATATCTATCACTGTAAATGTGTAAACAACAATTAATCTTCAATGACAAATTAAATATTTTATTTCTTTAACTTAATATAATGTTGCGATCAATTGTCGATCGTACCTTTTAGACATATCTATCACTGTAAATGTGAAAACAACAATTAATCTTCAATTACCAATTCAATATTTCATTACGTTAATGTTGCGATCAATTGTCGATCGTACCCTTTACACATATCTATCACTTTAAATTTGAAAACAACAACTTATCTTCAATGACCAATTCAATATTTCATTACTTTAACCTAATATAATTTTGCGATCAAGTATCGATCGCACCCTTTAGACATATCTATCACTAAAAATACGTAAACAACAATTAATCTTTAATGACCAATTCAATATTTCATTAGTTTAGTTTAATATAATGTTGCAATCAATTGTCGATCGCACCCTTTAGACATATCTGTAACTGTAAATGTGTAAACAACAATTAATCTTCAATTACCAATTCAATAATTCATTACATTAACTTAATATAATGTTACAATCAATATACGATCGTACCCTTAGACATATCTAACACTGTAAATGTGTAAACAACAATTAATCTTCAATGACCAATTCAATATTTCATTACTTTAACGTAATAAAATGTTGCGATCAATTTTCGATTGCACCCTTTAGACATATCTATCTCTATAAATGTGTAAACAAAAATTAATCTTCAATAACCAGTTCAATATTTCATTACTTTAGTTTAATATAATGCTGCGATCAATTGTAGATTGCACCCTTTTGGTGGGATGTTTTTCTACTGACAATTATATTCACAGCAGTCAGACAGAAATCCTATCAATGTCTAATGTAGTATTTTAGATATCGTCTCCACAGGGATTGTAAGCTAAGAAGCATGATTGAGACTAAGATTTAAACTGAATTACTAAAAGAATCTATATACAAAATGAATCATAAGATTCATAGAATTGATGTGAAGTAAAAGATACTAATGACATTCATTCAATTAAAACTCAAGTCTGCACTCTATTCTGCAATTGATCTTAACAATGAATAAACTGATTTGCTAAATCAGTTATCAATTAACTTCTCATGCAAGTTTCACCATAAATAATAGATTTACCTTCTAGATCATCATCAGTGATCTGTTAAAAGATCTCTCAATTCAATTTAACAGATCTTAATTATATAGTTGCATATATCTCAATACTACAACCTATACAATTGATAAGCACAATCTGTAGAAAAACAGATCTGTAGTGTATCTCTAGCACTACAATCCTCTGTTCTTAGATCTGAAACCTAGTCGCCATCTCTGGTCTAGATCAAATCTAAGAATAATAATATTACATAACTCTCGTTCTTGTAATTCAATTAGCTCATGAAATCAAGTAGATCTGGCTATAATTGAGCAAGAAACTTTGCAATTGAAATGATAATCAACATCAAAATTCAACAAATAAATAGAGCTTTTAGCTAGCACATCTACTTCAGCATATCCAATCAAGTACAAAAATCATCACCGACATGCTTAAGATCTAAATCTTACCATGGAAGATTGAAACTAGACTCTGTCACAGTTGCTGCTTCACAATCTTCAAGCTAATCCCTATGATCAACAGAAACAGAGTGCAAAACTTCTTCAAGAAACTTCTCTGAAGATGTTGAATAAAGCGTATAGAAGAATCTAGAATTTCTCTTAAAGTATAATAGAATGTCAAAAGTAAAAATCAATCGACTAAACTTTTTTTCCAAAAAAAACTTCACACCCTCTGCTTTATCTGAGCCCTTATTTATAAAGTTTGGCTTAGTGGCAATTTTGAAATAAAATCAACAAAGAAACACAAATTGGCGAAGTAACATTTTTCTTCATTTATGTCGCATGTTCCTTTGCCTGAACCAAACGACTTCTTCAAATCTCGCTTGTCCTGATCGCCAAGCTAACAATCTTCCTAGGCGAAATGTTCTCAATATTGCCATAGTACGTCGCCTGATGCACAGGCGAGTTGATATTCTTCGCCGAAACACTCTTCTAATTAAAATCTTCTAGGCGATGTCTCATCAAATGTCACTGTTATTATCTTTTGACTTGGCGACATTTCTTCTTTATGGCCTCAACTATCGCCTTAAGGCAAGCAAAGTTCAACCTTCATCGCCTAAATTTCTGCCAGGATGGTGACATACGAAGGCGAGGAGTTTCTGATTCGTCTTTCATGTTTTAATCTTCGAGGCGAAATCTTCTTTATATCGCCTGCTGCATCGCCCTCTACTCCAAATCATGGCGATATCTTCAAGCGAATTCGATTCTTAGCAAAAATCATTTCGCTAGTTTGCTGACTTTGGATGAAATTCTGAATTGGTCCTTCTTTCTTCTGAATTTGCATGTTTTAGCTTCTTTTCCAAAACTTTTCATCCAAGTCCCTGTATCAACAATAATAGCCTAGAATTAATAGAAATGTATTCAATATCTCATCATTTAAACTCAATTTCATTACATTCAAACTCATAAAATATGCTAAAACATAGGTAAATTCTAGACTTATCACCTTTAGACGTATCTATAACTGTAAATGTGTAAACAACCATTAATCTTCAATTACCAATTCAATAATTCATTACTCTAACTTAATATAATGTTACAATCAATATTCGATTTTACCCTTTAGACATATCTATCACTGTAAATGTGTAAATAACAATTAATCATCAAAGACCAATTCAATATTTCATTACTTTAACTTAATATAATTTTGCGATTAATTTTCTACCACACCCTTTAGAAATATCTATCACTGTAAATGTGTAAACAACAACTAATCTTCAATGACCAATTTAATATTACATTACTTTAACTAAAAATAATGTTGAGATCAATATTCGATTGCCCCTTTAGACATATCAATCACTATAAATGTGTAAACAAAAATTAAACTTAAATAACCAATTCAGTAATTCATTACTATAACTTAACGTAATATTGCGATCACAGTTAACCGTACCTTTTAGACATATCTGTCACTGTAAATGTGAAAACAACAATCAATCTTCGATGATAAATTCAATATTTCATTACTTTAACTTAATATAATGTTGCGATCAATTGTTGATCGCACCGTTTAGACATATCTATCACTGTAAATGTGTAAACAACAATTAATTTCCAATAACCAAGTCAATACTTCATTACCTTAACTTAATATAATATTGCGTTCAATTGTCCATCCCACCCTTCAGATATATCTATCATTGTAAATATGTAATCCACAATCAATACCAATTCAATAAGTCATTACTTTAACTCAAAAAAATATTGCAATTACTTGAAAATCGAACCATTAAGATACATCTATCACTGTAAATGTGTAAACAATAATTAATCTTCAATTACCAATTAAATAAATTATTACTTTAACTTAATGTAATGTTGCGATCAATTGTCGATCGCACCCTTTAGAAATATCTATCACTGTAAATGCGTAAACAATAATTAATCTTCAATGACCAATTCAATATTTCATTACTTTAACTTAATATAATGTTGCAATCAATATTTGATCGTACTCTTTAGACATATCTATCACTATAAATGTGTAAACAATAATTAATCTTCAATGACCAATTCAATATTTCATTACATTAACTTAATATAATGTTGAGATCAATTGCCGATCGCACCCTTTAGACATATTTTTAACTGTAAATGTGTAAACAACAATTAATCTTCAATGGCCAATTAAATATTTCATTACTTTAACTTAACGTAAAGTTGCGATCAATTGTCGTCGTACCTTTTAGAATAATATATCACTATAAATGTAAACAACAATTTATTTTCAATTACCAATTCAATAATTCATTACTTTAACTTAATATAATATTTCGATCAATTGTCGATTGCACCATTTAGACATATTTATAACTGTAAATGTGTAAAAAAAATAATCTTCAATGACCAATTTAATATTTTCTTACTTTAACTTAATATAATGTTGCGATCAATTGTCGATTGCAGCCTTTAGACATATCTACCACTGTAAATGTGTAAACAAAAATTAATGTTAAATAAAAAATTCAATAATTCATTACATTAACTTAAAATAATATTGTGATCAATTGTCGATCCCACCTTTTAGACATATCTATAACTGTAAATGTGTAAACATCAATTAATCTTCAATTACCAATTCAATATTTCATTACTTTAACTTAGTATAATATTGCGATCAATTGTCCATCGTACCCTTTAGACATATCCATCAGTGTAAATTTGAAAACAACAATAAATCTTTAATGATAAATTCAATAGTTCATTACTTTAACTTAATATAATGTCGCGATCAATTGTCAATCGCACCCTTTAGACATATCTATCATTGTAAATGTTTAAACAACAATTAGTCTTCCATAACCAATTCAATATTTCATTACTTTAACTTAACATAATGTTGCGATCAATTGTCTATCTCACCTTTTAGGCATATCTATCACTGTAAATGTGTAAACAACAAATATTCTTCAATCCAATTCAATACTTTACTACTTTAACTTAACATAATGTTGCAATCAATTGTTGATCTCACCTTTTAGGCATATCTATCACTGTAAATGTGTAAACAACAAATATTCTTCAATCCAATTCAATAACTTACTACTTTAACTTAACGTAATATTGCGATCAATTGTCGATCTTACCTTTAAGACATATCTATCACTGTAAATGTGAAAACAACAATTAATCATCAATGACCAATTCCATTTTTCATTACTTTAACTTAATATAATGTTGCGATCAATTGTCGATCGCACCCTTTAGACATATTTATCACTGTAAATATGTAAACAACAATTAGTCTTCAATAACCAATTCAATATTTCATTAGTTTAATTGATCTATCATAATAAATGTGTAAGCAACAAATAAATTAATCTTTAAGGAATAATTCAATAATTCATTACTTTAACTTAATATAATGTTGTGATCAACTGTCAATCGCACCCTTTAAACATATCTATCACTATAAATAGGTTAATAACAATTAGTCTTCAATGACCAATTCAATAATTCATTACTTTAACTTAACGTTATGTTGCGATCAATTGTCGGTCATATCTTTTAGACATATCTATCACTGTAAATGTGAAAAGAAAAAATAGTATTCAATGAATAATTCATTGTTTCATTACTTTAATTTACTATAATGTTGCGATCAATTGTCGATCGCACCCTTTAAACATATCTATCGCTGTAAATGTGTAAACAACAATTAATCTTCAATTACAATTTCAATATTACATTACTTTAACTTAATATAATGTTGCGATCAACTGTCAATCGCACCCTTTAGACATATCTATCCCTATAAATGGGAAAACAACAATTAATCTTCAATGACCAATTCAATAATTCATTACTTTAACTTAACGTAATGTTTCGATCAATTGTCGGTCATATCTTTTAGACATATCTATCAATGTAAATGTGAAAACAACAATTAGTATTCAATGGCCAATTCAATGTTTCATTATTTTAAACTTAATATAATATCGCGATCAATTGTCGATTGCACCCTTTAAACATATCTAACACTATAAATGTGTAAACAACAATTAGTCTTCAATGACGAATTCAATGTTTCACTATTTAAACTTAATATAATGTTGCGATAAATTGTGGATCGCACCCTTAAGACATATCTATCACTGTAAATGTGTAAACAACAATTAATCTTCAATAACCATTTCAATAATTCATTACTTTAACTTAACGTAATGTTGCGATCAATTGTCGATCGTACCTTTTAGACATATCTATCACTGTATATGAAAAAAACAAAAATTAATATTTAATGACTAGTTAAATAATTCATTACTTTAACTAAATATAATAATGTGATCGACTGTCAGTCGCACCCTTTAGACATATCTATCACTATAAATGGGTTAACAACAATTAATCTTCAATGAAAAATTCAATAATTCATTACTTTAACTTAACGTAATATTGCGATTAATTGTCGATCGTATCTTTTTGACATATCTATCACTGTAAATGTGTAAACAACAATTAGTCCACAATGACCAATTCAATGTTTTATTACTTTACGTTAATACAATATTGCGATAAATTGTCGATCGCACCATTTAGACATATTTATCACTGTCAATGTGTAAACAAAAATTAATCCTCCATTACCAATTCAATTTTTCATTACTTTAACTTCAGAGAATGTTGGAACAAATGTCGATTGCACATTTTAAACATATTTAACACTGTTAATATGTAAACAACAATTAATCTTCAATAACCAATTCAATAATATAATGTTGCGATCAATTGTCGATCGCAAACTTTAGACATATATATCACTGTAAATGTGTAAACAACAATAATGACCAATCAAATATTTTATTACTTTAATTTAACATAATGTTGCGATCAATTGTCGATCGCACCCTTTACACATATCTATCTCTGTAAATGTGTAAACAACAATTAATCTTCAATGACCAATTCAATATTTCATTACTTTAATATATATAATGTTGCGTTCAATTGTCGATCATACACTTTAAGACATATCTATATCTGTAAATGTGTAAACAACAATAAATCTTCAATGACCAATTCACTAATTAATTACTTTAACTTAATACAATGTTGCTATCAATTGTCGGTCGCACCCTATACACATATCTATCTCTGTAAATGTGTAAACAACAATTAATCTTAAATGACCAATTTAATATTTTATTACTTTAACTTAATATAATATTGCGATCAATTGTCAATCGCACCCTTTAGACATATCTATCACTGTAAATGTGTAAACAACAATTAATCTTCAATGTTAAAATCAATATTTCATTACTTTAACTTAATATAATAATGCGATCAATTATCGATCGCACCCTTTAGACATATCTATCACTTTAAATGTGTAAAAAACAATTAATCTTCAAAGACCAATTCAATATTTCATTACTTTAACTTAATATGATGTTGCGATCAATTATCGATCGCACCCTTTAGACATATGTACCACTGTAAATGTATAAAAAAAATTAGTCTTCAATTACTAATTCAATAATTCATTACTTTAACTTAACATAATATTTCGATCAATTGTCGATCGTACCCTTTAGTCATATATGTCAAAGTAAATGTGAAAACAACTATTAATCATCAATGACCAGTTAAATTTTTAACTAATTAAACTTCATATAATGTTGCAATCAATTGTCGATCGCACCTTTTAAACATATACTATAATTGTTTAAAAAACAATTAATCTTCAACGACCAATTCAATATTTCATTACTTTAACTTAATATAATGTTTCGATCAATTGTCGATCGCACCCTTTAGACATATCTATCACTGTAAATGTGTAAACAACAACTAATCTTCAGTTACCAATTCAATAATTCATTACTTTAACTTAATATAATATTGCGATCAGTTGTTGATCGCACCCTTTAGACATATCTATCACTATAAATGTGAAAACAACAGTTAATCTTCAACGACCAATTAAATATTTCATTACTTTAACAATACAATGTTGCGATCAATTGTCGATCGCACCCTTTAGACATATCTATAACTGTAAATGTGCAAACAACAACTAATCTTCAGTTACCAATTTAAGAATTCATTACTTTAACTTAATATAATGTTGCGATCAATTGTCGATTGCACCCTTTAGACATATCTATCACTATAAATGTGAAAACAACAATTAATCTTCAATTACCAATTCAATAATTCATTACATTAACTTAATATAGTGTTGCGATCAATTATCGACCGTACCCTTTAGACATATCTATCACTGTAAATGTGAAAACAACAATTAATCTTCAATGACCAATTCTATAATTCATTACATTAACTTAATATAGTGTTGCGATCAATTATCGACCGTACCCTTTAGACAAATCTATCACTGTAAATTTGAAAACAACAATTAATCTTCAATGACCAATTTGATATTTCATTACTTTAACTTGATATAATGCTGCCATCAATTGTAGATCGCACACTTTAGACATATGTATAACTGTAAATGTGAAAACAACAATTAATCTTCAATGACCAATTCAATATTTCATTACTTTAACTTAATATAATATTTCGATCAATTCTCGATCACACTCTTTAGAAAAAACTATACATCTAAATGTGTAAACAACAATTAATCATCAATGAGCACTTCATTATTTCATTACTTTTACTAAATATAATATTGCGATCAATATTCGATCGCACTCGTTAGACATATCTATCACTATAAATTTATAAACAACAATTAATCTTCAATAACCAATTTAATAATTCATTACTTTAAGTAAATATAATGTTGCGATCAATTGTCGATCGTACCCTTTAGACATATATACAACTGTAAATGTGTGAACAACTATTAACCTTTAATTACCAATTCAATAATTCATTACTTTAACTTAATATAATATTGCAATCAATATTCGATCGTACCCTTTAGACATATCTATCATTGTTATTGTGTAAAAAACAATTAATCTTCAATCATCGATTCAAAAATTCATTACTTTAACTTAATGTCATGTTGCAATCAATTGTCGATCGTACCCTTTAGACATATCTATCACTTTAAATGTGTAAGCAACAATTCATCTTCAATTACCAATTCAATAATTCATTACTTTAAAATATATAATGTTGCGTTCAATTGTCGATCGTACACTTTAAGACATATCTATCTCTGTAAATGTGTAAACAACAATAAATCTTCAATGACCAATTCAATAATTAATTACTTTAACTTAATACAATGTTGCTATCAATTGTCGGTCGCACCCTATACACAAATCTATCTCTGTAAATGTGTAAACAACAATTAATCTTAAATGACCAATTTAATATTTTATTACTTTAACTTAATATAATATTGCGATCAATTGTCAATCGCACCCTTTAGACATATCTATCACTGTAAATGTGTAAACAACAATTAATCTTCAATGTTAAAATCAATATTTCATTACTTTAACTTAATATAATAATGCGATCAATTATCGATCGCACCCTTTAGACATATCTATCACTTTAAATGTGTAAAAAACAATTAATCTTCAAAGACCAATTCAATATTTCATTACTTTAACTTAATATAATGTTGCGATCAATTATCGATCACACCCTTTAGACATATGTACCACTGTAAATGTATAAAAAAAATTAGTCTTCAATTACTAATTCAATAATTCATTACTTTAACTTAACATATCATTTCGATCAATTGTCGATCGTACCCTTTAGTCATATATGTCAAAGTAAATGTGAAAACAACTATTAATCATCAACGACCAGTTCAATTTTTAACTAATTAAACTTCATATAATGTTGCAATCAATTGTCGATCGCACCTTTTAAACATATACTATAATTGTTTAAAAAATAATTAATCTTCAACGACCAATTCAATATTTCATTACTTTAACTTAATATAATGTTTCGATCAATTGTCGATCGCACCCTTTAGACATATCTATCACTGTAAATGTGTAAACAACAACTAATCTTCAGTTACCAATTCAATAATTCATTACTTTAACTTAATATAATGTTGCGATCAGTTGTTGATCGCACCCTTTAGACATATCTATCACTATAAATGTGAAAACAACAATTAATCTTCAACGACCAATTAAATATTTCATTACTTTAACAATATAATGTTGCGATCAATTGTCGATCGCACCCTTTAGACATATCTATAACTGTAAATGTGCAAACAACAACTAATCTTCAGTTACCAATTCAATAATTCATTACTTTAACTTAATATAATGTTGCGATCAATTGTCGGTCGCACCCTTTAGACATATCTATCACTATAAATGTGAAAACAACAATTAATCTTCAATGACCAATTCTATAATTCATTACATTAACTTAATATAGTGTTGCGATCAATTATCGACCGTACCCTTTAGACAAATCTATCACTGTAAATGTGAAAACAACAATTAATCTTTAATGACCAATTTGATATTTCATTACTTTAACTTGATATAATGCTGCCATCAATTGTATATCGCACACTTTAGACATATGTATAACTATAAATGTGAAAACAACAATTAATCTTCAATGACCAATTCAATTTTTCATAACTTTAACTTAATATAATATTTCGATCAATTCTCGATCACACTCTTTAGACAAAACTAAACATCTAAATGTGTAAACAACAATTAATCATCAATGAGCACTTCATTATTTCATTACTTTTACTAAATATAATATTGCGATCAATATTCGATCGCACTTGTTAGACATATCTATCACTATAAATTTATAAACAACAATTAATCTTCAATAACCAATTTAATAATTCATTACTTTAAGTAAATATAATGTTGCGATCAATTGTCGATCGTACCCTTTAGACATACATACAACTGTAAATGTGTGAACAACTATTAACCTTTAATTACCAATTCAATAATTCATTACTTTAACTTAATATAATATTACAATCAATATTCGATCGTACCCTTTAGACATATCTATCATTGTTATTGTGTAAAAAACAATTAATCTTCAATCATCGATTCAATAATTCATTACTTTAACTTAATGTCATGTTGCGATCAATTGTCGATCGTACCCTTTAGACATATCTATCACTTGAAATGTGTAAGCAACAATTCATCTTCAATTACAAATTCAATAATTCATTACTTTAACTTAACATAATGTTGTGATCAATTGTCGATCGTACCTTTTAGTCATATATATCAAAGTAAATGTGAAAACAACTATTAATCTTCAATGACCAATTCAATTTAAAAACTAATTTAACTTAATATAATGTTGCAATCAATTTTCGATCGCACCCTTTAAACATAACTATAATTGTTTAAAAATCAATTAATCTTCAACGACCAATTCAATATTTCATTACTTTAACTTAATATAATGTTGCGATCAATTGTCGATCGCACCCTTTAGACATATCTATCACTGTAAATGTGCAAACAACAACTAATGTTCAGTTACCAATTTAAGAATTCATTACTTTAACTTAATATAATGTTGCGATCAATTGTCGATTGCACCCTTTAGACATATCTATCACTATAAATGTGAAAACAACAATTAATCTTCAATTACCAATTCAATAATTCATTACATTAACTTAATATAGTGTTGCGATCAATTATCGACCGTACCCTTTAGACATATCTATCACTGTAAATGTGAAAACAACAATTAATCTTCACTGACCAATTTGATATTTTATTACTTTAACTTAATATAATGCTGCCATCAATTGTCGATCGCACACTTTAGACATATGTATAACTGTAAATGTGTAAACAACAATTAATCTTCAATTACCAATTCAATAATTCATTACTTTAACTTAACGTAATGTTGCGATCAATTGTCGATCGTACCCTGTAGACATATCTATCACTGTAAATGTGAAAACAACAATTAATCTTTAATGACCAATTCAATATTTCATTACTTTAACTTAATATAATGTTTCGATCAATTCTCGATCACATCTTTAGACAAATCTATATATGTAAATGTGTAAACAAAAATTGATCATCAATAAGCACTTCATTACTTCATTACTTTAACTAAATATAATTTTGCGATCAATATTCGATCGCACTCGTTAGACATATCTATCATTGTAATTTTATAAACAACAATTAATCTTCAATAACCAATTTAATAATTCATTACTTTAACTTAATATAATATTGCGATCAATTGTCGATCGTACACTTTAGACATTTATACAACTATAAATGTGTGAACAACTATTAAGCTTTAATTACCAATTCAATAATTCATTACTTTAACTTAATATAATATTGCAATCAATATTCGATCGTACCCTTTAGACATATCTATCATTGTTATTGTGTCAAAAACAATTAATCTTCAATCACCGATTCAATAATTCATTACTTTAACTTAATGTCATGTTGCGATCAATTGTCGATCGTACCCTTTAGACATATCTATCACTGTAAATGTGTAAGCAACAATTAATCTTCAATTACTAATTCAATATTTCATTACTTTTACTTAATATAATGTTGCGATCAATTGTCGATCGCACCCTTTAGACATATCTATCACTGTAAGTAAATGTGTAAACAACAATTAATCTTCAATGAAAAATTCAATATTTCATTACTTTGACTTAATATAATATTGCGATCAATATTCGATCGCACCCTTTAGATATATCAATCACTGTAAATATGTTAAAAAAAACTTAATCTTCCATAACCTATTCAATAATTCATTACTTTAATTTAATATAATAATGCAATCAATTGTTTATCGCACCCTTCATAGACATATCTATATCTATAAATGTGTAAACAAAAATTAAACTTCAATAACCAATTTAATAATACATTAATTTAACTTAACATAATATTGCGATCAATTGTCATTCGTACCCTTTAGACATATCTATTGAAATCATCCATTAAAATTGATCTTTAATGTCATCTTCAGAAGATCTTGTAGAAGAGAATTCCATTCCATTGAAGAAATCATACGATGGCATCCTATTGAAAGTATTAAAAAACTCTCCTAACATAGCAGCCACTTATTCTGCATTAAGAGTTCTAACTTCTTCTTCAACCAAAGGCACTTGACTAATAGGTTCAGGTTGAAGAAAAGGTATTATTGTCAGATTCTGAGAAGAACTATCACTGCTTATAGGAAAAGGATCCTCAGTTGAAAACATTCCCACCTTGCTTGATTAATAAGTCTCTGAATGTCTAGATGAACAATGTAGAGCCTTGGGATGAATTCTTCTATAGAAGGAGGTTGAGGTTGAACAGAACACTTGACAGGTCCAAAATGTGGAGGAACCTGACAAGTGTAAATGAGAGGTTCTTGGAAAATTTCCTGTAGAATTTTAGGCTGATCTTCAATCCCCTCTGGTTGAGCTGATCCTGAACCTTCCCTTCTCTCTTGAATAAATGGAGGTTGTCCAGCTGCCTCTGCAAAAGATGCCAGCAAAAGGTCGTGCCTTTCAAGGTCAACTGTATCAATCACCTCACAATCTGAGGAATTAGAATCATAGACCCGTTCTCGTTCAGGCTCTACAGCCTTTTCCTTTCCTTTCTTCATTACCCTCTCATATTCCTCCGTCACTTCATTAGTAGCTCTTTCAGTAGCTAGATCAAATTGATCACCTAGATTTCTCTGGAGGTGATCTTCTGCAAAAATGGAAACAGCCACAGCATCAGTCAACTCAGGCTGAGTGTCCATGAGCTCTTCTTGTTCAAAATGAGAGGCTTGAAAATCCTCTTCTTCTCTTTCTTGCTGATAAGTCTAGAATTTACCAATGTTTTAGCATACTTTATGAGTGTGAATGTAGTGAAATTGAGTTTAAATGATGAGATATTGAATACATTTCTATTAGTTCTAGGCTATTATTGTTGAGACAGGGACTTGGATGAAAAGTTATGGAAAGGAAGTTAAAACATGCAAATTCAGAAGAAAGAATGACCAAATCAGAATTTCATCCAAAGTCAGCAAACTAGCGAAATGATTTTGCTAAGAAACGAATTCGCCTAAAGACATCGCCATGATTTGACGTAGAGGGCAATGCAGCAGGCGATATAATGAAGATTTCGTCTCAAAGATTAAAACATACAAGACGAAACAGAAATTCCTCGCCTTCATATGTCGCCATCTTGGCAGAAATTTAGGCGATGAATATTGAACTTCGCCTGCTTAAAGGTTATGGTTGAGGCGATAAATGAGAAATGTCGCCAAATCTAAGGATTATAACAGGCGACATTTAATGAGACATCGCCTAGAAGATCTTAACTAGAAGAGTGTTTTGGCGAAGATTATCAACTCGCCTAAACATCAGGCGACGTACTGTGCCAACATTGAAGATATTTTGCCTAGAAAGATTGATAGCTTGGCGATCAGGACAAGTGAGATTTGAAGAAGTCGTTTGATTCAGGCGAAGGAACAGGCGACATGAATGGAGAAAAATATTACTTCGCCAATTTTTGTTTCTTTGTCGATTTTATTTCAAAATTACCACTGAGCCAAACTTTATAAATAAGAGCTCAAATGAAGTAAGAGGTATGAAGTTTTTCTGAGAAAAAGTTTAGACGATTGATTTTCACTCTTGACATTCTGTTATACTTTAAGAGAAATTCTAGATTCTTCTATACACTTTATTCAATACCTTCAGAGAAGTTTCTTGAAGAAGTTATGTACTCTGTTTCTGTTGATCATAGAGATTAGCTTGAAGATTGTGAAGAAACAACTGTGACAGAGTCTCGCTTCAATCTTCCTTGGTAAGATTTAGATCTTGAGCATGTCGATGATGATTTCTGTACTTGATTGGATATGCTATAGTAGATGTGCTAGCTAAAAGCTCTATTGATTTGTTGAAACTTAATGTTGATTATCATTTCAATTGCAATGTTTCTTGTTTGATTATAGCCAGATCTACTTGATTTCATGATCTAATTGAATTACAAGAACGAGAGTTACGTAATATTGTTATTCTGAGATTTGATTTAGACTAGAGATGACAATTAGGTTTCAGATCTAAGAACAGAGGATCTTAGTGCTAGAGATAGACTACAGATCTGTTTTTCTACAGATTGTGCTTATCAATTGTATAGGTTGTAATATAGAGATATATGCAACTATATAATTGAGATCTGTTAAATTGAATTGAAAGATCTTTTGACAGATCATTGATGATGATCTAGAAGGTAAATCTGTGATTTAAGATGAAATTTGCATGAGAAGTTAATTGATAACAGATTTAGCAAATTAGTTTATTCATTGTTAAGATCAATTGCAGAATAGAGTGCTGACTTGAGTTTTCATTGAATGAATGTCATTAGTAACTTTTACTTCACATCAATTCCATGATTCCTAAAATCGTATAGGTTGTACACTTTTGACTTCATTAAAATCGTATGGGAATTTTAATGACTCCAAAAGACTAAATTTTGCTTCCTCTCCATCAACTCTGAGTGTGAGTTCACCATTTGCCACGTCTATCATTGCTCGCCCAGTTCTCAGGAATGGTCGCCCAAGTAATAGAGGTACATCTTCATCTACCTCCATATCAAGCACTACAAAGTCTACAGTAAACATGAATTTGTTTACTGTGACTATCACATCTTCAACCACCCCCTTTACATGAGTGAAAGATCTGTCAGCAAGCTGTAATAACAAATTGTCAGGTCTGAAAAGCCCTATTCCCAACTTTTCATAGATAGCTAGAGGCATCAAATTTATACTAGCTCCCAAATCACAGAGAGTTCTTCCTTTGAATCTATCGCCTATGGTCAAAGGTATGGTGAACTTGCTAGGATCCTTCTCTTTCCTGGGAATCTGATACTTGATAATCAGGCTCACACTCTCATTCACATTAATGCATCCTACATCAGCTAAATTCCTTCTATTTGACAACAGCTCGTTCATGAATTTAGCATAGACAGACATCTTTTTCAATGCTTCAATGAATAGGATGTTGACATGGATTTGCTTCATCATGCCTAAAAACTTCTCAAACTGCTTATTCGGCTTCTTTATATTCTCTCTTTGAGGAAAAGGTAAGGCAATCTTCACAGCCTCCTGTTCTTTTGCAACAGATTTGCTGATTTCTTCATTTTCCTTATTCTGTACAGGAGGTTCATAACTTTTCTTTTCTTAAGAGTTCTCCAGTTGTTTCCCACTTCTCAGTGTAATATCAAGCACTTGTGCTTCCTCCTTGGATTTATCTTTAACCCTTGGGTTGGGCACAATGTCACTTGGAAGTACTCCTTTGGGTCTTTGATTCACAACTTGCATAAGTTGGCCCATCTGAGTTTCCAAATTTTTGATTGAAGTGGTATGGTTGGTAAGAACAACATCAGTCTTCTCCATGTATTTAATTAGAAGGTCCTCAATATTAGGCTTCTTCTGTCCCATCGGCTGATACTGAGTCTGTCCTTGTTGTTTGTAACCAGGTTGAGGATTTCTTTGGTAATAACTCTGATTTTGATAGGGTTGGTTCCTTTGTTGATAGTATGGCCTCTGCTGGTTCCCATAATTATTATTCACATAATTTACTTGTTCTGACTCCTCTGGCTCATCTTTATCATCAGCAAATGCTGCTTCCTGAGCATAATCTGCCAGAGTAGTCTTCTTTTTTTCAACAGAATTAATTGAAGTCTTCTTTGGATGACCCTTATTGATTGCCATGTTGTCCATCTTTTTATTCAACAATGTTATCTGAGTAGATAATGCATTGAAAGACTCCAACTCATAAACTCCAGACTGCTTCTTATTTGCAGCCTTTTCCCTTTCGTTCCATCCAAAATCATTGTTTGCCAGCAATTCGATGAAGTAATGAGCGTCATCTAGCTCCTTATCCATTATTGACCCTCCAGCTGAGGAATCAATTTGCATTTTGATTTGAGGAGGCATGGCACTATAAAATGTCATCACAATGCTCCAAGATGCTATGCCATGGTGAGGACATCTTCTGATCAGCTCCTTAAACCTTTCCCAGCTTTCATATAATGACTCTCCATCCACATACTGAAAAGAAGAGATCATATTTCTCAGTTTCACCATCTTCATGGGAGGAAAGTAGCGGGCTAAAAACTTCCTAACTAGATCATCCCAGCTATTGATACATCCTGGTGGCAATGAGTATAACCAGGAGTGAGCTTTGTTACTCAGTGAAAAGGGAAATAAACGAAGTTTAACTGCATCCTCTGAGACTCCATTGTGTCAAAATGTACTTCACAGATGTAGAAAGGTGTTCAGATGCTGATTAGGATCCTCAGTAGCTCCTCCTCCGAATTTATTTTGTTGGACCATCTGGATGAGTCCAGATCTCAACTCAAAATTATCAGTTGTTATTGCAGGTAAGTTGATGGCCTGTGGCATGCCATCAACTGGTGGGATGGAATATTGACGAAGAGTCATCCTCTCAGGATCTCCTCGTACATCATTGTCATTATTTCTGTTGTAGCGTTCTCCATACATTATTACTCTTGACTCAGTTCTCGCTGTTGATCTTGTTCGTGATTTAGATTGTCTAACAATTCTTTCTCGTTCAGGATCAAATTGCAAGTCTTGAGTACCTTTAGATCTAGTATGCATATACTACACACTTGAACAAATAATTTTAAAACTGAAAAAGAATTTAATAAATCATGATAGCGCAGTTCAAAATAAATCTTAATCTTCAAAGAACAATCCCCGACAACTGCGCCAAGAAATTGATGGTTCGATTTTCTACCGACACTAATGTTCACAGCAGTCAGACAGAAATCCTATCAATGTCTAATGTAGTATTTTAGATATCGTCTCCACAGGGATTGTAAGCTAAGAAGCATGATTGAGACTAAGATTTAAACTGAATTGCTAAAAGAATCTTTATACAAAATGAATCAAAAGAATCATGGAATTGATGTGAAGTAAAAGTTACTAATGACATTCATTCAATGAAAACTCAAGTCAGCACTCTATTCTGCCATGATCTTAACAATGAATAAACTGATTTGCTAAATCTGTTATCAATTAACTTCTCATGCAAGTTTCATCTTAAATCACAGATTTACCTTCTAGATCATCATCAATGATCTGTCAAAAGATCTCTCAATTCAATTTAACAGATCTCACTTATATAGTTGCATATATCTCTATACTACAACCTATACAATTGATAAGCACAATCTGTAGTTTATCTGTAGCACTACGATCCTCTGTTCTTAGATTTGAAACCTAATTGCCATCTCTGGTCTAAATCAAATTTCAGAATAACAATATTATGTAACTCTCGTTCTTGTAATTCAATTAGCTCATGAAATCAAGTAGATCTGGCTATAATCGAACAAGAAACATTACAATTGAAATGATAATCAACATCAAGATTCAACAAATCAACAGAGCTTTTAGCTAGCACATCTACTTCAGCATATCCAATCAAGTACAGAAATCATCATCGATATGCTCAAGATCTAAATCTTACCAAGGAAGATTGAAGCGAGACTCTGTCACAGTTGTTGCTTCACAATCTTCAAGCTAATCTCTATGATCAATAGAAATAGAGTACAGAACTTCTTCAAGAAACTTCTCTGAAGGTATTGAATAAAGTGTATAGAAGAATCTAGAATTTCTCTTAAAGTATAACATAATGTCAAGAGTGAAAATCAATCGTCTTAACTTTTTCTCAGAAAAACTTCACACCTCTTACTTCATCTGAGCTCTTATTTATAAAGTTTGGCTCAGTGGCAATTTTGAAATAAAATCGACAAAGAAACACAAATTGGCGAAGTAACATTTTTCTCCATTTATGTCGCCTGTTCCTTCGCCTGGATCAAACGACTTCTTTAAATCTCGCTTGTCCTGATCGCCAAGCTATCAATCTTTCTAGGCGAAATATCCTCAATGTTGCCACAGTACGTCGCCTGATGTTCAGGCGAGTATATAATCTTCGCCAAAACACTCTTCCAGTAAAGATCGTCTAGGCGATGTCTCATCAAATGTTGCCTGTTATAATCCTTAGATTTGGCGACATTTCTCCTTTATCGCCTCAACCATCACCTCTAAGCAGGCGAAGTTCAATCTTCATCGCCTAAATTTCTACCAGGATGGCAACATATGAAGGCGATGAATTTCTGTTTCGTCATGCATGTTTTAATCTTCGAGGCAAAATCTTCTTTATATAGCCTACTGCATTGCCCTCTACGTCAAATCATGGCGATGTCTTCAGGCGAATTCATTTCTTAGCAAAATCATTTCGCCAGTTTGCTGACTTTGGATGAAATTCTGATTTGGTCCTTCTTTCTTCTGAATTTGCATGTTTTAGCTTCCTTTCCACAACTTTTCATCCATGTCCCTGTCTCAACAATAATAACCTAGAATTAATAGAAATGTATTCAGTATCTCATCATTTAAACTCAATTTCATTATATTCACACTCATAAAGTATGCTAAAACATAGGTAAATTCTAGACTTATCAGCAAGAAAGAGAAGAATAGGATTTTCAAGCCTCTCATTTTGAACAAGAAGAGCTCATGGACAGTCAGCCTGAGTTGACTGATGCTGTGGCTGTTTCCATTTTTGCAGAAGATCACCTCCTGAGAAATCTAGGTGATCAATTTGATCTAGCTACTGAAAGAGCTACTAATGAAGTGACGGAGGAAGATGAGAGGGTAATGAAGAAAGGAAAGGAAAAGGCTGTAGAGCCTGAACGAGAACGGGTCTATGATTCTGATTCCTCAGATTGTGAAGTGATTGATACAGTTGACCTTGAAAGGCACGACCTTTTGCTGGCATCTTTTGCTGAGGCAGCTGGACAACCTCCATTTATTCAAGAGAGAAGGGAAGGTTCAGGATCAGCTCAACCAAAGGGGATTGAAGATCAGCCTGAAATTCTAGAGGAAATTTTCCAAGAACCTCTCATTTACACTTGTCAAGTTCCTCCACATTTTGGACCTGTCAAGTGTTCTGTTCAATCTCAACCTCCTATTACAGAAGAATTCATCCCAAGGCTCTACATTGTTCATCCTGACATTCAGAGAATAATTAATCAAGCAAGGATGGGAATGTTTTCAACTGAGGATCCTATTCCTATAGGCAGTGATAGTTCTTCTCAGAATCTGGCAATAGTACCTTTTCTTCAACCTGAACCCATTAGTCAAGTGCCTTTGGTTGAAGAAGAAGTTAGAACTCTTAATGCAGAAGAAGTGGCTATTATGTTAGGAGAGTTTTTTAATACTTTCAAAAGGATGTCATCGTATGATTTCTTTAATGGAATGGAATTCTCTTCTACAAGCTCTTCTGAAGATTACATGGACAGCCCAAGGAGAGAAAAAGCTAGTCAAAAGGGTGAGCAAGCCAAACCAGTGGAAGAACAAATCAAAGACAGAAATAAAGTATCTAGTGGTCCTACAGTTACTTCAGGCAGATATGGAGATCAGAAGAATGGTGGCAAAGGAATTGAATCTCAGTCCACCAGCACCTTTCAGCCCAAAGCTAAAGAGAAGGAGATTGAACTCTAAATCTCCTCAATTATCTCAGAATCCAGATCCTTCTCTGGAAGATTTTTAGTTATTTTTTAATTTTCTTATTTTGTAATTGTCAAAACTTAAATATGTTGTCTGTTTTCTTTGTCAATGAAAGAGTAATGTGAGTACTTGAGTCTTTCATTTTTAATTCTTTTTCATTTTGAATACAAGAGTAATGTGAATGCAGTTGTATGTTTTGTCTGTTAAAGAGTAATGTGATTGTTGGTTTTAATTGTTACAAAGAGTTTTCAGCTTTTAAGTTGGGGGTTGTGTTTCCCTGACAATGTGAGCTGTGTCTACAGGATTAATCATACTATCAACAGAGGAACCAACCCTATCAAAATCAGGGTTATTACCAAAGAAATCCTCAACCTAGTTACCAACAACAAGGACAGACTCAGTATTAGCCGATGGGACAGAAGAAGCCTAATATGGAGGACCTTCTAATTAAATACATGGAGAAGACAGATCCTATTCTTACCAACCATACCACTTCAATCAAAAATTTGGAAACTCAGATGGGGCAACTTATGCAAGTTGTGAATCAAAGACCCCAAGGAGCACTTCCAAGTGACACTGTGCCTAACCCAAGGGTTAAAGATAAATCCAAGGAGGAAGCACAAGTGCTTGCTATTACACTGAGAAGTGGGAAACAACTAGAGAACTCTAAGGAAAAGAAAAGTTATGAACCTCCTGTATAGAATAAGGAAAATGAAGAAATCAGTAAATCTGTTGCAAAAGAACAGGAGGCTGTGAAGATTGCCTTACCTTTTCCTCAAAGAGAGAATAGAAAGAAGCTGGATAAGCAGCTTGAGAAGTTTTTAGACATGATGAAGCAAATCCATGTCAACATCCCATTCATTGAAGCATTGAAACAGATGCCTGTCTATGCTAAATTCATGAAGGAGCTGTTGTCAAATAGAAGGAATTTAGCTGATGTGGGATGCATTAATGTGAATGAGAGTGTGAGCTAGATTATCAAGTATCAGATTCCCAGGAAAAAGAAAGATCCTAGCAAGTTCACCATACCTTTGACCATAGGTGACAGATTCAAAGGAAGAGCTCTCTGGGATTTGGGAGCCAGTATAAATTTGATGCCTCTGGCTATCTATGAAAAGTTGGGAATAGGGCATTTCAGACCTGACAATGTCTTATTACAGCTTGCTGACAGATCTTTCACTCATGCAAAGGGGTTGGTTGAAGATGTGATAGTCACAGTAAATAAATTCATGTTTACTGTAGACTTTGTAGTGCTTGATATGGAGGTAGATGAAGATGTACCTCTATTACTTGGGCGACCATTCCTGAGAACTGAGCGAGCAATGATAGACGTGGCAAATGGTGAACTCACACTCAGAGTTGATGGAGAGGAAGCAAAATTTAGTCTTTTGGAGTCATTAAAATTCCCATACGATTTTAATGAAGTCAAAAGTGTACAACTGGCAGCTGATGAGGAACACATGGACAAAATTCTCACTTATAGGAGTTCTGATTCACTGAACAATGTGTTAATCAATGATGTGGATATGGATGTTCCAGAAGAGAGTGCTTAAAGTGGAGAGATGGAATGCATGACATCTCATTTTGTCCTCAACGTTAGTAATATTCAACCATCAGCTTAGCCATTGCTTCCCTCAACTGAAAAACCACCATAGTTGGAACTGAAGGCTCTTCCAAATCATCTTAGGTATGCATTCATTAACCCTAAGGACTCTAGCTTACATATTGTGGTTTCAAATGATTTAACAGATGAACAAGAAGAAAGTCTGCTCCATGTGGTGAGGAAACACAATAAAGCCATTGTATGGACAATAGCAGATATCAAAGGAATCAACCCCACTTTCTGTACACACAAGATCATCTTGGAGGACAAATATACACCTAAGATATAACCTCAGAGAATATTAAATCCAAATATGAAGGAGGTTGTGAAAAAGGAAGTACTGAAACTCCTTGATACAGGTATTATCTTTCCAATCTCAGATAGTGAATGGGTTAGTCCAGTGCAGTGTGTGCCAAAGAAGGGAGGGATTACTGTGATTAAGAATGAAAAGAATGAATTGATCCCTACTAGAACTGTCATAGGGTGGCGAATGTGTATAAACTATAGAGCTTTAAATGATGCCACTAGGAAGGACCACTTTCCCCGTCCCTTCATAGACGAAATGTTAGATAGACTAGCAGGACACCCATACTTTTGCTTGTTGGATGGTTATTCTGGATATAACCAAATTCCCATAGCACATGGTGACCAACTCAAAACAACTTTTACCTGTCCCTTTGGAACCTTTGCTTATAATAGAATGTCATTTGGACTGTGTAATGCACCAGGAACGTTTTAGAGGTGTATGTTATCTATTTTTACTGATTTCATAGGCAAGTTTTTAGAGGTCTTCATGGATGATTTTTCCATTTTTGGAGACAGTTTTGACGATTGCTTGAATAATCTTGAAAAAGTGCTTGCAAGATGTGAGGAGACTAACTTAGTCCTCAATTGGGAAAAATGTCATTTTATGGTGAGAGAAGGTATAGTGTTAGGCCATAAGGTGTCTGCTAGAGGATTGGAAGTAGACAGAGCTAAAATAGATGTTATTTCTAATTTACCTCCTCCTGCCAATGTGATGAGTTTGAAAAGTACCATCAATTTGATATGATTTCGGTTGATTTTGCTTAAAATATTGCACATGATTGAGACACTTTCGCTTATTTGCAGGAGTAAAGGTTAGAAATTGAGACTTAAAGTCTAAAAGAAGAAAAGCGAAGGTTTCAGATAAAAAAGGAGTCGAAAAGTGGAGTAAAAGAAGCATAGAGGGAAGAAACCCAGCTGCGTACCACGCTAGTTACCGGATTACAGCTCGGCACAATTAAATCAACGTAGAAACCTTCTCTGACCGAATTCGGTACCGAGCTGGTTACCGAATTATAGTGCGGTATGTAAAGCATGTTGAATAAACTGCTCTCTGGACGAAATACATACCGAGATGGTAACCGAGCTACAGTTCGGTATGTGCTGAATGTTGAAGACACTCCTCTCTGGACGAACTTGATACCGAATTGGTAACCGAACAACAGTCTGGTTTAGGCTGATCATTGAAGTAAAGCTCTCTGGACGAACTTGTTACTGAATTGGTAACCGAACTACGGTCCGGTTTAGGCTGATCATTGGAGTAAAGCTCTCTGGATGAATTAGATACCGAATTCGTTGCCGGACTACAGTTCGGTAACTGTTTGAAAAGGCAAACACACCTTCTGACCGAGCTTGTTACCGGATTACGTACCAAGATACAATTCGGTAACAGTGCCGAAATGTCAAATTTTGTAATTTTGTAATTCTTTAAGTCATTTCGTGGTCTTTTTGAATTGGACTATAAATACCCATTCTTAACTCATAAAGAGGAGAATTTTTTAGATTCATTTGTTGTAAAGAAAACACTCTTAGACACTTGGAAATTGAATAGAATAGAATTCACTTTTAGATCTAAAAACTCTCTCAATATTCGAGTGGATTCAAGAGAAGAAGATTGAATGGGTGACCAATTCTTCAAGACCCAAGGATTCTAGCTCTAGAATCATCATCTCCATCTCAAGTTCTTTCTAATCCCTTACTTTCCTTTTCATCTCTAGATCTTGATATGGAACTTTTGAAGAATTGTGTTGATTTTAGTGTAGCTATGCTAGGCTAAACTTGTTTTGGTTGAATATTTGTGGATATAAGTTGGATCTTATGATTTTTGAGTTTTTCTTGTGCTTAATTGGTGATTACCTAATATAGCATAATATGAGCATTAATTGATTACAATCAATTGGTGAAAACTAATTGAAATATTAATCTAAACTTGATTGAAGCTAGACATAGCAATTTTAGGTTTAGATCTAGAATTTAAGAATGATTGAAGTGATCTAGACATAGACGTTTTAATAATCTCCATGGATTATGCTTATGATTCTTTATTTCAAGTTGTAGACATATGATTGATTTAGAGAACAAGTTATTATTAGTGTTTGATGAAACCTAATAGTAGCATATTTTGATCCATATTATATTAGTGTGATAGGTGTTTGTTGAAATGCTTGAGAAAATGATCAAGTGAAAACTTAGTCAATCAAATATTCAACCATGCTCTTCTCATATATTTTATCAATATCCTAGTGTTCTAAGTGAATTAGTTGATTTAATTACTTTTGTTAGTTGAACTTCATAAATTTTGTTAAGTTGATTCTCATTGAATTGTTACTTGGAAGTACATTGATTGTTGTTACTCTCGAGCATGTTTGAATATAATCCTTTGGATACGATATCCGTAACTCTATGTTGCAATAAGATGGATGTGATATGACTTACTCATGCGTTTAATCTCATGCTAGAATTTATTGCATCACAATGTAAAAGGTATTAGACGTTTCTTAGGACATGCTAGGTTCTACATGCGTTTTATAAAGGATTTTTCAAAAATAGCTAGACCTTGTGTGTTCTACTAGAAAAAGAAAAGAAATTTGATTTTACTGATGATTGTTTGAAAGCTTTTGTGCAGTTGAATGACAAGCTAGTTTCAGCACCAGTCATAATTCCACCTGATTGGAATTCTGAATTTGAGATCATGTGTGATGCATCTGACTTTGCTGTAGGTGCAGTGCTGGGACAAAGAATGGAGAGGCTATTCAGGGTCATTTATTATGCTAGTAAAACGCTGGTGGAGGCTCAGAGAAATTACACCACCACTGAAAAAGAACTACTAGCAATAGTCTTTGCATTGGATAAATTTAGATCGTACATATTAGGGTCTAAGATTATCATTCATACTTATCATGCAACATTGAGATACTTATTTGCTAAGAAAGAGTCTAAGCCTAGATTGATAAGATGGGTACTCTTGTTGCAGGAGTTCGATATTGAAGTCAAAGACAAAAAGGGCACTGAGAATGTAGTAGCTGACCACCTCTCAAGACTGCACATTAAGGATATGGAGGCTCAAGTTGACATCAATGAACAATTTCCTGATGAGCAACTTTTCCTTTGTGAGGTAACATTTTATCCCTTATATGCTGACTATGCAAACTATTTGTCATGTAAAGTGTTACCTGAAGATTTAAGCAGTCGTTTGAAGAAAAGGTTCCTTCATGAGGTGAAGAGGTACATATGGGATGAACCCTACCTATTTAGGAGATGTGCTGATCAAGTGTTAAGATGTTGCATCAATATGAGGAAACATTGGACATTATCAAGCACTGTCATTCATCAGAATATGCTGGTCATTTTACTGGTACTAGAACAGCAGCCTGAATTCTAGAATGTGGTTTCTATTGGCCATCTATATTTAAGGATGCATATGCTTTTGTAGCCAACTGTGATAGATGCCAAAGAATGGGTAATATTTCTAAGAGACAAGAAATGGCTCAGAATTATATCCTAGAGGTTGAGTTGTTTGATGTCTAGGGTGTAGACTTCATGGGACCATTTCCTTCATCAAACAAGTATGAGTATATACTTGTAGCAATTGATTACGTATCCAAGTGGGTAGAGGCTGTTGCTTGTGTACAAATGATGGAAAGGTAGTGGAGAAATTTCTTCAGAAGAATATCTTCACTAGATTTGGCATACCCAGGGTACTAATTAGTGATGCAAGGTCTCACTTCCGTAACAAGTTGCTAGAAAAGGTGCTCAAGAAGTATGGAGTAATCCATAAAGTTACAATAGCTTATCATCCACAAGCAAATGGGCAAGTAGAAGTTTCAAATAGAGAATTAAAGAGAATTCTGCAAAAGACTGTAAATGAGTCCATAAAAGACTGGAGCTTCAAGCTAGATGACTCTGTGGGCTTACAGAACAGCTTTGAAAACTCTCATGGAATGTCACCATTCGGAATGGTATATGGTAAGGGGTGCCATTTGCCAGTGGAGTTGGAACACAAGTCATATTGGGCTGTTAAGCTTCTAAATATGGACTATGAAAAAGCAGGAAAGTAGAGACTTCTACAACTAGATGAGATGGATGAATGATGCTTTGAAGCTTATGAGAATCATGAGATGTACAAGCAGAAGATGAAGAATTACCATGACAAAAAGATTGTCAAGCGAGAGTTCACACCTGGACAATATGTACTGCTTTATAATACCAAATTGAGCATATTTCTTGGAAAATTGAAGTCTAGATGGTCTGGACCATTTAGAGTTAAAAGTGTTTCCCCTTATGGAGCTGTTGAATTGTTTGATAACAAGTCTACTGATTCTTTTGTTGTGAATGGACAGATTTAAACACTATTTAGGAGGGGACATCTAGAGGACGAGAGATATTCTTTATATTTCGGATATTGTAGACATGATGGAAAATCAATGACAAGCCTGCCATGGTCGATGCTAACGACCTTAAACAAAGCATACTCCTTACAAAATATGAATTTGATTGGATCAGTCCTATAATTATTTAAAATTGTGTAAGTTTTTGTTTGACTGAGTTCATATTTTTGCAAGGGAATTGTTATTTTTCAGATGAACTTGAAGTTTGAGGAACAAGGCGATATGTCATCTTCATTGCAAATATCTCGCCAAAGCATTTTTTTTTCAGATAACGAAGAAGAATTCCATGTCGCCTTGAGATTGTTTTGCCGATGACGACATCCATAATCTCGCCATCATATTTCGCTTGGGTAAAGGTGAAATTGGGTACTCACGCCAAAACACTTCGCTTTTACACTCTAAAGAAGGCGAAGTTTGTGGGATCTCGTTTCTGGATATCGCCTGATATCTAGAAAGGTGAGGTAAACTTTCTCAACAACGCCTGGTTATCTCGCCAAACAGGTATATTCTCTGGCGTTATGCTTTTATTTCGTCAAATTATTTCACCTAGAGACAATCTGAATTAGGCAAAGTATGTAGTTGTCGCCTTGAACATTGCCTAGTTCTGAACAAATGTGGCGAGATGAATTCATTTCGTCTCAGTAATTCGCCACAAACGGTTGTTAAGGTGAGGTTGGTTATTCAGTCGCCACATTATGTCGCCATCCGATAAAAATTCTTGCGACCTATCTATACCTCGCCACATTATATCGCCATTTTGTAAAAATAGAGGCGAGTTTCTTTTCCTCGCCTAATTCTGAATCGTTTGAACTGTTGGCGACATAAACATATCATCTACTTACTTTGCTTGTATCTTTTGATGTGACGATATGTTTGGACGATACGTAGGCGCTAAAAAATGTTACCGTTGTAACACAAGACGAAATTCGATCTCTACGCCTTCTGCCTACATTCTCATCATTGCACTATCCCTGATGTCTTTATTAACCCAATTCGATTTTACCGTTATTATTCACTCGCTCTCTGAATTTTCAATTTTTCGAACACCCTAAATTGCAAATCTCTCAATTCGCTTCTGCATTTCAATCTACTTTCATCACAGTAACCAAACAAGATAAATTGCCAAAAGAAAGAGTGACAGCACTCCTAGTCCATCTAAGAAGGGCAAGAAGGCTAAGACTTCTACCAGACCAAAAATATATGACGAGAAGAATTACCAGGTCAGCGTAATTCTTCCTTCTTCACCAAAATCAAAGGAGAAGACTCCCAAAACCCCCTCTACTTCAACTGCCGATAAGGGGAAGAAGACGGGGAAGTCTTTTGGGTCAGGACCAGTCAAGGGTCCTAAACAAAAAGGAGTTCAGATTGGCTCATCTGGCTCAACCGATAAGAAGAGTGTAGAACAATTAATCTTCAATAACCAATTCAACAATTCATTACTTTAACTGAATATAATGTTGCGATCAATTGTCGATCGTACCCTTCAGCAAATACACCATTGTAAATGTGAAATCAACAATTAATCTTCAATGACCAATTATATATTTCATTACTTTAACTTAACATTATGTTGCAATCAATTGTCGATCCCACCCTTTGGACATATCTATCACTGTAAATGTGTAAACAACAATTAATAATCAATAATCAATTCAATATTTCATTACTTTAAATTAATATAATGTTGCGATCAATTATCGATCGCACCATTTGGACATATCTATCCTTGTAAATGTGTAAACAAAAATTAATCTTCGATGATCAATTCAATATTTCATTAACATAACTTAATATATTATTGCGATCAATTGTCGATCTCACCCTTTAAACATATCTATCACTATAAATGTGTAAAAAACAATTAATCTTCAATGACCAATTCTATATTTCATTACTTTAATTAAACATATTATTGTGATCAATTGTCGATCGCACACTTTAGACATATCTATCACTGTAAGTGTGTAAACAACAATTAATCTTCAATGACCAATTCAGTATTTCATTACTTTATTTTAATATAAAGTTGCGATCAATTGTCGATCGCACCCTTTAGACATATTTATCACTGTAAATATGTAAACAACAATTAATATTCATTGACCAATTTAACATTTCATTACTTTAATTTAATCTAATGTTGTAATCAATTGTCGATCACACACTTTAGACATATCAATCACTGTAGATGCGTAAACAACAATTAATCTTCAATGACCAATTCAATATTTCATTACTTTAACTTAATAAAATGTTGAGATGAATCGTCCATCGCACCCTTTGGACATATATATTACTTTAAAAGTGTAAACAACAATTAATCTTCAATAACCAATTCATAAATTCATTACTTTAACTTAATATAATATTGTGATCAATTGTCGATCTCACCCTTTGGACATATCTATCACTGTAAATATGTAAACAAAAAATAATCTTGAATGACCAATTCAATATTTTATTACTTTAACTTAATATAATATTGCGATCAATTTTCCATCGCACCCTTTGGACATATCTATCACTTTAAATGTATAAACAACAATTAATCTTCAACAACCAATTCATAAATTCATTACTTTAACTTAATAAAATATTGCGATCAATTGTCGATCTCACCCTTTTTACATATCTATCACTATAAATGTGTAAACAACAAAAAATCTTGAATGACCAATTCAATATTTCATTACTTTAACTTAATATAATGTTGCGATCAGTTGTCGATCGCACCCTTAAAACATATCTATCACTATAAATGTGTAAACAACAATTAATCTTCAATGACCGATTCAATATTTCATTAATTTAATTTAATATAATATTGTGACCAATTGTCGATCGCATCCTTTAGACATATCTATCACTTTAAATTGTAAACATTAATTAATCTTAAATGACAAATTCAATATTTCATTACTTTAACTTAATATAATGTTGCGATCAATTGTCGATCGCACACTTTTCACATATCTATCACTGTAAATGTGTGAACAACAATTAATCTTCAATTAGCAATTCAATATTTCATTATCCTTACACAATATAATGTTACGATAAATTGTCGATCTCATCCTTTAGACATATCTATCACTGTAAATGTGTAAACAACAATTAATCTTCAATGAACAATTCAATATTACTTTACTTTAACTTAATAAAATGTTGCGATTAATTGTCGATCGCACCCTTTGGACATATCTATCACTTTAAATGTGTAAACAACAATTAATCTTCAATAACCAATTCATAAATTCATTACTTTAATTTATTATAATAATGCGATCAATTGTCGATCTAACACTTTAGACATATCAATCACTGTAAATGTGTAAACAACAAATAATCTTGAATGACCGATTTAATATTTCTTTACCCTAACATAGTATAATGTTGCGTTCAATTGTCGATCGCACACTTTAGACATATCTATCACTAAACAACAATTAATATTCAATGACCTACTCAATATTTCATTAATTTAATTTAATATAATATTGCGATCAATTATCGATCGCATCCTTTAGACATATCTATCACTAGAAATGTGTAAACAACAATTAATCTTCAATGACTAATTCAATATTTCATTACTTTAACTTAATATAATGTTGCGATCAATTGTCGATCGCACCCTTTAGAGATATCTATCACTATAAAAGTGTAAACAAGAATTAATCTTCAATGACCGATTCAATATTTCACTAATTTAATTTAATATTATATTGCGATCAATTGTCGATCGCATCCATTAGACATATTTATAACTGTAAATGTATAAAGAACAATTAATCTTCAATGACTAATTCAATATTTCGTTACTTTAACTTAATATAATGTTGCCATCAATTGTCGATCGCTCTCTTTGGACATATCTATCAGGGTAAATGTGTAAGAAGTAATTAATCTTGAATAACCAATTCAAAAATTCATTACTTTAACTTAACATAATGTTGCGATCAATTGTCGATCATACCCATCAAACATATCTACCATTTTAAATGTGAAAACAACAATTAATCTTCAATGACCAATTCAATATTTCATTATTTAAACTTAATGTAATGTTGCGGTCAATTGTCGATCGCACCCTTTAGACATATCTATCACTGTAAATGTGTAATTAACAATTAATCTTCAATGACCAATTCTATATTTCATTACCCTAACATAATATAATGTTTCCCATCCTTTAGACATATCTATCATTGTAAATGTGTAAACAACAATTAATCTTCAATGAACAATTCAATATTTCATTACTTTAACTTAATATAATGTTGCGATAAATTGTCGATCACACCCTTTAAACATATCTATCACTGTAAATGTGTAAACAACAATTATTCTTAATTGACCAATTCAATATTTCATTACTTTAACTTAATATAATGTTGCGATCAATTCTCAATCTCACCCTTTGAACAAATCCATCACTTTAAATGTGTAAACAACAATTGATCTTCAATAACCAATTCATCAATTTGTTACTTAAACTTAATATAATAATTCGATCAGTTGTCGATCGCACCGTTTAGACATATCTATCAATATAAATGTATAAACAACAAATAATCTTCAATGACCAATTCAATATTTCATTACTTTAACTTAATATAATGTTGCGATCGATTGTCGATCGCACCCTTTGGACATATCTATAACTGTAAATGTGTAAGCAATAATTAATCTTCAATAACAAATTCAAAAATTCATTACTTTAACTTAACGTAATGTTGCAATCAATTATCGATCATAGCCTTCAGACATATCTACCATTGTAAATATGAAAACAACAATTAATCTTCAATGACAAATTTTATATTTTATTACTTTAACTTAATATAATGTTGCGATCAATTGTCGATCGCACCCTTTAAACATATCTATCACTGAAAATGTGTAAACAACAATTATTCCTCAATGACAACTTCCATATTTCATTACTCTTACTTGATATAATGTTGCGATCAATTGTCGATTACACCCTTTGGACATATCTATCACTTTAAATGGGAAAAAACAATTATTCTTCAATATCCAACTCATCAATTCATTTCTTTAACTTAATGTAATAATGGGATCATTTGTCGATCGCACCCATTAGACATATGTATCACTGTAAATGTGTAAACAACAAATAATCTTCAATGAGCAAGTCCATATTTCATAACTTTAACTGAATATAATATTGCGATCAATTAACGATCACACCGTTTAGACATATCTATCACTGTAAATGTGTAAATAACAATTAATCTTCAATGACCAATTTAATATTTCATTGCTTTCATTTAATATAATGTTGCGATCAATTCTCGATCGCACACTTTAGACATATCAATCACTGTAGATGTGTAAAACACAATTAATCTTCAATAATCAATTCAATAATTCATTACTTTAACTTAACGTAATGTTGCGATCAGTTGTCGATCGTACCCATCAGACATATCTACCATTGTAAATGTGAAAACAACAATTAATCTTCAATGAAAAATTCAATATTTCATTACTTTCACTTAATATAATATTGCGATCAATTGTCGATCGCACCCTTTAGACATATCTATCACTGTAAATGTATAAACAACAATTAATCTTCAATGACAAATTCAATATTTAATTTTTTTAAATTAATATAATATTGCTATCAATTGTCGATTGCACCCTTTAAACATATCTATCATTGTAAATGTGTCAACAACAATTAATCTTCAATGAGCGATTCAATATTTCATTACTTTAATTTAATATAATTTTGCGATCAATTGTCAATCGAATCCTTTAGACTTATCTATCACTGTAAATGTGTAAACAACAATTAATATTCAATGACTTATTCAATATTTCATTACTTTAACTTAATATAATGTTGCGCTCAATTGTCGATCGCACCCTTTGGACATATCTATCACTGTAAATGTGTAAGAAATAATTAATCTTCAATAACAAATTCAAAAATTTATTACTTTAACTTAACGTAAAGTTGCGATCAATTGTCGATCGTACCCATCAGACATTTCTACCATTGTAAATGTGAAAACAACAATTAATCTTCAATGACCAATTCAATATTTCATTACTTTAACTTAATATAATGTTGCAATCAATTGTCGATCACACCCTTTGGATATATCTATCACTTCAAATGTGTAAACAACAATTAATCTTCCATGACCAATTCATCAATTCATTACTTTAACTTAATATAATAATACGATCAATTATCGATCTCACCCTTTAAACATATCTATCACTGTAAATATGTAAACAACAAATAATCTTGAATGACCAATTCAATATTTCATTACATTAAATTAAGATAATGTTGCGATTAATTGTCTATCACACCCTTTAGACATATCTATCACTGTAAATGTGTAAACAACAATTAATCTTCATTGACCGATTCAATATTTCATTACTTTAATTTAATATAACATTGCGATCAATTGTCGATCGCATCCTTTATACATATCTATCACTGTAAATGTGTAAACAACAAATAATCTTCAATGACTAATTCAATATTTCATTACTTTAACTAAATATAATGTTTCCACCAATTGTCGATCGCACCCTTTTGACATATCAATGACTGTAAATGTGTAAGAAGTAATATATCTTTAATAACTAATTCAAAATTCATTACTTTAACTTAACGTAATGTTGCGATCAATTATCGATCATACCCATCAGACATATCTACCATTGTGAATGTGAAAACAACAATTAATCTTCAATGACCAATTCAATATTTCATTACTTTAACTTCATATAATGTTGCGATCAATTATGGATCGCACCCTTTGGACATATCTATCACTGTAAATGTGTAATTAACAATTAATCTTCAATGACCAATAAAATATTTCATTACCCTAACATAGTATAATGTTGCGTTTAATTGTCGATCGCATCCTTTAGAAACATCTATCATTGTAAATGTGTAAAAAACAATTAATCTTCAATGACCAATTCAATATTTCATTACTTTAACTTAATATAATATTGCGATCAATTGTCGATCGTACCCTTTGGACATATCTATCACTTTAAATGTGTAAACAAAAATTAATCTTCAATACTAATTCATCAATTCATTACTTTAACTTAATATAATAATGCGATCAATTGTCGATCGCACCCTTTGGACATATCTATCACTTTAAATGTGTAAACAACAATTAATCTTCAATAACCAATTCATAAATTCATTACTTTAACTTATTATAATAATGCGATCAATTGTCGATCTAACACTTTAGACATATCTATCATTGTAAATGTGTAAACAACAAATAATATCGAATGACCAAGTTAATATTTCTTTACCCTAACATAGTATAATGTTGCGTTCAATTGTCGATCGCACCCTTTAGACATATCTATCTTTATAAATGTGTAAACAACAATTAATCTTCAATGACCGACTCAATATTTCATTAATTTAATTAAATATAATATTGTGATCCTTTGTCGATCGCATCCTTTAGACATATCTATCACTAGAAATGTGTAAACAACAATTAATCTTCGATGACTAATTCAATATATCATTACTTTAACTTAATATAATGTTGCGATCAATTGTCGTTCGCACCCTTTAGACATATCTATCATTATAAAAGTGTAAACAAGAATTAATCTTCAATGACCGATTCAATATTTTACTAATTTAATTTAATATAATATTGCGATCAATTGTCGATGTCATCCATTAGACATGTATATAACTGTAAATGTGTAAACAACAATAAATCTTCAACTACTAATTCAATATTTCGTTACTTTAACTTAATATAATGTTGCCATCAATTGTCGATGGCTCCCTTTGGACATATCTATCAGTGTAAATGTGTAACAAGTAATTAATCTTAAATAACCAATTCAAAAATTCATTACTTTAACTTAACGTAATGTTGCGATCAATTGTCGATCATACCCATCAAACATATCTACCATTGAAAATGTGAAAACAACAATTAATCTTCAATGATCAATTCAATATTTCATTGTTTAAACTTAATGTAATGTTGCGGTCAATTGTCGATCGCACCCTTTAGACATATCTATCATTGTAAATGTGTAATTAACAATTAATCTTCAATGACCAATTCAATATTTCATTACCCTTACATAGTATAATGTTTCCCATCCTTTAGACATATCTATCATTGTAAATGTATAAACAACAATTAATCTTCAATGAGCAATTCAATATTTCATTACTTTAACTTAATATAATGTTGCGATAAATTGTCGATCACACCCTTTAAACATATCTATCACTGTAAATGTGTAAACAACAATTATTCTTAATTGACCAATTCAATATTTCATTACTTTAACTTAATATAATGTTGCGATCAATTCTCGATCGCACCCTTTGGACAAATCTATCACTTTAATTTTGTAAACAACAATTAATCTTCAATAACCAATTCATCAATTTATTATTTAAACTTAATATAATAATTCGATCAGTTGTCGATCGCACCCTTTAGACATATCTATCAATGTAAATGTATAAACAACAAATAATCTTCAATGACCAATTCAATATTTCATTACTTTAACTTAATATAATGTTGCGATCGATTGTCGATCGCACCCTTTGGACATATCTATCACTGTAAATGTGTGAGCAATAATTAATCTTCAATAACCAATTCAAAAATTCATTACTTTAACTTAACGTAATGTTGCAATCAATTATCGATCATAGCCTTCAGACATATCTACCATTGTAAATATGAAAACAACAATTAATCTTCAATGACAAATTCAATGTTTCATTACTTTAAGTTAATGTAATGTTGCGGTCAATTGCCGATTGCACCCTTTACACATATCTATCACTGTAAATGTGTAAATAACAATTATTCAAGAATGACCAATTGAATATTTCATTACTTTAACTTAATATAATGTTGCGATCAATTATCGATCGCACCCTTTAGACATATCTATCATTATGAATGTGTAAACAACAATTAATCTTCAATGACCGATTCAATATTTCATTACTTTAAATTAATATAATGTTGTGATAAATTATCGATCGCATCCTTTAGACATATCTATCACTGTAAATGTGTAAACAACAATTAATCTTCAATGACAAATTTTATATTTTATTACTTTAACTTAATATAATGTTGCGATCAATTGTCGATCGCACCCTTTAAACATATCTATCACTGAAAATGTGTAAACAACAATTATTCCTCAATGAAAACTTCAAGATTTCATTACTCTTACTTGATATAATGTTGCGATCAATTGTCGATTACACCCTTTGGACATATCTATCACTTTAAATGGGTAAAAACAATTATTCTTCAATATCCAACTCATCAATTCATTTATTTAACTTAATGTAATAATGCGATCATTTGTCGATCGCACCCTTTAGACATATGTATCACTGTAAATGTGTAAACAACAAATAATCTTCAATGAGCAAGTCCATATTTCATAACTTTAACTGAATATAATGTTGCGATCAATTGACGATCACACCATTTAGATATATCTATCAATGTAATTGTGTAAACAACAATAAATCTTAAATGACCAATTCAATAAATCATTACTTTATCTTAATATAATGTTGCGATCAATTGTCAATCGCACCCTTTAGACATATCTATCTCTATGAATGTGTAAACAACAATTAGTGTTCTATGACCAATTCAATATTTCATTACTTTAACTTAATATAATGTTGCGATCAATTGTCTATCGCACCCTTTAGACATATCCATCACTGTAGACATATCTAACACTCTAAATGTGTAAACACAATTAATCTTCAATTACCAATTAAATAAATTCATTACTTTAACTTAATATAAATTTGCGATAACTTGTCGAGCGCACCCTTTAGACATATCTATCTCTGTAAATGTGTAAACAACAACTAATCTTCAATAACCAAATCAATATTTCAATACTTTAACTTAATATAATGTTGCGATCAATTATCGATCGCACCCTTTAAACATATTTATAACTATAAATGTGTAAACGATAATTAATCTTCAATGACCAATTCAATATTTCATTACTTTAAACTAATATAATATTGCGATCAATTGTCGATCGCACCCTTTTGACGTATCTATCACTGTAAATGTGTAAACAACAATTAATCTTCAATGACAGTTCAATATTTCATTATTTTAACTTAATATAGTGTTGCGATCAATTGTCGATGGCACCCTTTAGACATATCTATCTCTTTAAATGTGTAAACAACAATTACTCTACAATGACCAATTGAAAGTTTCATCACTTTAACTTAAAATAATGTTGCGATCAATTGTCGATCGCACCCCTTAGATATATCTATCGCTATAAATGTGTAAACAACAATTAACTTTGAATTACCATTTTAATATTTCATTATTTTAACATAACATAATGTTGCGATCAATTGTCGCTCGCACCCATTAGACATATCTATCACTGTAAATGTGTAAACACAATTAATCTTTAATTACCAATTCAATATTTCATTACTTTAACTTAATATAACGTTGCGATCAATTGTCCATCGCACCCATTAAACATATCTATCACTGTAAATGTGTACACAAAAATTAATCTTCAATGACCAATTCAATATTTCATTACTTTAACTTAATATAATATTGCGATCAATTATCGATCGCACCCTTTAGACATATCTATCACTGTAAATGTGTAAACATCAAGTTATCTTCGATGACCAATTCAATATTTCATTACTTTAACTTAATATAATATTGCAATCATATGTCGATCGCACCCTTTAGACGTATCTATCACTGTAAATGTGTAAACAACAATTAATCATCAATGACCAATTCAATTTTTCATTACTTTAACATAATATAATGTTGCGATCAATTGTCAATCGTATCCTTTAGACTTATCTACCACTATAAATGTGTAAACAAAAATTAATCTTCAATGACCAATTCAATATTTGATGGTGGAAAATTGAATGAGGAAAATTTTATTGTGCTGAGTATATGAAAACTCAACTGATATTAGAATTCACAATAATCAATCAAAATTCCTATCAACATCTAATGTAGTATTTTAGATATCGTCTCTTTAGGGATTGTAAGCTAAAAAGCATGATTGAGACTATGATTTAAACTGAATTGCTAAAAGAATTCCTATACACAAAATGAATCATAAGAATCATAGAATTGATGTGAAGTAAAAGATACTAATGACATTCATTCAATTAAAACTCAAGTCAGCACTCTATTCTGCAATTGATCTTAACAATGAATAAGTTGATTTGCTAAATCTGTTATCAATTAACTTCACATGCAAGTTTCACCTTAAATCACAGACTTACCTTCTAGATCATCATCAGTGATCTGTTAAAAGATCTCTCCATTCAATTTAACAGATCTCAATTATATAGTTGCATATATCTCTATACTACAACCTATACCATTGGTAAGCACAATCTGTAGAAAAATATATATGTAGTCTATCTTTAGCACTACGATCCTCTGTTCTTAGATCTGAAACCTAATTGCCATCTCTGGTCTAAATAAAATCTCATAATAACAATATTACGTAACTTTTATTCTTGTAATTCAATTAGCTCATGAAATCAAGTAGATCTGGCTATAATTGAATAAGAAACATTGCAATTGAAATGATAATCAACATAAAGATTCAACAAATCAACAGAGCTTTTAGCTAGCACATCTACTTCAGCATATAATCAAGTACAGAAATCATCATCGACATGCTTAAGATCTAAATCTTAACGAGGAAGATTGAAGCTAGACTCTGTCACAGTTGTTGCTTCAGAATCTTCAACCTTATCTCTGTGATCAATAGAAATAGAGTACAAAACTTCTTCAAGAAACTTCTCTCAAGATGTTGAATAATGTGTATAGAAGAATCTAGAATTTCTCTTAAAGTATAACAGAATGTCAAGAGTAAAAATCTATCGTCTAAACTTTTTCTCAGAAAAAACTTCACACCTATTACTTCATCTGAGCTCCTATTTATAAAGTTTGGCTCAGTGGCAATTTTGAAATAAAATCGACAAAGAAACACAAATTAGCGAAGTAACATTTTTCTCCATTTATGCCGCCTGTTCCTCCGCCTGAATCAAACGACTTCTTCAAATCTCGCTTGTCCTGATCGCTAAGCTATCAATCTTTCTAGGTGAAATATCCTCAATGTTTCCACAGTAAATCGCCAAATGTTCAGGCGAGTTGATAATCTCCGCCAAAACACTCTTCCAGTAAAGATCTTCTAGGTGATGTCTCATCAAATATCGCCTGTTATAATCCGTAGATTTGGCGATATTTCTCCTTTTTCACCTCAACCATCGCCTCAAGGCAGGATGGCGACATATGAAAGCGAGGAATTTCTGTTTCTTCTTGCATGTTTTAATCTTCGAGGCGAAATCTTCTTTATATCCCCTGCTGCATCGCCCTCTACTCCAAATCATGGCGATGTCTTTAGGCGAATTCGTTTCTTAGAAAAATTATTTCGCCAATTTGCTGACTTTGGATGAAATTCTTATTTGGTCCTTCTTTCTTCTGAATTTGCATGTTTTAGCTTCCTTTCTACAACTTTTCATCCAAGTCCCTGTCTCAACAATAATAGCCTAGAATTAATATAAATGTATTCAATATCTCATCATTTAAACTAAATTTCATTACATTCACACTTATAAAGTATGCTAAAACATAGGTAAATTCTAGACTTATCAATTACCCCAACTTAACCTTTTGCTTATCCTCAAGCAAACTGACTAAAAATCTACTAAGACAGCAATCAGTACAAACTTATATCATAATTCAAAGCAATCCATCTGATATGTTTTGAAAAATCTACAAACAGTGACCAGCTCTTCTTTCAAAATTTCAAATCAACTAATTCAAAACTGGTCATTTTCTTCATGTTGCAAAGCATCTGAGAAGATCCAAGTAATTGAGTTTTGAAACTACTTCCTCACTGTAGTCTCTCATAAGTGTTTGATCTCTCAGAATCCTACAGGTTACTCACTCAATACACTAGTCACTTTAAGAATCAGAGTTACGTACCAAGGCAATTGTGATTCTAATGTTTCACAAGCACGTATGAAGAAAATTTTAAGAACCTCACGAACATTGGACTTCACTCATACACTGTACAGCACTTAGAGGTTCCTAAGTTCAGTACTGCCTTTTTGTCTGCCTTAGAATCTCTGATTTGTATATATAGGGAAAATGGGGTTAAGTTAGCTTATGAAAGAAAGGAATTTCTTCAAGGAATCGAAGTTTGGATATACCACTAAATTTCTCTCAATCCCTCAATTTTTAACTCTTTAGTGTTTCCCCTCTCTATGATGCTTTATTCATATACTACTTTATTTATTAACACTGTTCATTTTCACTTGATTTTGTCTGTTCTTCTCATTCAACAATATATATATTATAGAAGAATCTATATTCTGCTTTTAGTAGCTTCAGAAACATTTTTTTAAGACAATCCTCACTTCCCATCTTTTCAGTCCCAGATTTAATGGTAAGTCCAAATGGTAGGATTGAGATTATATCTCTATCTTTATGGTTTGGACTGGATTATGGACCAAAGAAAAGGTTTTAATGAGAATGGAAACAAAATGGTTTACCTTACAAGATATCAAGGTCTGGTTATATCAAATAGGCAAAGGTTATTTAGTAGTTTCACTCACTCTCTCAAATCAGATCATTTTCCTTGGCAGATTAAAGACAGACTTTACCCGACCAATGCCCTGTACACTTGAGGAATGTATGAGAAATTCAAAGCAAACCTATGAAGGTTCTGATTCTTATAGAAGAAACTTTCTCAGATAAATGTGTTTAATAAGGAAGAGAATAAAAATAACCCCTCTCAGGAAGAAAAAAGCACAAAATTAAGCTTAAAAAGCTCACATTCCACCCAAGGTTTTCTCCACTCTTTCCTTATCAAAACTCATCAACTTATTCACAATTCAAAACTAACCAGAATCTTCATCAGTGTTCAGAGAAATTTGTTTAAAATTGCTCATCAAAATGCTTGTTTTGAACACTAATTTTACTGTTTGAAAACTCATTTTTTGAAAAACTAAATCACTTTGAATTATGAGCAATGTAAGCTCAATCATGCACTCAGACCTAATATCCTAAGAAAATATTAAAACAAAATCTACAAATAAAATCAAACTATAAAACTAAACACAAAGAACAGCAACGTGATTGCTACCCCACCCCCAACTTAAAAGAAAGCAGTGTCCCCAATGCTTAGGAGAACAAAAATGAATAGAAAGAGAGAAAGGGATGCATAAAACAATGAACCATAGAGTTAGGCAAAATACCTAAATGTCGCCATTATTAGAGGATAAGTCGCCCCAATTAAGGTCAAGAAGAAAATTGGTTAGGCGAAATAAGAATAGGCGAGAAAGAAAATGATCGCTAACCTTAGGCGAAATACCCAGGCAAAATATAAGAGTCGCCAATTTAGAGTGACTTAGAGGAATAATGTCATGGCGAAGTAAAGATCCTGCAGGTGAAATATTAGACAAGATAGAAATGACGCCAAAGAGGGAAATCAAGAAATAGACGAAATAAAAGATATATCGCCCCAATCATTCGCCGGTACCATATGAAAGAACTTACTAACCAGTCGAAAAATAGAGATCTCGCCTTAGTCAAGGCGAAACTGCTGGCGATTTGAGTTCTACCTCACCTCAACACAATGTTGCATTAAAATCCTTGCAGAGTGATCTGTAAACTTCAAAAGTCAAGATGATAAATGAGTACACAATCAATGATTCCTCCTATAGACACAACTCACATTGTTAGGGAAAAAGAACCCCAACTTAAAATCTGAAAAACTCTCTATAACAATTAAAATCAACAATCACATTACTCTTGTATTGACACAACAACCATTCACATTACTCTTTACTGAAAATTTAAAAAGAATTTAAAAACAAGGACAACAAAATTCACATTACTCTTTTCTGACAAAGACAAACAAAACTGAAATAAGATTCGAATATAACAAAATAATAAAAACTTAATAACTAAAATAACTAAAAATCATTCGGAGAAGGATCTGGAGTGTTCTTTTTCTTGGGAGATTTAGTGTCCAATCTCCTTCTCTTTGGCTTTGGGTTGGAAACTCTAAGGTGCAACTGTTCTGCCACCAAATTTTGGAGAAGGAGGAACTGAACTATAAGGCTTGACGTCCTTCTTTTTCTTCTGGGCTCCTACCTTGCTATGCTTCATTTTCTTCTCATCAGCCTTTACTCCTTCAGCCTCATCTTAACAGAGAGGATGAATCTTGAAAGCTCTGTTGGGTGGATAACGCGTTGGATTAGCCAATTGCCTCAAGAAGTTGCTATACCGTCGGATTTGTCTGAATATGATAGAATAATATCCATCAGGAACAGACAGAGCAGATGTTGGCTCCCAAGAGTAAGGAGTCTTGTTATGATCCAAAATAAGCATCTGATCCAAATCGGCAAAAGTCACTGCAGGATCACTAAACACTTCCTTGCTTTCTTTGGCTTGTGCACCCTTCTGACTAGTCTTTTCTTCATTCAAACAATTCATTTCAGCATCAGAAGAGCTAGTAGATGAGAACTCCATCCCTTCGAAAAATTCATAGGAAGGCATCCTATTTTAAGTTTGGAAAAATTGCCCTAACATAGCAGCCACTTCTTCTTCATTAAAAGTCCTAACTTCTTCTTCAACCAAAGGTACTTGGTTAAAAGGTTCAGGTTGAAGAATAGGTACTATTGCCAGATTTGGAGAAGAGCTATCTCTGTCTATAGGAACAGGTTCCTCATTCAAAAACAGCCACATTCTTGCTTGATTTATGAGCTCTTGAATTGCTAGATGGATGATATTGAGCCTGGGAATATAAAGGTCTGTACAAGAGGGCTCAGGCTGAGTAGAGCACTTGACAGGTCCAAAATGAGGAGGAACCTGACAAGTATAAATGAGGGTCTCTTGGACAATTGGCTCTGCGGAATGCTTGTCCCTTTCCTCAGGTTGAGCTGAACCCAACCCTTCACCTCTTTCTTGAACTGATGATGGTTTACCTGCAGCTTCAGCAAAAAAAGTCAGCAATTTACTTTGCTCTTCAATCTCTGCAATGTCAATTTCTTCACAATCCGAGGAATTAACATCTTTAGCTTCAACATGTGTAGCTTCCAACACTACTGTTTTGCCCTTCATATTTAATCTCTCATCTGTATCCATGATTATACTGGCAGCTTTTTCAGTGGTCAAATCAAATAAATCACCTAAATTCCTCTGTATGTGATCCTCCTGTAAAATTAGAGCTTTTAGTTGATCATTGAACTCAAGTTGGCTATCCATCAATTCTTCTTGTTCAAATCGAAGAGGCTGGTGATCATCTTCTTCTCTTTCTTGCTCAAGAGGTTCCCAGATGGTTATCCCTGTGGCAAATTTTGCAAAACCCACTGAAGGTGCACTTTGCTCGTCCCTTTTTAATTCCCATAATTTCAAGAATTCTTGAGGATCAGAGATGTTATTGAAGAATGCGGCTATTCTTTCTTCAACCTTTCTATCCACAATTTTACTGACCATATCCTCCAATCTCTTCTTTGTTAGCTCAGCCACCCTTTCATTTTCTTTGGTACAAGCTGAAGTTGTCTCTGGAGCTGGTTTTATGACTAGAGAAGGTGAAGAAAACTTGTTCTTCTTAGCACCTGATTTCTTGGCCTCTCTCAAGGCCTTCAATTCTAGCACATTCTCTTTTGCTTCAGTACATGTAGTTTCTTTTCCACCTCTAGTTTCCCAGATCCTTAGCTCCAGTTCTCCAATGTGTGGCTTAGAATCAGTCAGCCACACATCCTTCTTCTTGCTTTTAACTCCATATCTCTCTAGTAGACATGTGATGAGAGATGAGAAATACAGAGTCCTCTGCCTGGACTTCTCCTTCCTCAAACTACAAACTCTCATTTGCAGCTCTGAGAAAATCAGCTGACCAAGATGAATGAACTTGCCCTGATTGAAATCTCTGAGGAACTTCTTCTCATCAGTAGTAAACCGGCTTCCCATGTTCCTGGGCATGATGTTGTCCCTCAACCAAGTCAAACATATGGCTGTGTGAATGTCCAATTCACTAGCCAAGATATCATTTTCAGATCCTTGAGTTGGATGCTGAAATCTCCTCAAACTTCTCAACTCTTCCTCAGTCAGCTATGAGGCTTCCATTCCTTTATCACCTTGATGATTAGCCTCCATTAGTTCATAATAGCTGCAGATAGACTAAGCTAATATATCCACTTGTTGGCCTCTGATTTCAAAAGAAGTATCTAACTCCTCAGGAGCCTTATCATAGAACTCATCCACCAGAGTGGCATTCACCTTCTTGGGCTGTTTGACCAGTTTCTTCATGAACCAACTCCAAAGATAATTTCCAAATCTTTTATCTTCCAGTTCTTCTAACAAAATTCCCTTCTCTTGCCAAAACTGCAAGTTATCCTTTTGAGAAGAGCTCTTGATCTTGGATTTATCTTTGGAAACCTTAGGTGAACTGGATGTCACCTTTTTCCCTTTAGTAATAGCTCCAAACTTTGCTACAGCTTGCTTTTTAGCCAAAACTAACTTATCAACTGAAACACTCCCCTTAACAGCAGTTGAAGTATAAGGGGTCTTGGGAGTAGTTTCAACATTCTTCTTTTTGCTTGAGCCAATCTGTATCCCTTTTTGCTTGTGACTCTTTGCAAACTTCACAGATAACTCTTTGGATACTTTCCCCTCAACAGCAGCTGAAGTAGAAGGGGTCTTTAGGGTCTTATCTTGAGACTTAGGTGAGGATGGAAGAATTACTTTGACTTGATAATTCTTCTAGTCATAGATTTTCAGCCTGGCCGAAGTCTTAACTTTCTTGCCCTTCTTAGATGGGCTAGGAGTACTTTCATTCTTTCTTTTGGCCATTATCTGTAATTTGAAACCAAATGTCAAACAAATATGTCCAAATTTCAAACTGACAAAACTTAGACTCAGTAAAACAACACCATTATCAATATTGAATAGTCTGACAGTATGTCGCAATATGGGTTCAGCATTTATAAAGCACATTAAACAATCAAAGCTTTAAACCACATTTTACAGCTAAAACACTAACAACTACTGTCAATCATCGCAACCAACTATATTCAAAAATGAAACACCCAGCTAAAATCATTCATGTTCATTGTAAAACCTACAGAGATTCGACCATTATTACCGTTTAAACAATGCCCTAATAATACCCTAATAATCCTGATTAACATATCAACACAGATAAACAAAAGATAACTAATCAGCTCGCATTAAACTGAGAGAAGAAAAGGAACATACCTTATTTGTTTACTGTGATGAAAGTCGATCGAAATGCAGAAACGAACTGAGAGATTCGCGATTTAGGATTTTCGAAAATTTGAAAATTCAGAGAGCAAAGTAATGGCAACGGTAAAATCGAATTGGATTTATAAAGATATCAGAAAATATGCGCAATGATGAAAGAACTAGGCAGAAGGCGTAAAGTTCTTGCCTCGCCCCGTGTCATACAACGGTAATAATTGTATGCACCTATGTAAGTGGCGAAATATTTTATGTCACCAATAGTGTAGGTGTGATAAAATTCAGAACTGGGCAAGAAAGAATAAACTCGCCTTAATTGACCTAACTGGCGATATAAAGTGGCGACATATCTATTACTTCGCCTTCAAAAAGAATTTCAGGCGAATGAATGAGGCGAAAAGAGACTACCTCGCCAAAAATATGTATTTTCAAAACAGGCGATTTTCCAAGCGAATTCATTCACACTTCGCCAAATTAAACTTGTTTCCAGGCGAAGAAATTTGGCACAATTAAAACTTAGAGCCGGAAACATACCTGTTTGGCGAGATAAAATGACAATGTGTTGAATTCTCGCCTCACTCTACTTGTCACTAGGCGATATAACAAGACGAGATTCGTCCTTCCTCGCCTTTGCCGAAGTAAGATAGGCGAAGTTTTTGGCATGACTCTTCTTTCTCGTCTTCATCCAAGCGACCATGCATGGCGACATCCCATATTTCGCCATCTTCAAAATGTTCATACAGGCGAAATGAAGTTATTCCTCGCCAATTTATAAACAGCTTTGGCGAGTATTTTGGCAAAAAGAATGACATCTTGCCTTCTTCTTTAAACAACAAGTTCATCTGAAAACAACAATTCTTCTACAAAACATGAACTTGGTTAGTTAAAACTTACACAATTAATTGATCATAACATAATTCTCAAAAAGAATAATTGTGTAAGAAGTATGCTTTATTTAAGGTCGTTAGCATCGACCAAGGCAAGTTTGTTATTGATTTTCCATTATATCCACAGGATCTGAGATGTAAAGGATATCTCTTATCCTGTAGATGTCTCCCCCTAAATAATGCTTGAGTCTTTGTCCATTCACAACAAAGGAATCAGTAGACTTGTTATCAAACAATTCAATAGCTCCATATGGGGAAACACTCTTTATTCTAAATGGTCCAGACCATCTAGAATTTAGTTTTCCTGGAAATAAGCTAAGTTTGGTATTGTAGAGCAATACATATTGTCCAGGTTTGAACTCTTGCTTGACAATCTTCTAATCATGGTAATTTTTAACCTGTTGCTTGTACATCTCATGATTTTCATAAGCTTCGAGGCGTCATTCATCCATCTCATTTAGTTGTAGAAGCCTCTGCTTTCCTGCTTTATCATAGTCCATATTCAGAAGTTTTACAGCCCAATACGATCTGTGTTCCAACTCCACTGGTAAATGACATGCTTTGCCATACACCATTCTAAATGGTGACATTCCAATGGGAGTTTTAAAAGCTATTCTGTAAACCCACAGAGCATCATCTAACTTGAAGCTCCAGTCTTTTCTGGACTCATTCACAGTCTTTTGCAGGATTCTTTTTAACTCTCTGTTTGAAACTTCCACTTGCCCATTTGCTTGTGGATGATAAACTGTGGTAACTTTATGAATTACTCCAAACTTCTTAAGAACCTTCTCCAAAAGCTTATTGCAGAAGTGAGACCCTCCATCACTAATTAGTACCCTAGGTATGCCAAATCTAGTGAAGATATTCTTCTGAAGAAATTTCTACACTACCTTTCCATCATTTGTAACACAAGCAACAGCCTCTACCCACTTGGATACGTAATCAACTGCTACAAGTACATACTCATACTTGTTTGATGGAGGAAATGGTCCCATGAAATCAATACCCCAGACATCAAATAGCTCCACCTCTAGGATATAATTTTGGGCCGTTTCTTGCCTCTTGGAAATATTACCCATTCTCTGGCATCTATCACAGCTAGCCACAAAAGCATGTGCATCTTTGAATATTGATGCCCAATAGAAACCACATTCCAGAATTCTGGTTGCTGTTCTTGTTCCAGCAAAATGACCAGCATATTCTGATGAATGACTGTGCTTAATGATGTCCAATGTTTCTTCATATGGGATGCAACGTCTTAACACTTGATCAGCACATCTCCTAAACAGGTAGGGTTCATCCCATATGTACCTCTTAACCTCATGAAGGAACCTTTTCTTCTGATGATTGTTTAAATCTTCAGGTAACACTTTACATGACAAATAGTTTGCATAGTCAGCATACCAGGGATAAAATGTTACCTCACAAAGGAAAAGTTGCTCATCTGGAAATTGTTCACTGATGTCAACTTGAGCCTCCATATCCTTAATGTGCAGTCTTGAGAGGTGATCAGCTACTACATTTTCAATGCCCTTTTTGTCTTTGATTTCTATGTCAAACTCCTGCAGCAAGAGCACCCATCTTATCAACCTAGGCTTAGATTCTTTCTTAGCAAATAAGTATCTCAATGCTCACTTTTCAGGATGGATGATAATTTTAGACCCTAATATATATGATCTAAACTTATCTAATGCAAAGACTACTACTAGTAGTTCCTTTTCAGTGGTGGTGTAATTTCTCTGAGCCTCCACCAATGTTTTACAAGCATAGTAAATGACCCTGAATAGCCTCTCCTTTCTCTGTCCCAGCACTGCACCTACAGCAAAGTCAGATGCATCACACATGATTTCAAATTCAGAATTCCAATCTGGTGGAATTATGACTGGTGCTGAGACAAGCTTTTCTTTAAGCTGCACAAAAGCTTTCAAACGTTCATAAGTAAAATCAAATTTCTTTTCCTTTTCTAACAAAACACACAGGGGTCTAGCTATCTTTGAAAAATCCTTAATAAAACGCCTGTAGAACCCAGCATGTCCTAAGAAATTTCTGATGCCTTTTACATTGGCAGGAGGAGGTAAATTGCTTATCACATCAATTTTTACTCTGTCTACTTCTAATCCCTTAGCAGACACCTTACGACCTAAAACAATACCCTCTCTTACCATAAAATGGCATTTGTTCCAGTTCAGGACTAGGTTAGTTTCCTCACATCTTTTAAGCACTTTCTCTAGATTATTCAAGCAATCGTTAAAATTGTCTCCTATAATGGAAAAATCATCCATGAAGACCTCTAGAAACTTACCTATGAAATCAGTAAAGATGGCTAGCATACACCTTTGAAATGTTCCTGGTTACATAGTCCAAATGGCATACTATTATAAGCGAAGGTTCGAAAAGGACAAGTAAAAGTTGTTTTATGCTGATCACCATGAGCAATGGGAATTTGGTTATATCTAGAATAACCATCCAGAAAGCAAAAATAAGGGTGTCCTGCCAGCCTATCTAACATCTCATCTTTTAAGGGAATAGGGAAATGATCCTTTCTAGTGGCATCGTTTAAAACTCTATAATCTATACACATACGCCAGCCTGTAACAGTTATAGTAGGGATCAATTCATTCTTTTCATTCTTAATCACAGTAATCCCTCCTTTCTTTGGCACACACTGCACTAGACTAACCCATTCACTATCTGAAATTGGAAAAATAATACCTGCATCGAGGAGTTTCAGTACTTCCTTCTTCACAACCTTCTTCATAGTTGGATTCAATCTTCTCTGAGGTTGGATCTTGGGTGTATGTTTTTCCTCCAAGATGATCTTCTGTGTATAGAAAGTGGGGTTGATTCCTTTAATATCTGCTATCATCCGTGCAATGGCTTTCTTATGTTTCCTCACCACTTGGAGGAGGCTTTCCTCTTGTTCATCTGTTAAGTCATTGGAAACCATAATAGGTAAGCTAGAATCCTTAGAGTTAAGGAATGCATACCTGAGATTACTTGGGAGTGCCTTCAGTTCCAACTGTGGTGATTTTTCAGTTGAGGGAAGCATTGGCTCGGTAGATGGTTGTATATCACTAATGTGGAGGACAAAATGAGAAGTCATGCATTCCAGCTCACCACTGTAAGCACTCTCTTCTGGAATATCCATATCCACATCATTAATTAATACATTGTTCAGTGGATCAGAACTTCTCAATGCGAGAATTTTATCCATCAACTCTGTATCAGTTGCCAATTGTATACTCTTGACTTCATCAAAATCGTATGGAAATTTTAATGATTCCAAAAGACTAAATTTTGCTTCCTCTCCATTAACTCTGAGTGTGAGTTCACCATTTGCCACGTCTATCAATGCTCTTCCAGTTCTCAAAAATGGTCGACCGAGTAGCAAAGGCACATCTTCATCTACCTCCATGTCAAGCACTATAAAATCCACTGTAAACATGAATTTGTTTACTGTGACTATCACATCTTCCACAACTACCTTAGCATAAGTGAAAGACCTATCAGCAAGTTGCAACAAGATATTATCAGGTCTGAAATGCCCTATTCCCAACCTTTCAAAGATGGCCAAAGGTATCAAGTTTATGCTGGCTCCAAAATCGCAGAGAGCTCTCCCTTTGAATCTATCGCCTATGGTCAAAGGTATGGTGAACTTGCCAGGATCCTTCTCTTTCTTAGGAATCTGGTACTTGACAAGTTGGCTCACACTCTCATTCACATTAATGCATCCCACATCAGCTAAATTCCTTCTATTTGATAACAGCTCCTTCATGAATTTAGCATAGACAGGCATTTGCTTCAATGCCTCAATGAATGGGATGTTGACATGGATTTGTTTCATCATGTCTAAAAACTTCTCAAGCTGCTTATCCTGCTTCTTTCTATTTTCTCTTTGAGGAAAAGGTAAGGCAATCTTCATAGCATCTTGTTCTTTTGCAAAAGGTTTGCTGATTTATTCATTTTCCTTATTCTGTGTAGGAGGTTCATAGCTTTTCTTTTCCTTAGAGTTCTCCAGTTGTTTCCCACTTCTCAGTGTAATAGCATGCACTTGTGCTTCCTCCTTGGATTTATCTTTAACCTTTGGGTTGGGCATAGTGTCACTTGGAAGTGCTCCTTGGGGTCTTTGGTTCAGAACTTGCATAAGCTGCCCCATCTAAGTTTCCAAGTTCTTAATTGAAGTGGTATGGTTGGTAAGAACAGCATCAGTCTTCTCCATGTATTTAATTAGAAGATCCTCTATACTAGGCTTCTTCTGTCCCATCTGATACTGAGTCTGTCCTTGTTGTTGGTAACCAGGTTGAGGATTTCTTTGGTAATAACCCTGATTTTGATAGGGTTGGTTCCTCTGTTGATAGTATGTCCTCTGCTGGTTCCCATAATTATTATTCACATAATTTACTTATTCTGACTCCTCCTGTTCATCTTCATCATCAGCAAGTGCTGACTCCTGATCATATTCTGCCAGAGTAGTCTTCTGTATTTCAACAAAATTAAATGAAATCTTCTTTGGATGGGCCTTATTGACTGCCATATTGTCCATCTTTTTATTCAACAATGTTATGTGAGCAGATAATGCATTGAAAGACTCCAACTCATAAACTCCAGACTGCTTCTTGTTTGCAGCCTTTTCCCTTTCATTCAATCCAAAATCATTGTTTGCCAGCAATTCAATGAAGTCATGAGCATCATCCGGTTCCTTATCCATTATTGATCCTCCAGCTGAGGAATCAATGTGCATTTTGATCTAAGGAGGCATGGCACTATAAAATGTCATCACAATGCTCCAAGATGCTATGCCATGATAAGGACATCTTCTGATTAGCTCCTTAAACCTTTCCCAGCTTTCATATAATGACTCTCCATCCACATACTGGAAAGAATAAATCATATTTCTCAGTTTCACCATCTTCATGGGAGGAAAGTAGCGGGCTTAAAACTTCCTAACTAGATCTTCCCAGCTATTGATACATCCTGGTGGCAATGAGTATAACTAGGAGTGAGCTTTGTTACTCGGTGAAAAGGGAAATAGGCAAAGTTTTACTGCATCCTCTGAGACTCCATTATGTCAAAATGTACTGCACAGATGCAGAAATGTGTTCAGATGCTGATTAGGATCCTCAGTAGCTCCTCCTCCAAACTTGTTCTGTTGAACCATTTGGATGAGTCCAGATCTCAACTCAAATTTTTCAGTTGTTATTGCTAGTAAGTTGATAGCCTGCGGCATGCCATCAACTGGTGGGATGGAATATTGACGAAGAGTCATCCTCTCAGGATCTCCTCGTACATCATTATCATTATTTCTATTGTAGCGGTCTCCAGACATTATTACTCTTGACTCAGTTCTCGCTGCTGATCTAGTTCGTGATCTGGATTGTCTAACAATTCTTTCTGGTTCAGGATCAAACTACAAGTATTGAGTACCTTTAGATCTTGTCTGCATACACTACACACTTGAACAAACAAATTTAAAACTGAAAAAGAATTTAATAAATCAAGTTAGCGCAGTTCAAAACAAATCTTAATCTTTAAAGAAACAATCCCTGGCAACGGCGCTAAGAAATTGGTGGTGGAAAATTGAATGAGGAAAATTTTGTTGTGCTGAGTATATGAAAACTCAACTGATATTAGAATTCACAATAATCAATCAAAATTCCTATCAACGTCTAGTGTAGTATTTTAGATATCGTCTCCACATGGATTGTAAGCTAAGAAGCATGATTGAGACTAAGATTTAAACTGAATTGCTAAAAGAATCTTTATACAAAACGAATCATAAGAATCATGGAATAGATGTGAAGTAAAAGTTACTAATGACATTCATTCAATGAAAACTCAAGTCAGCACTCTATTCTGCAATTGATCTTAACAATGAATAAACAGATTTGCTAAATCTGTTATCAATTAACTTCTCATGCAAGTTTTATCTTAAATCACAGATTTACCTTTTAGATCATCATCAGTGATCTGTTAAAAGATCTCTCAATTCAATTTAACAGATCTCAATAATATAGTTGCATATATCTCTATACTATAACCTATACAATTGATAAGCACAATCTGTAGAAAAACAGATCTGTAGTCTATCTCTAGCACTACGATCCTCTGTTCTTAGATCTGAAACCTAATTGTCATCTCTAGTCTAAATCAAATCTCATAATAACAATATTACGTAACTTTTATTCTTGTAATTCAATTAGCTCATGAAATCAAGTAGATCTGGCTATAATTGAACAAGAAACATTGCAATTGAAATGATAATCAACATAAAGATTCAACAAATCAACATAGCTTTTAGCTAGCACATCTACTTCAGCATATCCAATCACGTACAGAAATCATCATCGACATGCTTAAGATCTAAATCTTATCGAGGAAGATTGAAGCTAGACTCTGTCACAGTTGTTGCTTCAAAATCTTCAAGCTTATCTCTGTGATCAATAGAAATAGAGTACAAAACTTCTTCAAGAAACTTCTCTCAAGATGTAGAATAATGTGTATAGAAGAATCTAGAATTTCTCTTAAAGTATAACAGAATGTCAAGAGTAAAAATCTATCGTCTAAACTTTTTCTCAGAAAAAACTTCACACCTGTTACTTCATCTGAGCTCCTATTTATAAAGTTTGGCTCAGTGGCAATTTTGAAATAAAATCAACAAAGAAACACAAATTAGCGAAGTAACATTTTTCTCCATTTATGTCGCCTGTTCCTTCGTCTGAATCAAACGACTTCTTCAAATCTCGCTTGTCCAGATCGCTAAGCTATCAATCTTTCTAGGCGAAATATCCTTAATGTTTCCACGGTAAATTGCCAAATGTTCAGACGAGTTGATAATCTCCGCCAAAACACTCTTCCAGTAAAGATCTTCTATGCGATGTCTCATCAAATGTCACCTGTTATAATCCTTAGATTTGGCGATATTTCTCCTTTTTCACCTCAACCATCGCCTCAAGGCAGGATGGCGACATATGAAAGCGAGGAATTTCTATTTCGTCTTGCACGTTTTAATCTTCGAGGCAAAATCTTCTTTATATCCCCTGCTGCATCGCCCTCTACTCCAAATCATGGCGATGTCTTCAGGCGAATTCGTTTCTTAGAAAAATCATTTCGCCAGTTTGCTGACTTTGGATGAAATTCTGATTTGGTCCTTCTTTCTTTTGAATTTGCATGTTTTAGCTTCCTTTCCACAGCTTTTCATCCAAGTCCCTGTCTCAACAATAATAGCCTAGAATTAATATAAATGTATTCAATATCTCATCATTTAAACTCAATTTCATTACATTCACACTTATAAAGTATGCTAAAACATAGGTAAATTCTAGACTTATCAATTACCCCAACTTAACCTTTTGCTTGTCCTCAAGCAAACTGACTAAAAATCTACTAAGACAGCAATCAGTACAAACTTATATCATAATTCAAAGCAATCCATCTTATATGTTTTGAAAAATCTACAAACAGTGACCAGCTCTTCTTTCAAAATTTCAAATCAACTAATTCAAAACTGGTCATTTTCTTCATGTTGCAAAGCATCTGAGAAGATCCAAGTAATTGAGTTTTGAAACTACTTCCTCACTGTAGTCTCTCATAAGTGTTTGATCTCTCAGAATCCTACAGGTTACTCACTTAATACACTAGTTACATTAAGAATCAGAGTTACGTACCAAGGCAATTGTAAGCACAATCTGTAGAAAAATAGATATGTAGTCTATCTCTAGCACTACGATCCTCTGTTCTTAGATCTGAAACCTAATTGTCATCTCTAGTCTAAATCAAATCTCATAATAACAATATTACGTAACTCTCGTTCTTGTAATTCAATTACCTCATGAAATCAAGTAGATCTGGCTATAATCGAACAAGAAACATTACAATTGAAATGATAATCAACATAAAGATTCAACAAATCAATAGAGCTTTTAGCTAGCATATCTACTTTAGCATATCCAATCAAGTACAGAAATCATCATCGACATGCTCAAGATCTAAATCTTACCAAGGAAGATAGAAGCTCGACTCTGTCACAGTTGTTGCTTCACAATCATCAAGCTAATCTCTATGATCAATAGAAATAGAGTACAAAAATTTTTCAAGAAACTTCTCTCAAGATGTTGAATAATGTGTATAGAACAATCTAGAAATTCTCTTAAAGTATAACAGAATGTCAAGAGTAAAAATCAACCGTCTAAACTTTTTCTTAGAAAAAATTTAACACCTGTTACTTCATCAGAGCTACTATTTATAAAGTTTGGCTCAGTGGCAATTTTGAAATAAAATCGACAAAGAAACACAAATTGGCGCAGTAACATTTTTCTCCATTTATGTCGCCTGTTCCTTCGCCTGAATCAAACGACTTCTTCAAATCTCGCTTGTCCTGATCGCCAAGTTATTAATCTTTCTAGGCGAAATATCCTCAATGTTTCCAAAGTACGTCGCTTGATATTCAGGCGAGTTGATAATCTTCGCCAAAACACTTTTCCAGTTAAGATCTTCTAGGCAATGTCTCATCAAATGTCGCCTCTTATAATCCTTAGATTTGGCGATATTTCTCATTTATCTCCTCAACCATCGCCTCAAGACAGGCGAAGTTCATTCTTCATTGCCTAAATTTCTGCTAGGATGGCGACATATGAAAGCGAGGAATTTTTGTTTCGTCTTGCATGTTTTAATCTTCGAGGCGAAATCTTCTTTATATCGCCTGCTGCATCGCCCTCTACTCCAAATCATGGCGACGTCTTCAGGCGAATTCGTTTCTTAGCAAAATCATTTCGCCAGTTTGCTGACTTTGGAAGAAATTCTGATTTGGTCCTTCTTTCTTCTGAATTTGCATGTTTTAGCTTCCTTTCCACAACTTTTCATCCAAGTCCCTGTCTCAACAATAATAACCTGGAATTAATAGAAATGCATTCAATATCTCATCATTTAAACTCAATTTATTACATTCACACTAATAAAGTATGCTAAAACATAGGTAAATTTTAAACTTATCAATATTTCATTACTTTTATTTAATATAATGTTGCAATCAATTATCGATCGCACCCTTTAGACGTATTTATCACTGTAAATGTGTAAACAGCAATTTATCTTAAATAACTAAATCAATATTTCATTACTTTAGTTTAATATAATGTTTCGATCCATTGTCGAGCGCATCCTTTAGACATGTCTATCACTGTAAATGTGTAAACAACAATTAATCTTCAATGACCAATTCAATATTTCATTACATTAAATTAATATAATGTTGCGATCAATTGTCGATCGCACCCTTTAGACATATCTATCACTCTAAATGTGTAAACACAATGAATCTTCAATTACCAATTAAATATTTCATTACTTTAACTTAATATAATGTTACGATCAATTTTTAATGGCAACCATTAGACGTATCTATCACTGTAAATGTGTAAACAACAATTAATCATCAATGACCAATTCAATATTTTATTACTTTAACTTAATATAATGTTGCGATCATTTGTCGATCGCACCCTTTAGATATATATATATATCACAGTAAATGTGTAAACAACAATTAATCTTCAATGACCAATTCAGTATTTCATTACCTTAATTTAATATAATGTTGCGATCAATTGTCGATCGCACCCTTTAGACGTATCTATCAATGTAAATGTGTAAACAACAACTAATCTTCACTGACCAATTCAATATTTCATTACTTTAACTTAATATAATGTTGCGATCAATTGTCGATCGCACTCTTTACACATGTCTATCACAGTAAATGTGTAGACAACAATTAATCTTCAATGACCAATTAAATATTTCATTACTTTAACTTAATATAATGTTGAGATCAATTGTCTATCGCACCCTTTAGACATATCTATCATTGTAAATGTGTAAAAAAACAATTAATCTTTAATGACCAATTCAGTATTTCATTACTTTAACTTAATATAATATTGCGATCAATTGTCGATCATACCCTTTAGACATATCTATCACTGTGAATGTGAAAACAACTAATAATTGTCAATAAACAATTCAATATTTCATACTTTAATTTAATATAATGTTGCGATCAATTGTCAATCACACCCTTTAGACACAGCTATCATTGTAAATGTGTAAACAACAATTAATCTTCAATGACCAATTCAATATTTCATTACTTTAACTTAACATAATGTTGCGATCAATTGTCGATCTAACACCTTACACATATCAATCACTTTAAATGTGTAGACAACAAATAATCTTCAATGACCAATTCAATATTTCATAACTTTAACTTAATATAATGTTGCGATCAATTATCGATCGCACCCTTTAGACATATCCATGACTGTAAATGTGTAAACAACAATTAATCTTCAATGAAAATTTCAATATTTCATTACTTTGACTTAATATAATGTTGCGATCAATTGTCAATCGCACTTTTTACACATTTATCACTGTAATTGTGTAGACAGCAATTAATCTTCAATGACCAATTCAATATTTCATTACTTTAACTTAATATAATGTTGCGATCAGTTGCTGATTGCACCCTTTAGACATATCTATCACTGTAAATGTGTAAACAACAATTTATCTTCATGACTTAATCAATATTTCATTACTTTAGCTTAATATAATGTTGCGATCCATTGTCGATCGCATCCTTTAGAAATATCTATCACTGTAAATGTGTAAACAACAGTTAATCTTCAACGGCCAATTCAATATTCCATTACTTTAACTTAATATAATTTTGCGATCAATTGTCGAACGTACCCTCTAAACTTATCTACCACTGTAAATGTGTAAACAACAATTAATCTTCAATGACAATTCAATATTTCATTACTTTAACTTAATATAATGTTGAGATCAATTGTCTATCGCACCCTTTAGACATATCTATCATTGTAAATGTGTAAAAAAACAATTAATCTTTAATGACCAATTCAGTATTTCATTACTTTAACTTAATATAATATTGCGATCAATTGTCGATCATACCCTTTAGACATATCTATCACTGTGAATGTGAAAACAACTAATAATTGTCAATAAACAATTCAATATTTCATACTTTAATTTAATATAATGTTGCGATCAATTGTCAATCACACCCTTTAGACACAGCTATCATTGTAAATGTGTAAACAACAATTAATCTTCAATGACCAATTCAATATTTCATTACTTTAACTTAACATAATGTTGCGATCAATTGTCGATCTAACACCTTACACATATCAATCACTTTAAATGTGTAGACAACAAATAATCTTCAATGACCAATTCAATATTTCAGAACTTTAACTTAATATAATGTTGCGATCAATTATCGATCGCTTTAGACATATCCATGACTGTAAATGTGTAAACAACAATTAATCTTCAATGAAAATTTCAATATTTCATTACTTTGACTTAATATAATGTTGCGATCAATTGTCAATCGCACTTTTTACACATTTATCACTGTAATTGTGTAGACAGCAATTAATCTTCAATGACCAATTCAATATTTCATTACTTTAACTTAATATAATGTTGCGATCAGTTGCTGATTGCACCCTTTAGACATATCTATCACTGTAAATGTGTAAACAACAATTTATCTTCATGACTTAATCAATATTTCATTACTTTAGCTTAATATAATGTTGCGATCCATTGTCGATCGCATCCTTTAGAAATATCTATCACTGTAAATGTGTAAACAACAATTAATCTTCAACGGCCAATTCAATATTCCATTACTTTAACTTAATATAATTTTGCGATCAATTGTCGAACGTACCCTCTAAACTTATCTACCACTGTAAATGTGTAAACAACAATTAATCTTCAATGACCAATTCAATATTTCATTACTTTTACTTAATATAATGTTGCAATTAATTGTCGATCGCACCCTTTAGACAAATTTATCACTGTAAATGTGTAAACAACAATTAATCTTCAATGACTAATTCAAGATTTCATTACTTTAACTTAATATAATGTTGCGATCAATTGTGGATCGCTCCCTTTAGATATATTTATCACTGTAAATGTGTAAACAACAATTAATCTTCAATGACCAATTCAATATTTCATTACTTTCAATTAATACAATGTTGCGATGAATTGTCAATCGCACTCTTTAGACATATCTATCACTGTAAACGTGTAAACAACAATTAATCATCAATGACCAATTCAATATTTCAATACTTTAACTAAATATAATGTTGCGATCAATTGTTGATTGCACCCTTTAGACATATCTATCACTGTGAATGTGTAAACAACAATTAATCTTCAATGACCAATTCAATATTTCATTACTTTAACTTAATATAATGTTGCGATCAATTGTCGATCGCACTCTTTAGACATATCTATCACTGTAAATGTGTAAACAAAAATTTATCTTCAATGACTTAATCAATATTTCATTACTTTAGCTAAATATAATGTTGCGATCCATTGTCGATCGCATCCTTTAGACATATCTATCACTGTAAATGTGTAAAAAACAATTAATCTTCAATGACCAATTCAATATTTCATTACTTTAAATTAATATAATGTTGCGATCAATTGTCGATCGCACTCTTTAGACATATCTATCATTATAAATGTGTAAACAACAATTAATCTTCAACGACTAATTAAATATTTCATTACTTTAACTTAATATAATTTTGCGATCAATTGTCGATCGTACCCTCTAGACTTATCTACCACTGTAAATGTGTAAATAACAATTAATCGTCAATGACCAATTCAATATTTCATTACTTTTACTTAATATAATGTTGCAATCAATTGTCGATCGCACCTTCTAAACGTATTTATCACTGTAAATGTGTAAACAATTAATCTTCAATTACCAATTCAATATTTCATTACTTTAACTTAATATAATGTTGCGATCAATTGTCAATCACACATATTAGACGTATCTATCACCGTAAATGTGTAAACAACAATTAATACAACTAAACATTCTTAGAGCATCCAAAGATGAATAATACCAATTCAATAATCAAGAACTTTCAAAAGTTACATGAAAGGAATCAATATCTCGAAAAATCAACTTTAATCCAAAAGTTATAAACGTTTAACCCCAAAATTTGGACGTTACAAAAACAACAAATAATTATCAATGAACAATTCAATATATCATTACTTTAGTTTAAAATTATATTGCGATCAATTAACGATCGCACCCTTTAGACACATCTATCACTGTAAATGTGTAAACAACAATTAATCATCAATGACCAATTTAACATTTAACTTAATATAATCTTGCCATCAATTGTCAATCTAAATCTTTACACATATCTATCACTGTAAATGTGTAGACAACAATTAATCTTCAATGACCAATTCAATATTTCATAACTTTAACTTAATATAATGTTGCGATCAATTGTCGATCGTACCCTTAAGACATATCTATGACTGTAAATGTGTAAACAACAATTAATCTTCAATGAAAAATTCAATATTTCATTATTTTAACTTAATATAATGTTGCAATCAATTGTCAATCGCACTCTTTACACATATATATCACTGTAAATGTGTAGACAGCAATTAAACTTCAATGACCAATTCAATATTTCATTACTATAACTTAATATGCTGTTGCGATGAATTGCCGATCGCACCCTTTAGACATATCTATCACTGTAAAATGTAAACAACAATTTATCTTTAATGACTAAATCAATATTTCATTACTATAGCTTGATATAATGTTGCGATCCATTATCGATCGCATTCATTAGACATATCTATCACTGTAAATGTGTAAACTACAATTAATCTTCAATGACCAATTCAATATTTCATTACTTTAAATTAATATAATGTTGCGATCAATAGTCGATCGCACTCTTTATGACATATCACTATCACTTTAAATGTGTAAACAACAATTAATCTTCAACAATAAATTAAATATTTCATTACTTTAACTTAATATAATTATGCGATCAATTGTCGATCGTACCTTCTAGACTTATGTACCACTGTAAATGTGTAAACAACAATTAATCTTCAATGACCAATTCAATATTTCATTACTTTTACTTAATATAATGTTGCAATCAAATGTCGATCGCACCATTTAGACTTATTTATCACTCTAAATGTGTAAAAAACAATTTATCTTCAATGACTAAATCAACATTTCATTACTTCAGCTTAATATAATGTTGTGATCCATTGTTGATCGCATCCTTTAGACATATCAATGTAAATGTGTAAACAACAATTAATCTTCAATGACCAATTCAATTTCATTACTTTAACTTAATATAATGTTGCGATCAGTTGTCGTCGATAGCAGACCTTTAGACTATCTATCACTCTAAATGTGTAATTACAATTAAACTTCAATTACCAATTCAATATTTCATTATTTTAACTAAATATAATGTTGCGGTCATTTGTCGATCGCACATATTAGACATATCTATCACCATAAATGTGTAAACAACAATTAATCTTCAATGACCAATTCAATATTTCATTACTTTCAATTAATACAATGTTGCGATGAATTGTCAATCGCACTCTTTAGACATATCTATCACTGTAAACGTGTAAACAACAATTAATCATCAATGACCAATTCAATATTTCAATACTTTAACTAAATATAATGTTGCGATCAATTGTTGATTGCACCCTTTAGACATATCTATCACTGTGAATGTGTAAACAACAATTAATCTTCAATGACCAATTCAATATTTCATTACTTTAACTTAATATATGTTGCGATCAATTGTCGATCGCACTCTTTAGACATATCTATCACTGTAAATGTGTAACAAAAAATTTATCTTCAATGACTTAATCAATATTTCATTACTTTAGCTAAATATAATGTTGCGATCCATTGTCGATCGCATCCTTTAGACATATCTATCACTGTAAATGTGTAAAAAAACAATTAATCTTCAATGACCAATTCAATATTTCATTACTTTAAATTAATATAATGTTGCGATCAATTGTCGATCGCACTCTTTAGACATATCTATCATTATAAATGTGTAAACAACAATTAATCTTCAACGACTAATTAAATATTTCATTACTTTAACTTAATATAATTTTGCGATCAATTGTCGATCGTACCCTCTAGACTTATCTACCACTGTAAATGTGTAAATAACAATTAATCGTCAATGACCAATTCAATATTTCATTACTTTTACTTAATATAATGTTGCAATCAATTGTCGATCGCACCTTCTAAACGTATTTATCACTGTAAATGTGTAAACAATTAATCTTCAATTACAATTCAATATTTCATTACTTTAACTTAATATAATGTTGCGATCAATTGTCAATCACACATATTAGACGTATCTATCACCGTAAATGTGTAAACAACAATTAATACACTAAATTCTTAGAGCATCCAAAGATGAATAATACCAATTCAATAATCAAGAACTTTCAAAAGTTACATGAAAGGAATCAATATCTCGAAAAATCAACTTTAATCCAAAAGTTATAAACGTTTAACCCAAAATTTGGACGTTACAAAAACAACAAATAATTATCAATGAACAATTCAATATATCATTACTTTAGTTTAAAATTATATTGCGATCAATTGACGATCGCACCCTTTAGACACATCTATCACTGTAAATGTGTAACAACAATTAATCATCAATGACCAATTTAACATTTAACTTAATATAATTTGCCATCAATTGTCGATCTAAATCTTTACACATATCTATCACTGTAAATGTGTAGACAACAATTAATCTTCAATGACCAATTCAATATTTCATAACTTTAACTTAATATAATGTTGCGATCAATTGTCGATCGTACCCTTAAGACATATCTATGACTGTAAATGTGTAAACAACAATTAATCTTCAATGAAAAAATTCAATATTTCATTATTTTAACTTAATATAATGTTGCAATCAAATTGTCAATCGCACTCTTTACACATATATATCACTGTAAATTGTGTAGACAGCAATTAAACTTCAATGACCAATTCAATATTTCATTACTATAACTTAATATACTGTTGCGATGAATTGCCGATCGCACCCTTTAGACATATCTATCACTGTAAAATGTAAACAACAATTTATCTTTAATGACTAAATCAATATTTCATTACTATAGCTTGATATAATGTTGCGATCCATTATCGATCGCATTCATTAGACATATCTATCACTGTAAATGTGTAAACTACAATTAATCTTCAATGACCAATTCAATATTTCATTACTTTAAATTAATATAATGTTGCGATCAATAGTCGATCGCACTCTTTAGACATATCTATCACTTTAAATGTGTAAACAACAATTAATCTTCAACAATAAATTAAATATTTCATTACTTTAACTTAATATAATTATGCGATCAATTGTCGATCGTACCTTCTAGACTTATGTACCACTGTAAATGTGTAAACAACAATTAATCTTCAATGACCAATTCAATATTTCATTACTTTTACTTAATATAATGTTGCAATCAAATGTCGATCGCACCATTTAGACTTATTTATCACTGTAAATGTGTAAAAAACAATTTATCTTCAATGACTAAATCAACATTTCATTACTTCAGCTTAATATAATGTTGTGATCCATTGTTGATCGCATCCTTTAGACATATCTATCAATGTAAATGTGTAAACAACAATTAATCTTCAATGACCAATTCAATATTTCATTACTTTAACTTAATATAATGTTGCGATCAATTGTCGATCGCAGCCTTTAGACATATCTATCACTCTAAATGTGTAATTACAATTAAACTTCAATTACCAATTCAATATTTCATTATTTTAACTAAATATAATGTTGCGGTCATTTGTCGATCGCACATATTAGACATATCTATCACCATAAATGTGTAAACAACAATTAATCTTCAATGACCAATTCAATAATTCATTACTTTTAATTAATACAATGTTGCGATGAATTGTCAATCGCACCCTTTAGACATATCTATCACTGTAAATGTGTAAACAACAATTAGTATTCAATGATACATTCAATAATTCCTTACTTTAACTTAATATAATATTTCGATCAATCGTCGATCGCACCCTTTAGACATATCTATCACAGTAAATGTGTAAATAAAAATTAATCTTTAATGACCAATTCAATATTTCATTAATTTTACTTAATATAATGTTGCGATCAATTGTCAATCGCACTCTTTTGACGTATCTATCACTATAAATGTGTAAACAACAATTAATCTTCAACGACCAATGCAATTTTTCATTACTTTACCTTAATATAATGTTGAGATCAATTGTCGATCGTACCCTTTAGACTTATCTGCCACTGTAAATGTGTAAACAACAATTAATCTTCAATGACCAATTCAGTATTTCATTACTTTAACTTAATATAATATTGCGATCAATTGTCGATCGCACCCTTTAGACGTATCTATCACTGTAAATGTGTAAACAACAATTAATCATCAATGAACAATTCAATAATTCATTACTTTAACCTAATATAATATTACGATCCATTGTTGATCGAACCCTTTAGACATATTTATCACTGTAAATGTGTAAACAACAATTAATTTTCAATGACCAATTCAATATTTCATCACTTGAACTTAATATAATGCTGCGATCAATTGTCGATCGCACCCTTTAGACAGTTAATCATCAATTACAAATTAAAAATTTCATTACTTTAACTTAATATAATGTTGCGATCAATTTTTCATCGCACCCATTAGATGTATCTATCACTTTAAATTTGTAAACAACAATTAATCTTCAATGACCAATTCAATATTTCATTACTTTAACTTAATATAATGTTGCGATCAATTGTCTAACGCACCCTTATACATATCTATCACTGTAAATGTGTAAACAACAATTTATCTTCAATGTCCAAATCAATATTTCATTAATTTAACTGAATATAATGTTGCGATCAATTGTCGATCGTACCCTATAGACATATCTATCAATGTGAATGTGAAAAAAACAAATAATCTTCAATGAACAATTCAATATTTTATTACTTTAAATAAATATAACGTTACGATCAATTGTCGATCGCACCCTTTAGACATATCTATCACTGTAAATGTGTAAACGACAATCAATCTTCAATGACCAAATTAATAGTTCATTACTTTAATTTAATATAATGTTGCGATCAATTGTCGATCGCACCCTTGAGACATATCTATGACTGTAAATGTGCAAACAACAATTAATCTAGAATGACCAATTCAATATTTCAATACTTTAACTTAATATAATGTTGCGATCAATTGTCGATCGCACCCTTTAGACATATCTATCACTGTAATTGTGTAAACAACAATTAATCTTTAATGAACAATTCAATATTTCATTACTTTAAATTAATATAATGTTGCGATCAATTGTCGGTCGTACCCTTTGGACATATCTATCACTATGAATGTGAATACAACAAATAATCTTCAATGAACAATTCAATATTTTATTACGTTAAAATAATATAATATTGCGATCAATTGTCGATCCCACCCTTTAGACATATCTATCACTGTAAATGTGTAAACAACAATCAATCTTCATTGACCAAATAAATATTTCATTACTTTAAATAAATATAATGTTGCGATCAATTGTCGATCGCACTCTTTAGAAATATCTATCACTGTAAATGTGTAAACAACAATTAATCTTCAAAGGCCAATTCAATATTTTATCACTTTAATACAATGTAATGTTGCGATCAATTGTGCATCGCACACTTTAAACATATCTATCAATTTAAATGTGTAAACAATAATTAAACTTCAATGACCAACTCAATATTTCATTACTTTAAATTAATATAATGTTGCGATCAATTGTTGATCGCACTCTTTAGACATATCTATCATTGTAAATGTGTAAATATCAATTAATCTTCAATAAACAATTCAATATTTAATTACTTAAACATAATATAATGTTGTGAGCAATTGTCGACCGCACCCTTTATATATATCTATCACGGTAAATGTGTAAACAACAATAAATCTTCAATGAGCGATTCAATATTTCATTACCATAACTTAATATAATATTGCGATCAATTGTCGATCGCACCCTTTAGACATATCTATTATTATAAATGTGAAAACAATAATTAATCTTCAATGACCAATTCAATAATTTATTACTTTAACTGAATATAATGTTACGATCAATTGTCGATCGCAAGCTTTAGACATATTTGTCACTATAATTGTGTAAACAATAATAAATCTTCAATGACCAATTCAATATTTCATTACCATAACTTAATATGGTGTTGCGTTCAATTGTCGATCGCACCCTTTAGACATATCTATTATTGTAAATGTGAAAACAATAATTAATCTTTAATGACCAATTTAATAATTTATTACTTTAACTTAATATATAATGTTCCGATCAATTGTCGATCGCACCCTTTAGACATATCTATCACTGTAAATGTGTAAACAAAAATTAATCTTCAATGACCAATTTAATATTTCATTACTTTAACTTAATATAATGTTGCAATAAATATTCGATCGCACCATCTAGATATTCAATCACGAAAAATATGTAAACAAAAGTTAATATAAATAACCGATTCAATAATTCATTACTCTAAATTAACATTATGTTACGATCAATTGTCTACGTACCCTTTAGACATATCTATCACTGTAAATGTGTAAAAAATAATAAATCTTCAATGACCTATTAAAAATTCATTACTTTAACTTAACGTAATGTTGCTATCAATTGTTGATCGCACCGTTTAGACATATATATCACTGTAAATGTGAAACTACAATTAATCTTCAATGACTAATTCAATAATTCAATACGTTAACTTAATATAATGTTGCGATCAAATGTCGATCGCACCCTTTAGACATATCTATCTCTGCAAATGTGAAAACAACAATTAATCTTCAATGACCAATTCAATATTTCATTAATTTACTTAATATAATGTTGAGATCATTTGTTAATCGCACCCTTTAGACATATCTATCACTGTAAATGTGAAACAACAATAAATCTTCAATGACCAATTAAACAATTCATTATTTAACTTAATATAATGTTGCGATCAAATGTCGATCGCACCCTTTAGATATATCTATCTCACTAGATGTGTAATAAACAATTAATCTTCAATGACCAATTCAATATTTCTTTACTTTACTTAATATAATGTTGCGATCAATTGTCGATCGCAAACCTTTAGACATCTATCACTGTAAATGTGTAAACAAAAATTAATAATCAATTACCAATTTAATATTTCATTACTTTAGTTTAATATAATGTTGCGATCAGTTTTCGATCGCACCCTTTAGACATATCTATCACCATAAATGTGTAAACAAAAACTAATCTAGAAGACCAATTAAATATTTCATTACATTAACTTAATATAATGTTGCGATCAATTATCGATCGCACCCTTTATTTGTCACTGTAAATGTATAAACAAAAATTAATATTCAATAACCGATTCAATAATTCATTATTTTAACTTAACTTATAATGCGATCAATTGTCGATCGTACCATTTAGACTTATCTATCACTGTAAATGTATAAACAAAAATTAATTTTGAATGACCAATTTAATATTTCAGTACTTTAACTTAATATAATGTTGTGATCAATTGTCGATCACGCCCTTTAGACTTATCTATCACTGTAAATGTGTAAACAAAACTTAATCTTCAATGACCAATTTAATATTTCATTACTTTAACTTAATATAATGTTGCGATCAATATTCAATAGCACCCTTAAGACATATCAATCACTGTAAATATGTAAACAAAACTTAATCTTCAATAACTTATTCAATAATTCATTATATTAACTTAACGTATGTTGCAATCAATTGTCGATCCTTACTTTAACTTAAAATAATGTTGCGATCAATCGTCAATCGCACCCTTTAGACATATCTATCACCGTAAATGTGTAAAATAAAAATTAATGTTCAATGACCAATTAAATATTTCATTACTTTAACTTAATATAATGTTGCGATCAATTGTCGATCGCACCCTTTAGACATATCTATCACCGTAAATGTGTAAATAAAAAATTAATCTTCAATGACCAGTTCAATATTTCATTACTTTAACTTAATATAAAGTTGCGATCAATTGTCGATCGCACCCTTCAGACATATCTATAACTGTAAATGTGTAAACAACCATTAATCTTCTATTACCAATTCAATATTTCATTACTTTAACTTAATACAATGTTGCAATAAATATTTGATTGTAACCTTTAAACATACAAATCACTATAAATGTGTAAACAACAATTAATCTTCAATGATCAATTCAATATTTCATTACTTTAAATTAATATAATGTTGCAATCAATTGTCAATCGCACCTTTTAGACATATCAATCACTGTAAATGTGTAAACAATTAATCCTCAATGACTAATTCAATTTTTCATTACGATAACTTAATATAATGTTGCGATCAATTGTCGATCGCACCCTTTAGACATATCTATCTTTGTCAATGTGTAAAAAAAGAAAAATTAATCTTCAATGTCCAATTCAATATTTCATTAGTTTAACTTAATATGATGTTGCGATCAATATTTGGTCGCACCGTTTAGAAATAACAATCACAGTAAATATGTAAACAAAAATTAATCTTCAATAACCGATTAATTAATTCATAATTTAACTTAATGTAATGTTGCGATCAATTGTTGATTGTAGCCTTAAGACACATCTATCATTGTAAATATGAAAATTACAATTAATCTTCAATGACCAATTAAATATTTCATTACTTTAACGTAATATTATGTTGCGATCAATTGTCGATCGCACCCATTAGACATATCTATCACTGTAAATGTGCAAACAAAAATTAATCTTCAATGAAAAATTCAATATTTCCTTACTTTATCTTAATATAATATTGCGATCACTATTCGATCGCACCCTTTAGACATATCAATCACTGTAAATATGTAAACAAAAATTAATCTTCAATGACCAATTCAATATTTCATTACTTTAAATTAATATAATGTTGCGATCAATTGTCGATCGCACCTTTTTGACATATCAATCACTGTAAATGTGTAAACAATTAAACTTCAATGACCAATTCAATATTTCATTACTATAACTTAATATAATGTTGCGATCAATTGTCGATCGCACCCTTTAGACATATCTATCTCTGTCAATGTGTAAACAAAAATTAATCTTCAATGAAAAATTCAATATTTCATTACTTTAACTTAATATGATGTTGCGATCAATATTCGGTCGCACTGTTTTGAAATATCAATCACAGTAAATATGTAAACAAAAATTAATCTTCAATAACAGATTCAATAATTCATAATTTAACTTAATGTAATGTTGCGATCAATTGTTGATCGTAGCCTTTAGACATATCTATCACTGTAAATATGAAAATTACAATTAATCTTCAATGACCAATTCAATAATTCATTACTTTAACGTAATATTATGTTGCGATCAATTGTCGATCGCACCCTTTAGACATATCTATCACCGTAAATGTGTACACAAAAATTAATCTTCAATGAAAAATTCAATATTTCCTTACTTTAACTTAATATAATATTGCGATCACTATTCGATCGCACCCTTTAGACATATCAATCACTGTAAATATGTAAATAAATATTAATCTTCAATGACCAATTCAATATTTCATTACTTTAAATTAATATAATGTTGCGATCAATTGTCGATCGCACCTTTTTGACATATCAATCACTGTAAATGTGTAAACAGTTAAACTTTAATGACCAATTCAATATTTCATTACTATAACTTAATATAATGTTGCGATCAATTGTCGATCGCACCCTTTAGACATATCTATCTCTTTCAATGTGTAAACAAAAATTAATCTTCAATGAAAAATTCAATATTTCATTACTTTAACTTAATATAATGTTTCGATCAATATTCGATCGCACCCTTTAGACATTTCAATCGTTGTAAATATGTAAACAAAAATTAACCTTTAATAACCGATTCAATAATTCATTATTTTAACTTAACGTAATGTTGCAATCAATTTTCGATCGTACCATTTAGACATATCTATCAGTCTAAATGTGAAAACAACAATTAATCTTCAATGATACATTCAATAATTCCTTACTTTAACTTAATATAATGTTGCGATCAATCGTCTATCGCACCCTTTAGACATATCTATCACCATAAATGTGTAAGTAAAAATAAATCTTCAATGACCAATTCAATATTTCATTACTTTAACTTAATATAATGTTGCGATCAATTGTCAATCACACCCTTTCGACATATCTATAACTGTAAATGTGTAAACAACCATTAATCTTCAATTACCAATTCAATATTTCATTACTTTAACTTAATACAATGTTGCAATCAATATTTGATTGTACCGTTTAAACATATCAATCATTGTAAATGCATAAAAAACAATAAATCTTCAATGACCAATTCAATATTTCATTACTTGAACTTAATATAATGTTGCGATCAATTGTCGATCGCACTCTTTAGACATATCTATCGCTGTAAATTTATAAACAACAATTAATCTTTTATGACCAATTCAATATTTCTTTACTTTTAATTAATATAATGTTGCTATCAATTGTCGATCACACCTTTTAGACATATCAATCACTATAAAAGTGTAAACAATTAATCTTCAATGACCAATTCAATATTTCATTACTATAACTTAATATAATTTTGTGATCAATTGTCGATCGCACCCTTTGGACATATCTATCTCTGTCAATGTGTAAACAAAAATTAATCTTCAATAACCAATTCAAAATTTCATTACTTTAACTGATTATGTTGTTGCGATCAATATTCGGTCGCTCCCTTTAGACATATCAATCACTGTAAATGTGTAAATAACAATTAATCTTCAGCAACTAATTCAATATTTCATTACTTTAACTTAACGTAATGTTGCGATCAATTGTCGATCGTACCCTTTAGACATACCTATCACAGTAAATTTTTAACGATAATGAATCATCAATAACCAATTCAATAATTCATTCCTTTAACTTAACATGATGTTGTGATCAATATTCGATCGCTTCCTTTAAACATATCAATTACTGTAAATGTTTAAACAACAATTAATCTTCACCAACAAATTCAATATTTCATTACTTTAACTTAACGTTATATCGCGATCAACTGTCGATCGCACCCTTTAGACATATCTATCACTGTAAATGTGTATATAAAAATTAATCTTTAATATTCAATTCAATAATTCATTCCTTTAACTTAATATTGTTTTTTATCTATCTTCGATTGACTATTTAGACATATCTATTCCTGTAAATGTATAAACAACAATTAATCTACAACAACCAATTCAATAATTCATTACTTTAACTTAACATAAAGTTGCTATCAAAATTCGATCGCACCCTTTAGACATATCAATGTAAATGTGTAAACAACAATTAATCTTCAGTAACCAATTCAATATTTCATTACTTTAACTTAACTTAATGTTGCGATCAACTGTTGATCCCACCCTTTAGACATATCTATCACTGTAAATGTGTAAAAAATAATTAATATTTCATAACTAATTCAATAATTTATTACGTTAACTTAACATGATTTTTTATCAATCTTCGATCGCTCCATTTAGACATATCTATTACAGTAAATGTGAAAACAACAATTAATCTACAACAACCAATTAAATAATTCATTAATTTAACTTAACATAAAGTTGCTATCAAAGTTCGATCGCACCCTTTAGACATATCAATCAATGTAAATGTGTAAACAACAATTCAATATTTCATTACTTTAACTTAACTTAATGTTGCGATCAACTGTTGATCGCACCATTTAGAGATATCTATCACTATAAATGTGTAAACAACAATTAATCTTCAATAACTATATAAATAATTCATTACTTTAACTTAATGTAATGTTCCGATCAGTTGACGATCATAGCCTTTAGACATATCTATAACTGTAAATGTGTAAACAACATTTAATATTCAATAACAATATTAATAATTCATTACTTTAACATAATATAATGTTGCGATCAATTGTCGACCGCACCCTTTAGACATTTATGTCACTATCAATGTGTAAGCAAACAATTAATCTTCAATAACAATATCAATAATTCATTACTTTAACTTAATGTAATGATGCGATCAATTGTCGATCAAACCCTTTAGACATAGCACTGTAAATGTGTAAACAACAATTAATCTTCAATGACGATATCAATAATTCATTACTTTAACTTAAAATAGTGTTGCGATCAATATTCGATCGCACCCTTTAGAAATATCTATCACTGTAAATGTGAAAACAACTATTAATCTTTAATAACCAATTCAATAATTCATTAATTTAACTTAATTAAATGTTGCATTCAATATTCTATCTCTTCCTTTAGACATATCAATCACTATTATTGTGTAAACAACAACTAATATTCAGTATTCAATTAAATAATTCATTACTTTAACTTAATGTAATGTTGCGATCAATTGTCGATCGTACCCTTTAGACATACCTATCCGTGTAAATTTTTTAACGACAATGAATCTTCAATAACCAATTCAATAATTCATTCCTTTTACTTAACATGATGTTGTGCTCAATATTCGATCACTTCCTTTAGATATATCAATTACTGTAAATGTGTAAATAACAATTAATCTTCAGTAACCTATTCAATATTTCATTACTTTAAGTTAACTTAATGTTGCGATCAACTGTTGATCACACCATTTAGAGATACCTATCACTGTAAATGTGTAAACAACAATTAATCTTCAATAACCAATTCTATAATTCATTAGTTTACTTTAATATGATGTTCTGATCAATATTCGATCGCACCCTTTAGACACATCTATCACTGTAAATGTGTAAACAATAATTAATCTTCAATAACCAATTCAATAATTCATTACTTTAACTTAATATATTGTTGTGATCAATATTCGATCGCACCGATTAGACATATCTATCATTGTAAATATGTAAAATTCATTACTTTAACTTATCATAATGTTGCGATCAATGTTCGATCGCACCATTGAGACATTTCAATCACTGTAAATGTGTAAACAACAATTAATCTTCAATAACCAATTCTCTAATTCATTAATTTAACTTAATATAATGTTGCGATCAATATTCGATCGCACCCTTTAGACATATCAATCACTGTAAATGTGTAAACAACAATTAAACATTAATAACCAATTCAATAATTCATTACTTTAACATAACATAATGTTGCGGTCAATTGTCAATCGCACCCTTTAGACATATCTATCACTATAAATGTGTGAAGAACAATTAATCTTTAATATCCAATCCAATAATTAATTACTTTAACTTAACATAAAGTTGCCATTAAAGTTCGATCGCACCCTTTAGACATATCTATCTTTATAAATGTGTAAACAACAATTAATCTTCAATAACCAATTAAATAATTCATTACTTAAGTCAACGAAGAATGCGATCAATTATCGAATCGTACCCTTTAGACATATCTATCACTGTAAATGTGTAAACAACAATTAATCTTCAATAACCAATTCAATATTTCATTATTTAAACTTAATGTAATGTTGCGGTCAATTGTCGATCGCACCCTTATGGGCCTCTTATTATATTCGGCCATCTGTTTAGGCCACTACTCTTTATTAGGCCCCCTGTCTAGGCCCCTTTTCATCAAGCCCACTGTTTAGGCCTTTCTTTCATCAGGCCACCTGTTTAGGCCTTTCTTTATATCTTTTGGGTATTATTTGACAGACTCTTTGTTTTCCTTTTTCTTTCAATAAAGTTCGGCTCAGTTCTAGGGGGTGCCTACCTAGTAGGGATTCCAGATGAACTTTACCTATTTCAATAAAAAAAATCACTGTAAATGTGTAAACAACAATTAATCTTCAATAACCAATTCAATAATTCATTACTTTACCTTAATAAAATGTTGCGATCAATATTTAATCGAACCCTTTAGACATAATTATCACTGTAAATGTGTAAACAGTAATTTATCTGAAATAACAAATTTAATATTTCATTACATAATATAATGTTGCGATCCATATTTGATCACACCCTTTAGACATATCTATCACTGTAAATGTGTAAACAACAGTTAATATTCAATAACCAATTCAATAATTCATTACTTTAACTTAAATTAATGTGTCGATCAATGTTCCATCGCACCCTTTAGACAAAAATTTAAATGTGTTAACAACATTTAGTCTTTAATAACCAATTCAACAATTCATTACTTTAACTTTATATAATGTTGTGATCAATATTCGATCGCACCCTTTAGACATATCTATCACTCTAAATGTATAAACAACAATTAATGTTCAATAAACAATTTAATAATTCATTACTTTAACTTAATGTAATGTTGCGATCAATTGTCGATCGCACCCTTTAGACATATCTATCACTATAACTGTGTAAACAACAATTTATCTTCAATAACAAATTCAATAATTCATTACTTTAACTTAATATAATGTTACGATCAATATTCGATCGCACCCTTTAGACATATCAATCACTGTAAATGTCTTAACAACAATTATTCTTTAATAACCAATTCAATATTTCATTAATTTAACATAATGTTACCTTGCGATCGATTGTCAATCGTATCCTTTACACATATCTATCACTGTAAATGTGTAAACAACAATTAATCTTCAATAACCAATTCAGTAATTCATTACTTTCACTTAACGTAAGGTTGCAATCAATTGTCTATCACACCATTTAGACATATCTTCTGTAAATGTGTAAACAATAATTAATCTTAATAAACAATTCAATAATTCATTACTTTAACTTAACGTAAGGTTGCAATCAATTGTCGATCGCACCCTTTAGACATATCTATCACTGTAAATGTGTAAACAACAGTTAATCATCAATAACCAATTTTATAATTCATTACTTTAACTAAGTATAATGTTGCGATCAATATTCGATCGCATCCTTTAGACATATCTATCATTGTAAACGTCTAAAAACAATTAATCTTCAATAACCAATTCAATAATTTAATACTTTACCTTAATATATGTTGCGATCAATATTTGATCACATCCTTTAGACATATCAATCACTTTAAATGTGTAAACAACAATTAATATTCAACAACCAATTCAATAATTCATTACTTTAACTTAATATAATGTTGCGATCAATATTTTATCGCATTCTTTAGACATATCTATCACTTTGAATGTGTAAACAACAATTAATCTTCAATAACCAATTCAATAATTCATTACTTTCACTTAACGTAATGTCGCGATCAATTGTCGATCGTACCATTTAGACATGTCTATCACTGTAAATGTGTAAACAACCATTAATCTTCAATAACCAATTCAATAAGTCATAACTTTAACTTAATATAATGTTGCGATCAATATTCGATTGCACCCTTTAGACATATCAATCACGTAAAATGTTTAAACAACAATTAATCTTTAATAACCAATTCAATAATTCATTACTTTAACTTAACGTAATGTTGAGATCAATTGTCGATCGCACCCTTTAGACATATCTATCAATGCAAATGTAGAAACAACAATTAATGTTCAATAAACAATTTAATAATTCATTACTTTAACTTAATATAATGTTACGATCAATATTCGATCGCACCCTTTAGACATATCAATCACTGTAAATGTCTTAACAACAATTATTCTTTAATAACCAATTCAATATTTCATTAATTTAACATAATGTTACCTTGCGATCGATTGTCAATCGTATCCTTTACACATATCTATCACTGTAAATGTGTAAACAACAATTAATCTTCAATAACCAATTCAGTAATTCATTACTTTCACTTAACGTAAGGTTACAATCAATTGTCTATCACACCATTTAGACATATCTATCTCTGTAAATGTGTAAACAATAATTAATCTTTAATAAACAATTCAATAATTCATTACTTTAACTTAACGTAAGGTTGCAATCAATTGTCGATCGCACCCTTTAGACATATCTATCACTGTAAATGTGTAAACAACAGTTAATCATCAATAACCAATTTTATAATTCATTACTTTAACTAAGTATAATGTTGCGATCAATATTCGATCGCATCCTTTAGACATATCTATCATTGTAAACGTCTAAAAACAATTAATCTTCAATAACCAATTCAATAATTTAATACTTTACCTTAATATAATGTTGCGATCAATATTTGATCACATCCTTTAGACATATCAATCACTTTAAATGTGTAAACAACAATTAATATTCAACAACCAATTCAATAATTCATTACTTTAACTTAATATAATGTTGCGATCAATATTTTATCGCATTCTTTAGACATATCTATCACTTTGAATGTGTAAACAACAATTAATCTTCAATAACCAATTCAATAATTCATTACTTTCACTTAACGTAATGTCGCGATCAATTGTCGATCGTACCATTTAGACATGTCTATCACTGTAAATGTGTAAACAACCATTAATCTTCAATAACCAATTCAATAAGTCATAACTTTAACTTAATATAATGTTGCGATCAATATTCGATTGCACCCTTTAGACATATCAATCACTGTAAATGTTTAAACAACAATTAATCTTTAATAACCAATTCAATAATTCATTACTTTAACTTAACGTAATGTTGAGATCAATTGTCGATCGCACCCTTTAGACATATCTATCAATGCAAATGTAGAAACAACAATTAATGTTCAATAAACAATTTAATAATTCATTACTTTAACTTAATGTAATGTTGCGATCAATTGTCGATCCCACCTTTTAGACATATCTATCACTATAACTGTCTAAACAACAATTTATCTTCAAAAACCAATTCAATAATTCATTTCTTTTACTTTATATAATATTGCGATCAATATTCGATCGCACCCTTTAGACATATCAATCACTGTTAATGTGTAAACAACAATTAATCTTCAATAACCAATTAAATAATTCATTACTTTAAATTAACGTAATGTTGTGATCAATTGACGATCGTACCCTTTAGACATATCAATCACTGTAAATATGTAAACAAAAATTAATCTTCAATGACAAATTCAATAATTCATTTCTTTGACTTAATATAATGTTGCGATCAATATTCGATCACACCATTTAGACATATCAGTCACTGTAAATGTGTAAACAATAATTTATCTCCAATAACTAATTCAATAATTCATTACTTTAACTTAATGTAATGTTGCGAACAATTGTCAATCGTACCATTTAGAAATATCTATCATTGTAAATGTGTAAACAAATATTAATCTTCAATAACTAATTCAATATTTCATTACTTTAACTTAATATAATGTTGCGATCAATATTCGATCGCACCCTTTCGACACATCAATCACTGTAAATGTGTAAATAATAATTAGTATTCAATAACCAATTAAATAATTCATTTTTTTTTTACTTTAATATAATGTTGCGATGAATATTCGATCGCATCCTTTAGACATATTAATCACTATAAATGTGAAAAAAACAATTAATATATAATAACCAATTCAATAATTGATTACTTTAACTTAATATATTGTTGCGATCAATGTTCGATCGCATCCTTTAGACATATCAATCACTGTTAATGTGTAAACAACAATTAATCTTCAATTACCAATTCAATAATTCATTACTTTAACTTAACTTAATATTGTGATCAATTGTCGATCATAGCCTTTAGACATATGTTAAGTTAATGAAATGAATTATTGAATTGGTTATTGAAGATTAATTGTTGTTTACATATATATAGTGATTTATATGTCTTAACGGTGTGATCGAACCTTGATCGCAACCTTACGTTAAGTTTAAAAAAATGAATTATTGAATGGATTATTGAAGATTAATTGTTGTTTACACATTTACATTGATTTATATGTCTAAAGGGTGCGATCGAACATTGATCACAACCTTATGCTAAGTTGAAGAAATGATTTATTGAATTTGTTTTTGAAGATAAATTGTTGTTTGTACATTTACAATGATTGATATGTGTCAAGAGTGTGATCGAACATTGATCCCAACCTTATATTTAGTTAAAGAAATGAATTATGGAATTTGTTATTGAAGATTAATTGTTGTTTACACATTTACAGTGATAGATATGTCTCAAGAGTGCGATGTAACCTTGATCGCAACCTTTTGTTAAGTTTTAAAAAATGAATTATTGAATTGGTTATTGATGATTGATTGTTGTTTACACATTTACAATGATTGATGTGTCCCAAGGGTGCGATCGAACATTGATCGCAATCTTATGTTAACTTAAAGAAATGAATTATTAAATTGGTTATTGAAGTTTAACTATTGTATACACATTTACAGTGATTTGATATGTCTCCAGGGTGCTATCAAACATTGATCGCATCCTTATGGTAAGTTAAAGAAATGAATTATTGAATTTATTATTGAAGATTAATTGTTGTTAACATATTTACAGTGATTGATATGTCTGAATTGTGCAATCGAATATTGATCGCTTCTTTATGTTAAGTTAAAGAAATGAATTATTGAATTGGTTATTGAAGATTTATTGTTGTTTATACATATACAGTGATTGATATGTCTCAAGAGTTTAATATTTATTTTTATTTTGTTTGATTAAATATTTGATGGTTAGTTGGTTAATAATTGAAGATTTAAATAATTTATATAAAATTAATAAAGTATTTTAATATATTTTTTAAAATAATACAATTATATGATTATAATTTTTATTATATAACATCATAATAACTATTTTTTAAAAAATTATTTAAACGTTTTTTTAATAATATTTATCAATTTATTTTTCAATCTTTTCAATTTAAATTTCAAACTAACCATTTATATTGTTTTTCATACACATTTTTTACTATTTATAAATTTTTATTATTGAACAACTTTCACATTTTCATACAACTACTTATTTGACCATTATTCAAATCACTTTTTTTATGTAAATAATTTTTCCATGATTTATATTTTCAAGATTAAATGGTGGTTGAATTTATAGATAAACTTAAACATTTAGTAGATATTTTAATATAATTAATATAATGTATAATATTTCATTTTAATAATTGTATAGAGGTTTAGGATTATTGAAATGAAGAGATGGAGTTTTTGATTTAAAATGTGCATAACAATAATTTGATTCAAGAGATGTTGTAGAATGAAAATTAAATGGCTGTATATTTAAAATATATAATTTTATTGAGTTATTATTGAATAGAAGTTTAATCATTTTAATGGAAAAACATTATATTCTTAATTTGGTTTGATATATTATTAATTATTAATATATAAAATATTGGCATGTTATTCTAGTATTTTATTAATTATTTATTACAATATTAGATACATAATAATAGTAATAAGTTTAATCATTATTATTTCGTTATTGTTGTTACAATTAAAATAACAATAATAATGGCTAAAATTGTTAACAATAATTCTAATATAAAAAATAAAATTAAAATATATGTACAATACTTGAATAAAAGTGGGGGTTTAGTTTTAATTTTTATTTAATTTTTTTATACTTTATTTAAACTTATTTTATTTTTATTTTATTTGAATTGGAGTCATCTCATTTTGTAGTACAATATGAAAAATTACAGAATTTTAGAAACATTATATAAAAGTATTTTTCTATTGTTGGTGGATTCCTTAAAAACTCAAACAAGTGTAGGATTTCTAAAAAATAAAATTAATGTGAAATTATTAATTTTGATATTATTTAAGGGTTTTACATATTAACTAATACATATAGATATCTAATATTAATTAATTTGATAGATTTAATTTGTAGAAACAAATGAGCAAGTTTTTATTTCTAATCATGAATGAATATTTTATTAATAGATTCTGTTAAATAAATTATTATTCATGTATTATAAGTTAAAGTATATGAAACAATGTATTTCAATTTTTATTCAAATTCATTAAATTGGCAGAATCTAAATGGTTTCAGAGAAATAATTAATGATAACCTTAATTTTATTTAAATGAGTTAAAATATACAACAAAAATGAAAAATAAATCTATATTAGAATTTATTAAATATGAAAAATGCAAATTATTTTAGTAGAATAATTAATGGTAACGTAGCTTTTTTTTAGTTTTATTTAAATATAAATTAAATATCATTAATTTTAAGGAGGTGTTACATGTATAGACAATCATTTTAAAAATATTTTAGTATGTACCCTTAGAAAGATTCCATTAATTGTCACTCCAAATTACACCCTTCATAAAGATCCCACTAATTCTCATTTCAAATTACGGTCATTTTTCTTTGTGTTTCTCACATTTAATATATTCTCTTTAGTATTTCAATCTCTTAGTCTCTCTTAATTAATTACATTTTCTTATATCTCTTAATTATTCATTTTTTTAATTAAATATTTTTCTAATTTTTCTCTCTTTTATTTATATTCTAACTTTAAATTTCAAATCAATTTTTATAAAATGTTCTTCATTAACATATATTTATTCTTTCAACTGTAGTATATATTTCAAATTTAAAGTAAAATTTATTTTTTGTTAATATAAATTAGATTCATTTTTAAAATTTATTATGCCAATTATAGTGTTTACAAAACACTCTCTCACGTGATATTCGGTCTTATTATGTTTTTTTTCATACTTTTCAATTTTAAGTATCCTCCCTGTAGTTTTTCACTCTCTCATGTATATAGGATGATTCTCTTACTTTTTCACCCTCATTTATTAATTTTTCCATCTTTTAATAGATTTTTTAATTTTTAACTTCAATGGTCCTATTTAAAATATTAAAAATAAATTAATTACTTATATATGTATATATATATATATATATCTATATATCAATTTTTAAAATAAAAACTAATTTAAATTATATAAATAAATTAACCATTTTTAAATTGCAATCCCTTAAATTTTACAAAATTAAAAACAATAATTAAATATAATATTTTTAAATAATTGGCTCAATTAAAGAACATATTACTAACCTATTTCCTAACATTATAAATATTATTGTGTTAGTTTTTGAAAGAGTGAAAATCATGGGAACACCCTAGTTTGGTGATTCCAAAAATCCAAAAAAAAAAAATAGTATCATTGTAGTGGGCTGAAATTCTAAACCCGGTTCAGTAGAAAGGCCCAGGCTGGAAATAGCAAACAAGTCTTCGCTCAAACTTCGGGTCCAAACCATATGTACAACTCACTCAGCCCATGATGCTCCCGAGTCTTCTCAAACAGCCAAATATGTTGTTAGGAAGATCCCAAATTTTGCGGATATCCTTCCGCAAGGATCTCACCAAGATCCGTCAGAGGTTACTTCAGACTCCTATAAATAGAAACCTAGACCTTCTCAATGAGGATCACTTTCTGCTTATTGAAATATTTTCGAAACTACCTCTCATCATGTTCACGTCTTCAATCACACTTAGGTATTACGTCTCCAATTTTGGCAACTGCGTTGATCCTGATCATCACAGTCAAGTGCTCCTGGTGTCGTCTAACCCAACTAGTACTATCTTTCGACATGAACAATCATGTATATGAAGTTACTGATTTCTCTATTCTTTTATTTATCTTTTCTATTAAAGCTCAAAGCTGACTTGAGCGTCGAAGTGACTACAGCAGACACCACATCGGTGTCTCCAAGTCCGCTTGGACGTTTCTTATTCTTTTGCAAAATCCCTTTGCGTTTGGATTGGTCTCCTTACGTCTATTGAATCTAGTTTCGTTAGGCCGAATCTAGGTGTAGTGTCTGAACCACTACAACCACAATCAACCAAATAATAGAAAAATGATATATTTTGCATTTGTAATTTTAATACTATAGACGTAAACTTAACTATTACATATGGGTGTCAAAATGGACGAACAAGTCTTAAACTAATTTGGTTTGAGCAGACCTAGACTTGAATAGCCAGTTTCAAAATAAGTTTTTATATTTGTCCGACTCCATTGACAATGAGTTTATAGACATGTTCTAAAAGTTAATATTTTTTTATGCTACAATATATAATATTTATGTTAATTTTTATTATTAAATAATAATTTATTTGCAAAATTCGATACTTATGTGCCTTATTTTGAATAATTGGTTTTACTGAATTTCTTTCTCATCTGATAAAAGCCTGCATTTCATTTTGTTTCATTATATTAATGTAAACATACAATTATATATCGAAAACAATAAAATATATAATTTAGATAAGGATCGTTTTACTATTTCTGATTTATTGATGTTGTAGTGGTCCTCTTGATCGATTGCAAGTCACCAATTCAGAACTTGAAATACTTCCACTAGTTATGAACGTCCACCCGGGTGAATAATACAGAACTTCTTTATGTCATGTTTTGTGTTTTTCTTTTCTTGTGTTTTATACCAAGAAAATTATGTAACGCCCAACCCCCACCCACGACGAAGCCGCGGAACGTTGACCAGAGCGCTACATTAACAATGCATTTGATACAATCCAAATATAATAGCGGTTAAAATAAATAAAACCAACATATCAAAGGATACTTCAATGGTTCATTAATAAAATAAATTTTCAATACTCAACTCAAACATTATGCGACTTTATATATGAATGCGGAAGTGTAAATAACTTTTTGTAAATAAATAGTACATTGAAAGTATAAAGTCAATTGAAGGCCCATCAATAAACAATTACAATTCAATATAAAAATTTTACGTGATTTCAAAGTTCAATGAAAACACAATTAAAAGTTAAAAATGTCATGATCATGAAGATATGTCGACACTATGAGAAGACCTTCGTGCTCTGCTCGATCGTACCTATCAATCTACATGTGCATTCACACATGTAGGGAAAGGAAAAAGAAAAATAAAGAAATGTCAGACTTACGTTTGGTTTGAACCCATGTGCCAAAACAATCACACATGTATGCTCTTCCTCAGGATATAGCTTCTATAATGCAATGCAATCACACGATGCAATTCTATAGTGGATATCTCTAAATCTACTCCCTTTCATTCAAGGCATAGACACACATATCCTATCAATCATGGATTCACCATCAAGCAGTATGATGTTATAATACTTTATAGCACAATAACAATCAACTCATACATCCATATATCAAGTACAATACATAAAACATACACAACCATAAGTCACCAAGATTTATTCAATCATTAATTGTTTTAAACATTCTAGTTACATTTTTCTTCGAACAATAGAGCATTCATGATACATTTAAATTTTGTTCGAGAGGCATTCAAACAAGTCTAACAACCTTAAAATGCAAACAAGTTCATTATAATAAATTATATCAACCAAGTTCACTACTGGGTAGTCGAACCACCTATATGACTAACAAGTTCACATTAATCAATTATCAATATTCAAGAGCACAACATAAATCAATTCGCAAGTTCACTAATTTAAAAATTTGACTGCATTTATTCAATCCGAGGCCAATCAAAATTACAATTTGAAAATTAATATTATAATTAGCTAAACAAGTTTAAATAAGACAATGACCAATCACCCAAAGCACAAAAATTACCAATTTATTAAGTTGACTGCCCATAATCTAGATGTTATATCGAAACGGAAAAAAATAAGGCTCAAGCTTGACAATAGGTCGGAAGACCGAAATCTGTAGTGTCGTTTAATCCCCCTTGGGATGGTCATCTACCTGTAGATTCCATCAATAGATCCGAAAATCAACAATACAATAGCCCGTAGGCGGTTGTGTCGTCACACCTAATAGAAGTCGTCACTCCGATAACAATAGTGGTTAACTCAACCACGATTTCATCTATGGCCCAATAGGCTGAAATATCTCTAGTTTTTCCCTAATGTCATGTCACTCCATCTCTATACCAATCTAAGAATAAGGACAATCATTTATTTAAGTGGTTATACAGATAAACAATTCAATTTCCGTCATTTACATTTCCAATAACCTTACAGAGGTGTACCAATTCAACTATTCAATTAAAGTTGTCAATAGTTCAATTTAACACCAATATAATTTCCATCCCATCAATCGATTCAATACATAGTCATATATTAATTATATGAATTTAATTATGTTTAGACATAGATAACTATCCATATTTTAGGTCATTAAGAACAACAACACATATATCACGATTCCATTTTTTTCAAGAACAATAACAATAATTTCAACAAATGTCACCCATATACAAACTCATGTACACATTCAAATAGGCATTTAATTCGAGCACATGTACATCAAAATCCATTACCAATTCAATTTATTATGATTATATACTTAGTCCATTTAAAGGCACAAACAATAAACATTCAACACCCAATCTATAGTTAATTCTTCTAATGTCACCAACATTCACAGCAAATAAGTCCATAATCCAAATACATTCTGTTCCATTTATTGATCCGTTAAAAGGGGAGAGGCACAATCAGGCTACGTAATATCTTAGTCTACAATTATCCATCTCTCGATTAGTCAATTTATTTCATTCCTATACTTTCGCATCTATCTTTTTCATAATCAAATTTATTTCCTATGGTGCGAATATGTAAGTCTCTACATGACTCATACAATCCTATACATGCTCCTATAACTATACAAACAATAACATAGATTTTGTAGGGGGAAAAACGGGATATGAACCTTGTATCGTTGATCACAAGCTTGCACTTGCTTAGGAGGATTTGAATATGACCTTATACTGCTATTAAGACTTATACACTATCCAAATAGCATATTTTATGTTTTAGTAAGCTAATATAACTGACTAGAACAACCTAAAGCAAATAACATAGAATAAAAGCAGTTTCGTCCAATTTTAGAATTTACCGTTTTCGACTATGAGATCCTAGGAATTTGCGGACGGAGTCTTACAAAAATTTTAGAAGACTGGACAATAAAGAAAACCCAATTGAATTGACATCTTTTGAAGATCAGATGAAGGAGATACGACTGGATGAATATGGTTCGTTGCTGTAGCGATCCTGCAGACTGACGTTTTGGTTTTGGCCACATTAGACCACAAAGATGCAAGAATCTGAGTACGGTGTCTTCTTCAATGTTTTAGGAAATTGAAAGATAAAGAAAACCCAATTAGAATCAGATCATGCCAAGATCGGACGAGAATGTTATGGGTATTTGAAGTTCAATTTCAGAACTGACAACTTCTGAACGGACAGAGCTGATTTGTTGATTATCAGAGCATATTCCAGAAAGATTTGAGATTCAAGGGCTACAAGTATTTGTAGAGGATTGAAGTAGGATTTTATAGCCTCTAAAATCACATCAATCGGACATTTGTCAAAAAAGTAACGGCAATTTGAGAGTGGATAGCGCAGACCAAAAGTTAGGATCTTTTTAGAGAAGAAGAATTTAGGGTTTTTGAATGTGAAATAAAAGAGATGAAAATTCTACTTAGGTTAGGAAAAAAAACATTTATATACATATTGGCTAGTGGGCTAATGGACCGGAGTTTCTTTAGGAAAACTTTTATTATTTTTAAAATCACCCCAAAAACATACTTTAAATTAAAACCACTAATTTTAAACAAAAGTTCATATTTTCCAAATAAACCTGTTTTAAATAAAAACTATTTCAAAACAAGTTTCGACTGACCATTTCAATTTAAGGTGTCTAAATTTGGATTTTACAGTTACCACTTTACCCTCCGAACATAATTTTCAAAAGTAACCGTTTTAACACAATTAAGATTTTCGGTTTTTACTCAAATAATTTTCAAATTTTCATAAAACTCTAAAATGATATTTTTAGTTCCAAAATCATATAAAGTCAAATACAAATAATTTAATAAATGATTTTAAAATGGTTCAACTTTTAGGCCGGGTTTATAGACGTTAGAACTTATGCATTTTTTATTTTCAAATTAGACATCAAAACTACTAACTTCTCACTACTACTACTAAAATCACGATATCAAATCTGATTAGTGTGGGAGTTAGAGTTACACTATTACTCCTTATTTTATTCATATTGCAATATCCCCTTATGGGGGGATATTTAGTAACATGGGCTGGAGCCATTAGTGTGGTCCATCCCAAGATTCCAACAATTAATTTTATCATACAACTTTTAACTCCTTTTATTTATTTCCTATTAATTAGGTCATAGTCTTATCATAACGAAATTTAATTGATTATCTATTTTTTTTAGGTATCAACCCTACTTCCATATAGTACTATTGCAAAATTTAATTTAGTTTGATGGATTTGTCGCCTGTTAGCTTAAATGGACTTGGTTGGAGAATGCTTAGACTTGAAAAATCAACTTCAAAATGGATTTTGCTATTCTTTTTGATCAATTGGTATAGACACTTAGGGATGGATCATAAAACTCATATATTTTTTTAAGGCAAAGCTACTGGTCCATTATGCCCGGTCTAAAAAAATTCCATACTAATACCAACAGTATTACAAGTCTCTTTTAAAAATAAACTTTCAATTATAACGAAAATTCACTACTTTTCAAGTCATTCCCGACTTGAAGGTGATTAAGACTCGTTTTAACCATGTTTTATTACAATGGGTTATATTGTATACATACATTTTAAAAAAAATAATTTTCAATAAATATGATAAAAAATCAAATTTTAAAATAATGTCAAAATATATATTTATTTTTGATTCAATCTAAATTTAAATATTTATATATTTTTCAAATCAAATAATATTATATAACTAAAAAATTTAATTAATCAATTTTATTTGCCAAGTTGAGGTTTCAAACATATCAAATTAAATTTATCATAACAATAACTTTTAATTATTATTTAAATATATGAATGAAAAAATTAGAATTTTCAAAGAATAAGATAATATAAAAATTTAGATGAAATTTCAAATTAATATAAAAAATTGACATATATATTTGTAGAGAGAGAGAAGAGAAGAGATAAAAATAAATTTATTGTTACATTATGAGAGTATAGGAGAGAAAGAATTAAATATTATTATACTTGTGTTAAAATTTTAATGCTTTTCATCCATTATCTTTCTTCTTAATTAATATTTTCTTTATTCATTCTCTCTCTCCTCAAGAAAGATAAGAAGGCTAAGAGTGGAATATAAATGTGTTTGTGTACAGTTCGTACAAATTTGTCTGTATATAAGATATTTTCCTTAATTTTATTATACAATCCAATGCACCTCGCATTTAATTTAATCTAAATAATATATATATATTATAATAAAAGGAGGAAATTAACAAAAGCTAATTAACCACACGTTGACAAGTGGCTTCGTAAAAATGTAACACGTCATTTTTTTATAAAATTACTTTTTTAATCTTTAATTTTAATTAATTAAATTGGTTATTTCGACATTTTAATAAATTTTGATATTGAATTATTATATTTACACTAATTGTTATACCACATCGGAAATATAACTCACTGATTAGTTTTTCCACCTTTATATAAATAGATTTTTGTTCAGTTAGTTTTCACATCGACCTTGAAGACATTGGTGCTCTTCGTAAATTAAATAGAGTTATTTGTCACTAGAGGATTAAATATGAGTTTATATTATTTCATTTTGGATTCAATTTTAAAAATTTTAAATTGACATGAATCCAAAATCTATATTATCACTAAATTATTATATATAATAATAATAGAATTTTTTTTCAATATATAAATATACAATTCTATATATATCATAGTATATGTTTGGTTAAAGTTAAAATTTACTTACCGTCTTCTTAAAAGAAGAAGTTCAACCAAACATATTTTATAATTTTTTTATTAATTAAAAATTGAATAAATAAATTATTTTATAATCGCAATCATACCATCTCAAAAATCAAATCAATTCATTCTTAAAAGTCGAATCAATTCAATACAAATAAAATAAATAAGAAGTTTCTCTATCTCATCTCTATTCTTTACATCTCTATCTCTATTATAATAAAAGGAGGAAATTAATGAAGCCAATTAACCACGCAATGACAAGTTGGTTATTTCAATGCAACCCATCATCTTTTTTACAAAATTACTATTTTAGTCTTTAATTTCAATTAACTAAGTTGGTTATTTCGACATTTTAATAAATTCTCACTTTTTTCACAGAATCTGTATTAAATTCTTATATTAAATTTTATATTTACACTAATTTTTATACCACATCAGAAATATAACTCACCAATTAGTTTTTCCACCACTATATAAATAGATTTTTGTTTAGTTAGTTTTCACATCGATCTTGAAGGTATTGGTGCTCTTTGTAAATTAAATAGAGCTACTTGCCACAAGAGATTTAAATATGAGTTTATATTATTTCATTTTTTGGATTCAATTTTAAAATTGACATGAATCCAAAATCTATATTATCATTATATAATAATAATAGATTTTTTTTTCAATATATAATTATATAATTATATATATATAATAGTATATGTTTGGTTAAAGTTAAAATTTACTTACCGTCTTCTTAAAAAAAAAAAAGAATTTCAATCAAACATATTTTATAATTTCTTTTATTAAATTAAAAATACGAATAAATAAATTATTTTATAATCGCAATCATAGCATCTCAAAAATCAAATCAATTTATAATTCTTAAAAGTCGAATCAATTCAACACAAACAAAATAAAGAAGAAGTTTCTCTATCTCATCTCTATTCTTTACATTTATCATTATAAATGAAAAAACCTAATCAAGCAAATTAATCACGTGAAGACAAATGACGTTAAAAAAACACAGTACGTAAGCAATTTTATATTCAATTACATATTAACATATATGTATTAATTAATTTATTAGATTATTTTTGTCATCTAAATTTTTTTTTTACTATATATTATATTTCAACTAATTTTTATCCCACATTGAACGTGTAATTCATCGATTATTTTCATCACTACTATATAAATGAAATTTTTACTGAATTAGTTTTCATATCGACCTTTAAGGCATTAGTGTCCTTTGTAAAATTAAAAGGTACTTGCCGCTATAAATTTTAATAAAAGTTTAATATATTCCGGATTTTGGATTCGATTTTAAATTTTTAAAATTGATACAAACCAAAAATCTATATTATAGTATCTTTATTTTTATCACTATCATTATCTCTATCTGTATTATAATAAAATTAAAAAAAAAACTAATCAAACGAATTAACAATAGGTAGACAAGTGGAACTCAAAAAAAAAAATAAACAATAGGTAGACATTTTTATATTAAGTTACATATTAATACATAAGTATTAATTAATTCATGATGTTATTTTGTCATTTAAAATATATATATTTTTTCTTATTATATTTTATATTTCAACTAATTGTTAGCTCATGTCAAAAGTGTACCTCACTAATTATTTTTGTCACTCCTATATAAATGAGATTTTTATTGAATTAATTTTCATATCCACTTTTAAGGCATTGGCAATTAAAAGGTACATGCCGCTATAGGTTTTAATAAAAGTTTAAAATATTTTAGATTTTGTGATTCAACTTTAAGTTTTTAAATATGATACAAATCCAAGATCAATATGATAATATCTCTTCTCTATTATAATAATATGAGAAATCTAACCAATGGAATTAGCCAAATGCTAACAAATGACGCTATAAAAAAAACAACACGTAGACATTTTCATATTAAATTACATATTAATACATAAGTATTAAATAATTAATTAGGTTTTTTTGCCATTCAAAAATATATTTTTTTTAATACTATACGTTATATTTCAACTAATTGTTATCTCAAATTTGAACTATACCTCACTAATTATTTTCGCTACTATAACGTAAATGAGATTTTTATTGATTAGTTTTCATACCGATCTTTAAGACATTGGTATCCTTTTTACTATTTAAATTTACTTGTCGCTATAAGTTTTAATAAAAGTTTAAAATATTTTAAATTTTTTGATTCAATTTTAAATTTTTAATATTGATACAAACCCAAAATCAATATTATAAAAGCATAAGGGTCTTAAAAGCCCCTGAACTTGGCTATATTTTTCAAGTTAGCCCTCCAACTTCACGAAGGGTCAATTTAGCCCCTGAACTTTCAAATTTTGTGTCAAATGAGCCCTTTTTGCTGATGTGGAGGGCATAATTGACATTTTAAAGTTAACACTTTTTGCTGCCAGATCAGCCTCCCACATCAGCAAAGGGCTTAATTGACCCATCATTTGGAAGTTGAGGGGCTAAATTGACCCTCCGTAAAGTTTGAGGGCTAACTTGAAAAGTATAGCCAAGTTCGGGGGTTCCTGAGACCCTTATACCTATTATAAAATATCTATCTCTATAATTATCTCTATTATAATAAAAGGAGAAACTTAGAAAAGAAAATTAACCACAGCGCGACAAATGGCGCTCTAATAATAGGACACGTCGTAGTTTTTAATTAAAATTACACATATATCCTTAAATTTTAATAATTGAATACGCTATTTCGTAATTTTAATTTTAATTACGTATATATTTTTAATGAAATGACAATTTTGACACCTAAATTAATTAAATCAATTCTTACATGTGAAGCTATTTTTCTCATTTAACACGATAATTAATAAACACGACGCTTTTTCCGCATTTGTCATAATTATTGATTTTTCAAAATAAAAATTTTCACATATTATTTAATTAAATCGATTCTTACATGTTCAGTTGTTTTTGTCATTTAACACTTTAATGATATGTCATCGTTATTCATTTAAGACATGTATTTTGTAAGGGTAATAAATGTGGGTCAATTCTCACATGTATTTTATAAATATCATTATTATTTTTATTATTTTATTTCATAGTTTTCATAATCAATTTTTTAAATATTTTTTATGTGTACCTATTTTCTTTTATTCATAATTAGGAACTATTCTTAATAAATATATAAATCTATTTGACACTCTAATAGATTCAATCTACTCATCTAGAGTTTTTTTTTTTAAATATTTAAATCTAAATTTATTTAGAAATACAATCTTTAAAGCTCATTTTTAAAGTCATATTTTATCTTAAAATACTTATATTTTAATAATTATATGAAATAATAATTTTTTATAATATATAATTTATTTGTTATTTATATAATTTTTAAACTAAAAACAGTAATAAAAACTTATTAAAATTTGAAAATTTTTATAAATTTAATAATTTTAAAAATAAATATTTTTTTTAACTTGAAAATAATATTTTAGAATAATCTAACATCATATAATTATATATATAATTTTTTAATTAAATGAGTGAATCAAGACACAACAGTCCACATAATCACCAAAAAAATAAAATAAAATAAAAATTATAATAATAGTAATTGTAATAATGAAATAATTACATTGATGAAAATTTAATTAATTAGTTAATTAAGAAATTTTATTTATTAATACTTAAAATATATATAGAATATTTTTTTCCATCTCTTAAGAAAAAAAAGAAGTGTTACCTAAAATCCTATAAAGAGGTTTATTCTCCACCATATTATATTCTCACAAAACCTAGATCTCAACTCCGATTCAAAATCTACATCCATGGAGCAAAATATGGATTCTAACTTTATACAAAAAAAAAAATATACTCCATATTTTTTTGGAATGAGAAAATTATCTTCCAAATGATCTGATGATAATTATCTTTACTTTCATCGGAGAAAAATCAGTTATTGATCTATTGAATGCCAGAAAGGTCAACAAATATTTTCAATCCCTTAGTTATGATAGGTATGTTCTCAAGCATGTATCTAAGCATAAATTTGAGTGACAACAGGACATCATTCTACAACAGATGCGCAAAAAGTGGTCACGTAGAAGCTTCGTGGCAATTTGGAATGAGAAAATTTTTGGGAGAGATGAAGAATCTAGGTTACAATGATTAGAAACGACATATAAAAACGGTCACCAAGAAGCAACTTATGTGTACGGAATCTTACTAGAATATTAACAACAAAACTCCAACCATGGCTTCAAGATTTTAACTTCGCTGGATATACTTAAAGTTGTCCAAATTAGAAAAAATGTAAGAGAATTTTTTTCCGGGTTTATAGCCGCCGCATAAATATAGTCGATTCAATGTTCAACAACAATGTCTATGCTGGAAAGATTATAGCATAGACTAGGATGAAAAAGATTATGGAACTACCTCCGGTGAAAAATGCTTTTGGAAAAGAGAAGCTACTTTGTTTACAAAATTATTGCCTAAAAAATAAATTATGCAAATGTTTAAATTAATTATTTTTGTCTACCAATTATTTAATATAGAAAATATTAATTTGATGCTCAATTGTCTTTAGTTGTTTCGAATTAATTACTTTGGTGTTAGATTCAATTATTATAAATGAATATATATATATATATATATATATATAAAAGACTGTTTTTAAAATTAAAATTGGTGCTGCATTATTGAACATATTTCTTAACGCTACATTATTTGAATTTTTAAAATTGGCATTGGTGGTGAATTAAATTATTATAAAATAATTTTCTATTAATATATATACATATATAAACAGTAAAAAAAAAAAAAAAAAAAAGTCACCTAAAATTTGGTAAAAAAAAATAAATGAAATTTTAACACCTAGAATTATGAACAATAAAAAACGTATATTAAATTTATATAACTATAAAGATATATTTTTAAAATTTATTAAATGTAATTAATATTATTTTCTTATGCTTTATCTACATATAAAAAAAATTAAATTTCTCTTCCCATATATATATATATAATTTATTTTATTTTAACTAAATTATTTTAAGTGATAAAATCCTTTCTAATATAAAATTTAAATTGAAATAATTATTAATAAATTAGTAACTTAAATAGTATTTTAAGATATGAAACATTATATATATTTTAGAATTTATTTATCATTTATTAATAATAACATTTAAATTAATTAAAATCAATCTATGTATATCCCGTGATTGTTGCTAATTTATATTTATTTTTTTACTTGGTTGGTTGGGAAGAATAAAAATTTGACTGGTTTATTTTAAATTTTTCCAAATTCATGAAAAACTTTTATTGTTTAGATCCTTTATTATTTAGGAAATATTATTGAGATAGATTGGAATATTCTTGACATATACTCTCTTGAAACGATGACTATTTGTTGAAAAATATTAAAATTTAATGACATTTTAAAAAAGATAAATTTTATATCTCTTTATTCGTAATTAAATTGATTAATTGAGAAATTATTCTAAATTGAATTTTTTTTTATTATTATATTAGTCGATCAAGGGATCATGTCATTATTAAGAGATTCTTGGGTAACTATTTAAGCGAGGTACGTACATATGTAGAGAACGACACACAAATCTACACCTCCAACCGTGAAATTTAGATGTGAAAAAAAATAGTGACGCTTGAAGGAGTTGCAAGGATGATCCAACTAGAAATTGATGTATTTTAAAGAGGTTTGATTGATAATTGTTTTAGTATTTCCCACGTATGATTTTAATAAATTTTTTTGACTCAATTATATGAACTTTAATTGATTTTAATTTTTGTATTATTTTATTTTATTTTATTTTCGTTTGCAAAGGGATCCAAGAACAAAAGAGTTTAAACTTATTATTGTTTTAGTATTTTTCAATGTTATGGTTTTGACAAATTTTACTTAATTACGTGGAGTTTAATTCATTTTAAATTGAGCACTTTTGATTTTTTAATGATTTTAATTGAATTTTCTCGGTGATTGTTTCAAGGATAATACAGGTTATTGATAAATTGAAATGGTTGAAAATATAGATTTAAATTTTAGTGGTAAGCTTATATTGATTTGATTTAATAATATGCATTCTTTTTTGGAAAATATTTTATAAATATATATATATCATTTTATAATGATATATGATAAGTGGATTTTCATTATTTTATTTATAGTGTGTAATACCTTAAATGGATTAAGGTATAATTTTGATTGATATGAATCAAAAATTTAAAAAAAAAAAAATGAAAGAAATTGTACAATTTTCAATATTATGTATGTGGGCATGATAAATATTTAGAGTATGTTTGATATCAAATTTTGAATTAATTGTTATATTAGTGTTTCGAATAAGTGTAGCAATAAGTGGTTTGGTTAAAATTTTCAATAGTTGTAGAGATGAGTTCCTTCTATTATAAATAGAGTTTTATTTTTTAATTCACTAAACAAATTGTCAAGGTGAGTTTTTCCTTTTATATTTTGTACTAATTTTTCCAATCCATTATTATTTTTTCCTTAATTTTATATAATGGAAAGCGATATTTTCCAATTCATTACATTTAATTAATATTATTCTCATTTAATTTTCACTTTAATATATCACAATCAATTATTATAAATAAAACTAATAAATTAAACAAATGATTTTGTGAAAGATTATAAAAGAAATATAACGTTACAAAATTTTAAATATTAATTTATTAATAATAATTTAAATATCAATTTGTAATTAGAAATGATGTTATAATTTTAAATTATTTCATTAAAAGAAAATAAGTTAGTACAAAATATATGTTGATTTGAGTTAAAAAGAATTTTATTATTATTATTATTATTATTATTATTATTATTATTATTATTATTATTATTATTATTATAAAAGTTGATTTGGTAAGACTTTAAAAGCAAATAGCGATGGAGAGTAACAAAATAAAAAGGTACAATTGAAATGATAATATTAAAAAATAATAATAAAAAATTTCTGACGCTTAGATTTATATTTTTACTTATTTAATTTAATTTTTAGGTTTTTTTAAGCGATTGTGATATTGTTAAATATTTTCTTAATTTCTTTTGTTGTAAAGGAAATGAACATATTTTAAATTATAATCTAAATTAATTTTTTAAGATTAATTACATTATGATTTACTATAATTAGTTGATTTGTTGGCATTTGCATTAAAACTATTAACCCATGCTTAATTAAACATTTTGAATATATATTCATTTTCATTATATTAGGAAAATATTATCTTAAAATTTAACCGCATCACGACAAGTGTTAACTTATATAGACAATGTCAAATTTTGTAGTCAATTAATAGTTTTATTCCAAAATGTCAATTAATATTCTATTCCATAAATTTATATCAATTTAGTTGTTATTTAGTTTTCTTATGTACTAAACTATGCCTACATAAAATGAAATAAATACATATACACCTAAATTCTTAAAAAACAAATCACAACCAATTCTAAACAAATATAATTTCACATATGTTTTTAAATTTTAATTAAAATTAAATTACAATAGCAAAATCTAATTAAGAAATATTTTGTATAACCATCTAAATAATTCTTTTATTTAATATATATATATATATATTATATAAAAGAATTACAAAATCCATCTATGTGGCATATCTAAAATTATTCCATTCACACCTATTAACAAGACTAAGTTTTTATTACTATTTACACTTGTGTCATTCATATAATAATTTATAAATGTATAGTTATTAATAAGACTAAATTCTTGCACTTATTTACGCTTATAACATTTATACAATTAGGAGAATTATAATTAAAAAATTTTATAATTTTTTTAAAAAATAACTCTACTATTACTGTTACTATATTAATCTTTGTGAAAAACCTTAGAACCTTTATAGGTCCATGACGGACCTTATCGACCCATGGCAAAAGCAAAAACTGTCATGAAGACTTATTTTGTAAATATAATCAAAGTTCATTTTGTGAAATTGAAATTTTAAAAATTTTTATTTCTGAAATGCAAAGTTTGTTGTTTAGCTCATATTTTAAGTTTTTTCTGATTATAATTGATAACTATAACCGTTTAATATTAAGATGATTTAATATAGACATTACTCGCGCTTTGCGCAAAATTTAGATATATAAATTTGGAAGGTGCATTTCACTTAACATTATATTCATATGATTTGATTAAATGATTCAAATTATTTTGGTCAGTATTAATTTAAAATTTAAAATTAAATTCTAACATTCCTTTTTAGAATGTTTTATTTAATTTATTTCCAATAAATTCTGACGTTATTATTGTGCTAATAATATGATAGATATTTCAAATAAAAAATTTCAAATATATGATAAAAAGTAAATAATATAAAGAGAAGTCTTATCAAATTATTTCCAAACAGAAATGATATTATAAAATTTTAGATTTATTTTAATATTTATGATGTAATTGTTTTAATTGATATATTTTTTAGAGCAGTGGTTTTTATATTATTAAGGTTCATCTATATTGATTCATTCTATTAAACTATGTTTTAATGCTTAGATGACACATTTTTCATTAAAATATTTCCTTGCATAGTTATTTTTTTAAATTTTATTTATTTTTTTAAAATATCGATCATTAGGCAGGTTTATGCAACAGTACGAGGTTGATCCTAACAAGGTTAGGAAGAAGAGTCTAGGAAGCTTAGGTCATTCAGGGTCTTCTGTTAGACAGAAAGTGTTGATACCGCGAATTACTTTGACACCGTCGGATTCAAAATTACCGTTCAAAATTAAGAGGAAACAGTTCCTTATCTCGGAGTCATTCGCAATGACTATAAATAAAAGTCAGGGTCAGTATTTAAATAATGTAGGTCTCTATCTCAAGAGACCTGTTTTCAGTCACGGTCAACTACATGTTGGTGTATCTAGGGTAACGAACCGTGAAGGTCTAAAAATATTGATTTTAGACGAGCACAGTGCGTTACAGAAAATTATGACCACTGTTGTATTTAAAGAATTCTTCCAAAGCATTTCATAAAAGTACGAACGATATGCTATCCAATTTGACATTCGTGTCATTTATTTGATAAGTTAAATAATCTGAATTTTATTTTATTATTTATTCATTTAGATATTATTATTTTTATTATATATTCGTTTAGATATGTTATTCGATTTGTGATAAACTTTACGTTTCATTATTTGTTAATTAAGGACGCACGGGTCCTTAATTCTAGTTATAATAAAAGAAGAAGCTTAGAAAAGCAAATTAACCCTAGCGCGACAAGTGGCATTCTAATAGTAAAACACGTCATAGTTTTTAATTAAAATTACACATATATCCTTAAAATTTAATAACTGAATACACATTTTCGTAATTTTAATTTTAATTACGTATATATTTTTAATGAAATGAAAATTTTGACTCCTAAATTAATTAAATCAATTCTTACGTATGAAGTTATTTTTGTCATTTAACACGATAATTAATAAACACGATGCTTTTTCCGTATATGTCATAATTATTGATTTTTCAAAAGGGTATTTTCGTTTTTCCACCCGTTTTATAAAAATAATTCAAAAATCCACCCACTTTTAAAAATAATTCAAAACAGCGTCCATTTTCATGTGAAAAGTGGTTTTGGTAAAGGTTTTGTAGTTTTACTCTATTTCTTTTCATTTTTATTAATTGCATTAAATATTTAATTTTATACCATCATTATTAACCAAATATTTAATTACGTTATTTTTAATAAAAATTAAAATCAAAATAAAATTATTTTAATTTAAAATTAAATAATATGTTTTAATTTATTATCTTTAATAAATAAAAGTCAATATAAATATGAATTTATTTTATTTTATTTTATTTTTTAAATTAAATAATATATGAAATAAATTCATATTTATTTTGAAATTTTAATTAAAAATAAAAAATTAAAATATATTATTTAATAAAAAATTTAAAATAAAAATAAAATTATATTATTTTACATTTGTATTAAAAATATAATTTTATTTTTATTTTAATTTTTTTCATTAAATAATAGATTTTAATTAAAAATTTAGAATAAATATGAATTTATTTCATTTATTATTTAATTTAAAAAATAAAGTAAAATATATTCATATTTATTTTGAATTTTATTTATTAAAGATAATAAATTAAAATGTATTATTTAATTTAAAATTAATATAATTTTTTATTTAATTTTTATTAAAAATAACGTAATTTAATATTTGTTTAATAATGATGGTATAAAGTAAATATTTAATGCAATTAATAAAAACAATGTAAAAATAAATTAAAACCACCAAACATTTACCAAAACCACTTTTCACTTTAAAATGGGTGTTCTTTCAAATTATTTTTAAAAATGAGTGGATTTCTGAATTAATTTTATAAAACGGGTGGAAAAATGAAAATGCCCTTTTTCAAAATGACAATTTTCACATCTTATTTAATTAAATGGATTCTTACATATTAAGTTGTTTTTGTCATTTAACACTTTAATGACATGTCATAATTATTCATTTAAGACACATGTATTTTGTAAGGGTAATAAATGTTGGTCAATTCTCACGTGTATTTTATAAATATCATTATTATTTTTATTATTTTATTTCATAGATTTCATAATTAATTTTTTAATTTTTTTTATGTGTATCTATTTTCTTTTATTCATAATTAGGAACTATTATTAATAAATATTATAAATCTATTTGACACTCTCATAGATTCAATATACTCATCTAGAGTTTTGTTTAATATTTAGAAATACAATCTTTAAAGCTTATTTTTACAGTCATATTTTATATTAAAAACATATATTTTTATAATTATAAGAAATAATAATTTTTTATAATATATAATTTATTTTATTTATATAAATTGTTTTAACTAAAAATAGTAATAAAACTTATTAAAATTTGAAAATTTTTATAAATTTATTAATTTCAATTATAAATATTTTTTAATTTGAAAATAATATTTTATTAGTTAAAATTATATAGAAATAATTGATTTTATAATTTAAAATTACTTATTCGTTCTAATTTAAAAAAATATTTTAGAACAATCCAACATCATATGAAATTAATATATGTATGTAAATTTTTTGTAATTAAAATTTTAAATTAAATGAGTGAATCAAGTCACAACAGTTCATATAATCACCAAATAATAATAATAATAATTATTATTATTATTATTATTATTGTAAATATAAAATAATTACATTGATGAAAATTTAATTAAGGGGAGAATTTCATTTTTGGCCTTTTATAACTTTTATTTACACTATATAGTCCAACTTTAAAACTTTCACCAAAATAATCTTTCAAACTTTCACTTTTCAAAAATAGCCCTTCACAGGTGTGAAGAGAGTCCTTCACAAGTTGTGAAGAGAGTACTTCACAGCTGTGAAGGGCTATTTTTGAAAATAAAAATTTTAATGGATTAAAAATATAAATGAATTTTTTTTTTTGGATTAGTTTTGAAATTTTAAACTTTATTTGGGTTATTTTCTATAATTTTCCCTTTAATTAATTAGTTAATTAAGAAATTTTATTAATAGATACTTACCATATATATATATATATATATATATATATATATATATATATATGTGTGTGTGTAGAATATATTTTTTTACATCTCTTAAGAAAAAATTGACACTTTCCAAATAGATTTAGAATCCCAAAAGAAGTGTTACCCAAAACCCTATAAAGAGGTTTATTCTCCACCATATTATATTCTCACAAAACCTAGATCTCAACTCCGATTCAATATCTACACCCATGGAGCAAAATATAGATTCTAACTTTATACAAATATATATAATATATATATATACACTCCATCTTCCAAATGATCTGATGATAATTATCTTTGCTTTTATCGGAGAAAATCGGTTATTGATCTATTGAATACCAGAATGGTCAACAAATATTTTCAAGCATGTATCTAAGCATATATTTAAAGCTGCTATATGAAGTGACAATGGAACGTCATTCTACAAAAGATGTGCAAAAAGTGGTCACGTAGAAGTTGCGTGGTAATTTGAAATGGGAAAATTTTTTTGGAGAAGTAAGGAATCTAGGCTACAATTATTAGAAACAACATGTAAAATCGGTCACCAAGAAGCAACTTATGTGTATGGAATCTTACTGGCATATCGACAACAAAACTTGAACCGTGGGTTCAAGATTTTAACTTTGCTGGATATACTTAAAGTTGTCCGAATAAGAAAAAATGTAAGAGAATTTTTTTCCGGGTCATGGCCGCCGCATAAATATAGTCGATTCAGTATTCAACGACAATGTCAATGCTGGAAAGATTATAGCATAGGCTGGGATGAAGAATATTATGGAACTATCTGCATTGAAAAGTGCTTTTGGGAAAGAAAAGCTACTTTATTTATTAAGTTATTGCCTAAAAATTAAATTATGCAAATGTTTAAATTAATTATGTTTGCCTACCAATTATTAAATATAGAAAATATTAATTTGATGCTCAATTGTCTTCGGTCGTTTCGAATAAATTACTATGGTGTTGGATTAAATTATTATAAACTAATTTATATATATATATATATATAAAAGACTATTTTAAAAATTAAAATTGGTGTTGAACCTGTTTCTTAACGTTAAAATATTTGACTTTTTAACACTAACATTTGGTGGTGGATTAATATATTATAAAATAATTTTCTATTTATATATATATATATATATATATATATATAAACATAAACATAAACAGTAAAAAAAATGAGTCACCTAGAATTTGGTAAAAAAATAAATGAGATTTTAACACCAAAAATTATGAACAGTAAAAAATATAGATGAAATTTATATAACTATAAAAATATCTTTTTATATATAAAATTTATAAAGATAGAATTTGGCAAATTCTATATATAAAAAATAAAAAATAGTAAAAAATAAATAATAAAAATATATATAAAATTTATATAACTATAAAGTTATCTTTTTTAAATTTATTAAATGTAATTAATATTATTCCTTATGCTTTATCTACATATAAAAAAAATATAAAATTAAATTTCTCTTCCCACATAAAAAAAATTATATATATATATATACATATATTACTTATTTTCTTTTAACCAAATTATTTAAAATGATAACATCCTTTCTAATATAAAATTTAAATTGAAATAATTTTTAATAAGTTAGTAACTTAAATAGTATTTTAAGATTTGAAACATTATATATATATATATATATATTAGAATTTATTTATCATTTATTAATAATAGCATTTAAAATAATTAAAATCAATCTATGTATATCCCGTGATTGATGCTAATTTATATTTATTTGTTTACTTGGTTGGTTGGGAAGAATCAAAATTTGAATGGTTTATTTTAGATTTTTCCAAATTCATGAAACGCTTTTATTGTTTAAATTGGAATATGCTTGACACATACTTTCTTGAAACGATGATTATTTGTTGAAAAAATTAAAATTTAATGATTTCTTTAAAAAAGATAAATTTTATATCTCTTTATTCGTAATTAAATTAATTAATTTAGAAATTATTCTAAATTGATTTTTTTTATTATTATATGAGTCAATCAAGGGATCATGTCATTATTAAGATATTCTTTGCTAACAATTTAAGTGAGGTACAGTCATATTTAGAGAACCACACACAAATCTACACCGCCAATTGTGAAATTTAGATGAGAAAAAAAACAGTAACGCTTGAAGGAGTTTCAAAGATGATCAACTTGAAATTGATATATTTTAAAGAGGTTTGATTGATAATTGTTTTAATATTTCCCACTTGTGATATTAATAAATTTTTTGGCTCAATTATATGAAAATTAATTGATTTTAATTTTTGTATGTTTATTCTGATTTTTTTCCTTGGAAAGGGATCCAAGAACAAAAGAGTTTTAACTTATTATTGTTTTAGTATTTTTCAATTCATGGTTTTGACAATTTTGACTTAATTATTTGGAATTTAATTCATTTTAATTTTAGCATTTTTGGTTTTTGAACGATTTTAATTGAATTTTCTTGGTGTTTGTTTCAAGGATGATACAAGTTATTGATATATTAGAATGGTCGAAAATACAGATTTAAGTTTTAATAGTAAGCTTATATTGATTTGATTTAATAAAATGTAATTTTTTTTTGGAAAATATTATATATATATATATATATAATTATTCTATAATGATATATGATAAGTGGATTTTCATTATTTATTTATAATGTGTAATGCCTTAAATGGATTAAGGTATAATTTTAATTGATATGAATGAAAATTTAAAAAAAAAATGAAAATTTTAATTGCTTTAAAGTAGTGTCCTTCACTTTATTAATATTTAATTATGTGCTAAAATTTTATTTAAATTTAATATAAATTCAAAAAATAAATGTAATGATTCTCAATTGTTCAATTTCATTTTCAATATGTAACACTTTCTCAATAAATAGATCGTTAAAGATAATAAATTATTGTCATGACATAATAAATCATCACCTAGCAATATTTCACGTCTTTCTAAATTTGAAATTGATGCTTAATTATCTTATTTGTGTCACATGCTTAGTGATCAACACAATCTCTCATTTCAATTCATAATTTATCACTTCTGATATAATCAATTCTTTAGAATTAGGCCCAAAATTTTGAGGTGATTGCAAAAAAAAAATCCAGTCTTAAGAAGGAAGGTCATATCTATACCAAATAAGTTATCATATATATATATATATATATATATATATATATATATATATAATATATATATATATATTATATATCACAGGTGATTCGATTAAATCAAGTAATTTATTTGTTGTTAGATTTATATTCTAAAGTATAATTTTAATTAGTCTTATTATTGATAATAAATAAAATAAAATATTAATATAATTTATTACAATTAATATTTTATTTATAATTATTTTTATATATTTAAATTTATAATTAAAATCTGATAAATAAGTTTTAGTTATAGATTTGTCAAATAATGAAATAAAAAATTGATAAAAAATATAATAAATAGGAAAATTAAGTTTAAATGTTTAAAATAAAACTATAAATATAATATAAAAATGAAGATATAAAGAGAGATTAAAATGATGTTGACATTTATTAATTTATAATAGAATATGAAAGAAGGCATCATTATTTTTTATAATCAATAGTTGGTAGTCGAATTTAATAAGATTTATTATCCATTTCATTCAAATGTAATAATATTTATGATGATTAATTATATATTTAATATAATTGAATTTCACTTTTAGCAACAAAAAAATAAAATATTTGTATATAAATTCAAATATGATTTTCATATCATCCTACTTTTATTTTTTCTTTTAATTATTTTTCTAAAAATATCATAAAGTCAATTTGAGATTAATGAAAATAAATACAAATAGTAAGTAGAAAGATAATTATTATTCTATTTATTATTATTGACGGTTATGACGTTCAAAATTTTTATTTATATTTTAATTAAATTATTAATTTTGTACTTACCAGTGACAATTTTTCATTTTAATAATAAGTAAACACAATGCAATAAACAAATTTTGGAGTGAATGGAGATTTAAAAATAAATATATTGATGGAATTAAATAATTCATAAAGATTGTAATTAACATTTTCAATTAAGAGAATAATTAATGAAAATTTAAATTAATAAGTTACCAAATCAAATAATATATACTATTTTCTTAATAACTAATGGTAACTTATATACATCAAGAATTAATTTAACATTTAATTTTATCAATTATACTTTGAAAGAAATGAAATATTATAAAAACAAAATAATATATTGGTATTATTCATTAAAAAAATAAAATAATAACAAATAGCATCAATTATATATATATACATTACTAATAAATATACAATATTATTTTTTCCTTTTTAAATGGAATATCTACGAATTCAAGAAATAATTTGATTTTGATCGTAGAATTTACTACTAAATTGACTAACATAAAATCACAAATGGGTCTAACATCCTAAAAATAATATTTCAAATTTGGATATTAATTTTTATATAATAGATACTATATAAATTAAAATTAATAATATTCCTTTCCTCCACCATTGTAGCAAGATTTTATATCTCCATTTTTTAAATAGTTTTTTCTTGCATTAAAAATCTGTAATGAAGAAAAAAATATTAGAGAATTAATCAAAAGGAAAATTAAATAATTTAGACTTTTGAATGGACATTGATAAAATAAATAAATAAATTTGGTCTAATTAGCATTGAATAAAAAAATTTAAAAATAAAAATATTTAAAAAAATTATGATTTATTATTATTTTAATAATAGTGATTACCATTTCATTTAATTTTTTAAGATTATAGATTTGTTTTCTTTTCCATATTCTCTAATGTTTATTTAGATTTTCAAAAATAAAAAATAAAATAAAAATTTATTGACTATACAAAATTCATTGAAAGTTCAAACCCCATAGCATTTTATCAAAAATCTAAGAAATAAAAGTAAAACAATTTTATCACTTGTCCATCTATATTTAAAAACTAATAGAAATTTATATTATACGACTAAAAAATAATTTAAAAATTAAAAAATTTGAATATACGTAAAAAAGAAATGCTTCAAGAAGTAATAAATAAAAACTTACCATAAATGATTCACATTTTTTTTGATTTTTTTTTTAAATTGAAATAGGCAAAGTTCATCAGAAATCCCTACTAGGTAGGCACCCCCCCAGAACTGAGCCGAACTTTATTGAAAGAAAAAGGAAAATAAAGAGTCTGTCAAACAATACCCAAAAGATATAAAGAAAGGCCTAAACAGGTGGCCTGATGAAAGAAAGGCCTAAACAGTGGGCCTGATGAAAAGGGGCCTAGATAGGGGGCCTAATAAAGAGTAGTGGCCTAAACAGATGGCCGAATATAATAAGAGGCCCATAATGGAGCCCAAAATGAAGAAACAAAACTGGATCGTGAAGAGAAAAACTTGAAAACGTCAGTGTCGTTCGCCGGCAGTCTGGCCTTATTCGCTGGCAGCGGACGGTGACGGCGGATGGGTTCGCCGTCACCCTTCTTCTGTTGGCTGGCAGCGGATGCTGACGGCGGACGCCTGCAGAGAGCGCCGCTTCTGTTCGCCGTCACCTGTCTTTTGTTGGCTGGCAGCGGGTGCTGACGGCGGGCGTTGGCCGTCACCTTTTCTTCTGTTGGCTGGCAGCGGACACCTGCAGAGAGCGTCGCTTTCTTTGGCCGTCATCTTCCTTCTGTTGGCTGGCAGCGGGTGCTGGCAGCGAACCCCTGCAGGAAGCGCCGGGTTTTGGTGTCTCCTTTCTTCCGTGAGCGTTGAGGCTGTACATCCCGAACGAGTCTTGAGTCATGAAAACCTGAAAAAAGGTCTACCTTGGAGGTCCCTGCAAATGAAAGGCCAGAGGAAATCCGGGCAGGTAGTCCAAGTCTTGATGCTATCCGTGCGAAGCTTGGTGAGTCTGTCTGCTGCTTGGTTGCCTTCTCTGTAGATGTGCGAGATGACGAAGTCCAGACGCTTTATGTGGTGAAGGCAGTTGAGCCATCTAGCCAAGAGATTCCAGGGGACGCAGTCTGAGCGAGTCTTGACCAGATGAACCACCAGAGTTGAGTCGGATTCCACCCAGAGGCGAGTCTAGTCCTTCTCGATCGCGTATTCGATGGCTAGGATAAATGCTAGAATTTCTGCTTCGTACGCGTCTCCGAGTCCACCTGTACCTACAAAAGTAAATTTAAAAAAACCACGTGAGTTACGGAAGACACCTCCAGCCACCAGTCTTCCGTCTCCATCTCCCGCACTCCCGTCTATGTTGACCTTGGTCCATCCCGACGAAGGGCCATTCCACCACACTTCCTTAACCACCTTTGGACACTGAAAGTAGCCGCTGAGTTTGAAAAGGGATAGGGCTTTAAAGTTAGGTAGGGAATTGTACATGATGCCGAATTTGAAGGTTTTGAGGTTGTGGACAGTCGACCAAATTCTGGAGATAACCGAGTGGTTAGGCATAGCTTTGTTGTTGAAGCAATTTCTGTTACGAGCTATCCATATTTCCGCATAAATAGAGCTCATGAGGGTTTTCAAAATAGCTTTCATCCCAGGGCTGCATGCCCAGTGCATAATGGTGCTAATCAAGCTCACTATGCTTACATTTAGATTCAAATGAAATCCCAGCTTGTCTAAAAAGTAGTCCCAGATCTTCCTGCTAAAGCCACAGCCTAACATAATATGATCCGTAGACTCCGAGTTTTTTAGACAAAATGGGCAGGCTGAGACAATCGTGACCCCTTTCCTCTGAAGATTGTTTTGGGTAGGGAGGGCTCCATGAAGAATCTTCCAAACTACCATAGACTCCCTAGGCGAAATGTAAGGGGCCCAAATTTTCTTACCCCAGTCTACTTCGGGAAGGTGATAGGAAAATCCATCATAGGCAGCCTTACAAGTTACTTTGCCCAACTTTCTGTTCTTCCAAATAAGTCTGTCTTTCCCCCCACGAATGATTCTGACTTTCTTGATATCTTCACAAATATCTGCAAAGTCCACTTCCAACCAATCCGGAAGACACCAACTACCATTCGAATAGAAATCCGAGACCGGGCATTTTGATCTTCAATTCTTACCTCCTCGACCCTGTCTCTAATAGTATATCCCAACCAGTTCATAGACCAAAACTTAACCACGCTATGTTCCCCCACAAGCCATATAGTTTCGGCCAACAGCCCACTAAAGACCTCTCTGATCGAGGACCAGATCATGGATTTATAATAAACAGTTCTAGCAGAGCCATCTTTATTCACCAGCTTAGCTCTAAGAGAGGAGAGAATAGGAGCGTTACCTTCCAGGATAGCCCAAGCAAGTTTGGACAACATGGCTTTGTTTGTGGCTTTGAGCGTCCGAATGCCCAGACCCCCCTCCTTATTGATTGTGCAGACCTTTTTCCACGCAACAGTCAGTAATCTCCTTTCCGTGGTAACTCCAGTCCAGATAAAGTTTTTAATGCATTTATCTAGCGATTTCAGCATCAGAGCAGGCCAGCGGTATACTGTAAAAGAGTGATTAAGCAATCCAGATATAACAGATTTTACCAGCATTACTCTACCTGCCTGGGATAAAGTCTTCGTCCATGTATTGAATTTGGCCAGAACCTTGTCATAGAGCTGTTGCAGGTGCGTCCTTTTGGGAACTCCCAGAAAGATGGGGACTCCCAAATATACGCAAGGGAGGCTGCCAACTGTCATTTTCAAAGCATGTTTTACAGAAGCCAATGATCCACGCTGAACTCCGCTTCCAAAGAAAACATGAGATTTAGCATAATTCACTCTTTGACCCAACATATTTCCGTAGTGGTCCAGAAAAGTGACGATGTTTTTGGCATTCGTCTGTGTGGCTTTACAGAAAATCATCACATCATCCGCATATAGAAGGTGAGAAGGGAGTAGTCTCTTCTTCGAGTTATTGGAAGGACGCAGCTCACCTTTATCAATCATCCGCAGCAAGCCTCTACTAAAATATTCCTCAGCAAAACAAAAGAGTAAAGGTGAGAGCGGATCACCTTGTCTGACCCCTTTCGAACAGGTAAAAAATCTGTGCGGGATTCCATCAAAAAGAATGGAGATGCGGGAGGACGAGAGTAGATGCTTCACCCAGGACAGAAACTTCTCGCAGAACCCAAAGCAACGGAGAACCTCCAAAAGAAACGACCACTCCACCGTATCGAAAGCTTTCTTGATATCAACCTTCATAGCCATTTGACCCCCTGCCCCTCTCCGATTCATGCTATTGATTGTTTCAGAGGCCAAAGCAATACAATGATGGATATTTCGACCCGGGATAAAGCCGAACTGATTGGGAGCTAGAACCTGACTTGCGATGCTACCCAGTCTAGTAGCCATAATCTTCGTCACCACTTTAAATATGAAGTTACTCAACATGATCGGCCTAAACTGCTCCACTCTGTTTGCCTGCTCCACCTTCGGAATGAGAACCATAAAGTTCGAGTTGAAGTTCATGGGGAGCTCACCTAAGATAAAGAAATGCCGGATGGCCGCATAAAGATCATCACCCACTATGTTCCAAGATTCTTTGAAGAATTTTCCAATATAGCCATCTGGACCCGGGGCGCTATCTGCTGACATATCAAAAACCGCCTCTTTGACATCAGAGGGAGAAGGGACAGCTGTGAGCATGTGATTCTGCAACTCAGTTACTACATTTGGGATGACTTCCTTAATATCTGATAAATCAACTGGCTGGGAATGGGAGGATTTGAAGAGGTCTTCATAGAAAGCGGTAATATGAGCTCTGATCTTGCCCTGATCCGATGTCTGCTCTCCCTCAACTTCCAATGTGGAAATGTGGGCTTTAATTTTCCTAGAAGCAATGAAGGAGTGGTAGAACTTGGTATTTCTGTCCCCACAAGTTAACCAGGAGACTCTGGCCTTCTGTCTCAGAAAATCTTCTCTTACATTCAGCTCCTCTTCCAACTTCTGACAGCATCTTGTCTCTGCATCACGAAGATCATCAGAGTAGCCATCTTCCTCAATCTTGATTTGGATATTGAGAAGGTTTTCATTTGCTTTGTCTACTCTCTCAAAAATATTGCCAAAACTAGTTTTGTTCCAGATTCTCAAAGTGTGCTTCAATCTTTTCAACTTATTCTGGAACTTGATGATGGGATTAGACTCCCAAAGAGGCTAGGTCCAGTTGCTTTCCACAACCTGACAAAAATCAATATGGCCACACCAAGCATTGATAAACCGAAAAGGCCTACCAATATTGTTGAGGTTAGCATTTGACATTTTAAAAATAATGGGGGAATGGTCGGAGCCACTCCTAGCAAGCACTCTTCCCTCGATATTATCCCAAGCATCAACAAAGGCTAAATTACATAGGCCTCTATCTAGCTTACACTGCACATTGTGATCACCTTTTCTACCATTGCACCAAGTGTAGAGGTTGCCTTTTTGCTCAATTTCCACCAAATCATTCTCAAAGAATCATATTCCTAAATTCTAAAGAAGCACTAGAATATGAGAAGGTTTTTTATTTTTTCTCATGACTACCCAAAATGCAATTAAAATCTCCACAAATCATCAAAGGGGTACCATCAACAACTCTTCCCAAATCCAACCATAAATCTCTCCTCCTTCTATAATTCACGTGGGCATAAACAAAGCCATATCTCGCACGCACGCCACCAAGAATTAAATTTAGAATAATAATTTGGGACGTGCACAAAATGATAGCCTCTTAATTGACATCATTTCTACCCAACACCCAAAGGCTAGGAACATCATTATTACCCATATTTTCACAAAGTAAGGTGTAACCAAAACTCTCCCAAAACTTCTTTGCGTCTAAGTCATAATGCATCATAGGCTCCGCAATGCAAAAAATATTAGGACGAAACTTAGAAATAAAATAGCTACAATATTTCCTACTCGAAGGCTTTCTAAAGCCTCTTATATTCCAATATTGTACTATCATTTCATTTTCCTAGTTTGATGTTGGGTGCGAACACCCTTGTAAGATCCGTCACTATTCTTATCCCCAGGTATATCTTTATTGCTAACTCTATCAGATATAGCAATCAAAGATTCATTGATAGGATGAGTTACCTTAGAAGGAACACCTTGCAGCATTTTGGCCAGCTTATTTTCCTTTGCACCAGCTGCCTCTTAAGTAGGTTTAACCAAATCCTCTTTCGCTTCTTCAAGTTTGCGGGGAGATGAAGGGGCATTGGAGGAGTCATCCGTTTCCGAGTCCGAAATTGTGGTGATTTTAAATGCTTGCTCCACCTTTTCCAAGTCATCATTCTCAGAAGCCATGATGTCTTTGGGAGTGATTTTATCTGTGTAGATAGAAATAGCTTTCTCCGGTCCTGCTTCTACCTCCAGGACCTCTTCATCCTCTCCATCCTCTTCGTCTTCACTTGCCCAGCTCTTTTTGGGGGGATCTGCAAGAGGCTTATCTTTAGTGCCCAAGATTGGGCCATCGTTCTGAGATAGTAGAACTTCAACGGCAGACTTATCCAGCAAACTTGGGGTCAGACACAACCATATCGCCCTGAGGCTCCGGTTCAGTAGAGGCTTCAACTTCTTTCTGAGGTCGCAAAGAGGTCATGAGGCGGGACAGAGATTGATCCACCAGGACTGATGTATTTTTTGCTGCTTTTTTCTTAGTCACCTGCTGCCACTCCTGGGTGACTTTAGGCTTAGGAGCACTCTATTTTGGAGGAATTGGAACTGAGGCTTTCTCAGGTTGTACGATTTTGCCTTCTTTCTGAAGTCTCTTTCTGCAAACCTTGGCATCATGACCCATAATTTGACAGAAGTTACAGAAATCTGGCCAACTCTCATAGTGCACCGAAAGTTGAATAGTCATACCATTCCCATGCTCAATTTGCACAAATGACTCTTTGGGTCTAGATACATCCACCTCAATCAAAACTCTAGCATATTGCACGTGCGTGCACTCCATAGTTCTTTTATCAATTTTAAGAGGTGACCCAACACATCTAGTAAGATTCCAAATAATTGAAGGATCAAAATATTCTTCACCTAAATCATAAAATCTAACCCAAATTTGTGCAAAAGTAGATCTTTGGTCTGAAGGATTAAAATTACTAGCCCATGGCAATAATCTAATCGTACCTGGATGGAGGGACAAATTTGGAGTGATTCTAATACGGTCTCTTTCCTCCATAGACGAAAATTTAAAGGTGTAATAACCCTTACCCAGACTTGATATCTTCCAATCTCCTCGCGGATTCCACAATTTTTGAAGTTTGGCTCTCAAGTCTTCCATTCTCCATGGTTTATCACCCGGTTTGAGAATCACTCTCCCAATCAAGGCCGTGTCAAACATCTTGATTCTTGTATTATGCAATTCAGCCGATATTGGAATAGTCATGTAACTCCCTTTTCTCTCCGGAGGCGGGGCAGAAGCAAAGGAGGCTTTTAGCATATTATTCGAACGTTCTCCCAATAGAGTGGATTTATAGTTCATACCTTTGGGATTGGAAACCGGCGGTTGAATTTGACCGGTGGACGGCACAGCCTTGGACGACGCGGCCAGAGAGGTGTCACGCAACGGCGCGGTCTCGGGAGGAGACTGAGACGTAATAGTCATGGGCAGCAACCCGGGATTGGGTGCGGCCGTGAAAGCCGGAATGTTATCCCAACAAGCAGCAAGATCTTTCGAAGACAGAATTGGGCGGCAGGTATCACCATCAAAACCCGAATGGAAGTTGCGGAGGGGGTTCTTGAGGATGGAGGTCGGCTGGAAGTTGGCCGGTAGAGGGGTGGCCGGATGGGAGGGGTTCGACCGGGATCGGGGCTGGGTGGCAGCGGCGGCCGGTAGGTGGCCGGCTTGGGGCTGGCCGGCGGTGGGGGGCTTGGACGGCAAGGAGGGGGCGGCGGCGGAGGAGTCCTCCGGTGGTGGTGGCGGCGCGGTGGTGAGGCCCGACGGCGAAGAAGGCCGGCGATCTTCCATGGCGGCAGCTTCGAACATCTTCAAAATCTAGAGAGAAGTCAGAGTGTTTTCTCTCACTAGAATTCATTCTTTTTTCTAGGATCGATATTTATTTATTTATTTTCCTTACAAACTGCACATAGCTATTCACATTTTTTTTATTTGGGTGAAGAAGAGATTGGATCTATGGTTAAAATCATATTAGAACATCGAACATATATTATATATGAAAAAAATCTTATAAATATCATGAAATTAGGATTAATCATAAAAATATAAACAAACATTCATATGAAATGATGAAAATAAATAAATAAATAAATAAAAGGAAAAAATGAGATAGATAAGAGAAGAAATGAGTGAGACTAATGTATTCTTGATTGAGATTATCAATAAAAGTATGAAACATATTTATAGAGGGGGAAAAGACAATATAGTTAATGGAGCTTTAATAACTTCGAGAATATTTTTGAAATATTCTTTTTAAATTCTGTGAAATTAAAATAGCATTCACACAAATGAAAACAAACCTTTGGATTTTGAGGAAAAAAAAGGTTAAAATAAATGCAAGATGGAGGAACAACATGATGATTTTGATTTATTTGTATAAAAACCTTTCAATTTATTTATTCGAGGGAAAGGAAGAGATATAAAAAAAAGAAATAAATGAACAAAGAGAAATACATAGAGAGAAAAAATACACGGATAAGCTTTTGATTCGCAAAATGTTAACCAAATTCAAAACCAGCTATTTTGGCTCATTTTCAACCAAAGGAAGAACTCTGAGCATGTCACGTTAGTTTTGTGGGACTCGCTGAGAGTTTTCCTTTATATATATAGATTGTTTGTTTGTCTTTACTTAGACTATTTATTGTTTGTTGTCTTGCAGATTCCTCAATAGATATAACTCATTAAACGGTTGACGGTGATGGATTGAGAAGTTCCATTACACCACTTAATTGATAAAGTGGTTGAGAGGATGTCGGAAAGAGGAGTTGTGATTCACTCAAATTATTACTACCTCTGATCCAAAATAAGTTATGTTTTAGAGGGTTTGAAATTATCCAATATAAGTGATGTTTTAGTTTTTCTAGATAAAAAGTTAAATAAATTTCCTGATATACCCTTATTTATCATTAGTAATTATTACTAAAATTAGAGTAAAAGAAGGAGAAAGAATGCATTTATGAGGGTTTATACAGTCATTTTCATTATTTTCTTAATAAGAGTGAAAAAGTTTAAAACTTCATTTATATTGGATCAGAGGGAGTATTTGCTTAGACTATTTATTGTTTGCTTGTTTTGCAAATTCTATCCAACTTACTTATTTATTTTATTGCAAATTTGTTGTTTCTCAAAATTAGAACTCTTATAATATATTTTACTTTGAAGATGATACGTTGCCATTGTCATGGAATTTTCTTCCTCGTGGAACCTACAGGGATTTGTATTTGCCATTTATTTATCATCACTGTCATTAGAGTTAATTGCACTCACACCCCCCGAACGATGGTAAATTACACACAAATGAACATTTTGGTATTAATACACACTCACACCCCCTTATCCAATAATAAAATCTTATTTAATTAATAAATTTATCAATATAACAATAGAATTTGCAATTCCGGATACATCTATATGATGTCATCTTCATTTAAAGTTAACTTTACCTTATATTTTCACTAATTTTTATGAATAGAAGGGGTGTGATTGTATATCAATACAAAAATGTTCATATATGTGTAATTTGTCATCGTTTAAGAGGTGTGAGTGCAATTAACTCCAGTTATTATTATTATTATTATTTACAGGATCATCGAAAAATTTCCCAGAATATGTTCAGGCCGCTCTTATCTAGTGTACCCAGTACTACCTTCTATGTTGGAAAAGGCAATACTGCTCATCGCTCTATAATATCTAGGAACTCCTCAGTTATTACCTGATATGGGAGGAAGTGACCACAACCATGATAGCAAAAGTGATTTTGTAAAAGTATTGTATCCTGAGCTTCAAGATGAAATTTTTGCCTTTGATAAGGCTGATGCCTTGGATGCAGATATCAAGGATGCAAGGCATGATAACTCACCATCAAGGAATGGATCATCCTACTGCTGGTGATAATGTTCTTGATAAAGACGATGGAAATAATCCATTGCAGCATGCTGACGAACGTTTGGACACAAAAATTGATGTGTCGGAAGCTGCAGGGATTTCCTTGCTGCTGAAGAGGTCAGGCAGTAGCAAGGGCCCTGTTCTTCAGGGAAGGACTTTCACTGCTGCCAGCATTTCTTTTGAAGATCTTTCTTATACGAGGGACAGTTCAAACAGTTTCAGAAGCTCCATAGGACATGGTAGTGTGTCTGCATCTTCCTCTGTCGATTTCAGCTCATCAAGATCGTGTACAGTGCAGTTATGATGTAGGACAAGGACTCCTACTCCTATTTGCTATAGGTTTTATTTCCTTATTTGGTTTAGGCTATATTTCCTATTTTATTTTTACTTGTTTTCCTAGTTTGTTTTCTAGTTGCTTTTAGTTTTCCTAAGTTATTAGATTTCTTAATTGTTTAGGATTAGACTTCTTAATTGTTTAGGATTAGTTCAACTCTATATAAAGAGTTGTCATTCTCAATTGTTATTAAGTTCAGTTATCAATCAATTTATTTCAGTCAAGAATATTCAGGTTTTATACCTAGTTATCTTTAGTTTTTCTATCTTTCGCCTTAGCTGCGAACTATTTCCGCTGTGCTTCATCAATTGGTATCAGAGCGAGGTTTTCCCTTATCCGATGGCCAAAGATGGTTCTAGTGGTTCCAATACTTCCGACAACGAACGGAAGTTTGCACAAATCGATGAGCGGTTCACCGACATCGACAAGAGACTCAATTTCATGGAAATCAATTTTGACAAGAGGTTCGAGCGCATAGAGACAAGCATTCAAACCATGGAGCGATCAATCGCCTTACTAACTCTCAGATTACCATCCATCGCCCAACAAGGTACGACTGTAACCGAGACAAATCCAAACTCTACTTCCTTACTAGACTCTACCTCTTTACCGCCTCATCATAACCCACAAATTCATATCTCTACACAACAACCCCATGATAACACTTTCTCCGGTCCATATCAAACCCCACAAATCGCACGTACCGCTACATCTAGCCACCACCAAAGTGGGCAAAATTCAAGGTTTAGCACTCCTCAAAACCCTCGACTATCTCAAGGAGCATATAGTGATAGTAGAGATTTGGACGTCAATATTGAAGGTCGCCGAAATCTAAATGATAGTAATTGTGTCCGATTTGACGATTTTACAGAACCTGTTATCTCTAGATATTCCCAAACTTATCAACCAACTCCAGAACTAGTGTATGAAAGAGGAAATCGACGAGTTTTTGGTCAGTATGGCTCCGACGAGTCTTCTGATGATGAAGACATGATTAACCTGGTCAATACAACCCCTTGGCTTCATGCACACTACCAAGCCCACATCCCTGAACGCTATCCTCTACGCCAAGATCGGCCCGACTTTAAGCTCAAGATGGATCTACCCACTTTTGATGGTCGAGTACACATCGAAGACTTTCTTGACTGGCTCTCGAATGTAGAAAACTTTTTCGACTACTTGGAAATTCCAAAGAATCGAAAGGTTAAATATGTAGCCTATAAGATGAAAGGAGGAGCATTAGCATGGTGGGATCAATTGCAATTAAACAGACAAAGAAGAGGGAAACAACCAATCAAAACTTGGGTAAAGATGAAACGATTACTGAAACAACGTTTCCTCCCTCCGGACTATGGACAAATATTGTTTCAGCAATTACAGAGGTGTTCCCAACTCAACCGGAAGGTAGCAGATTATACAGAGGAATTCTACTGACTGCTTGCTAGATGTGATTTGACGGAAACAGATGATCAACAAGTTTCCCGGTATACCGGCGAGTTAAGAGAAGAAATTCAAGAACAGATGGTTTACCAAACCGTATGGACATTGGGAGATGCAGTAAACCTAGCAATGAAGATAGAATCACAATTAGATCGACCCCAGCAACGAAATCCAACTAATTATAGGAGGTCGAACACTCCAGCTCTTCAGCAGCCAACCAGTGACGCAACACCCACTCCACAAGAAAAGACCCCAAATTCATCTTCAACTACTCCCCAACCGCAAAGGCGAACCAACTCTAAACCTTATGCTAGACCAAATTTGGGTAAGTGTTTCCGTTGTAATCAGCCAGAACATCTCTCAAGTAGCTGTCCCAACCGAAAAACAATAAACCTTGTGGAGAAGAAACGGAGGGATATGGGGCAGAAGATCAACATTATGACAATGAAGCCTTCTATGAAGGTGCTGAATTTGTAGAAGCAGATGAAGGAGAGCCTATTAATTGTGTCGTTCAACGCGTCTTGCTTACGCCAAAAAAGCTTAATGACTCACAACAACATAAGATCTTCAAGACCAAGTGCACGATCAAGAATAAGGTTTGTAATGTTATTATTGATGGTGGAAGTAGTGAGAATATGGTATCCAAGGCACTAGTTAAGATGTTAAACTTGAAGACGGATCAACATCCTAGTCCTTATAAGATATCATGGATCAAGAAGGGACCCGAAGTACAAGTAACCAAGGCGTGTAAGGTACCTTTATCTATAGGTAAGTATTACAAAGATGAGATCAAATGCGACGTAGTCGAGATAGATGCATGTCATGTACTTCTTGGACGACCATGGATGTATGATGTAGATGTCAATCACAAGGGACGTGACAACACCTACATGTTTTGGTGGTATGGGAAGAAAATTATTTTGACTCCACCGAAGACAATAGAGTCATATGGGAAAGACCAGAAAAGTTTGATTATGGAAGTACTTCCCTCCGGATGACTCTTCACCACAAACAAAACTCGAGGACGAGTTTCCTTCAAGTGGAGGAGATTGATGTAGGACAAGGACTCCTACTCCTATTTGCTATAGGTTTTATTTCCTTATTTGGTTTAGGCTATATTTCCTATTTTATTTTTACTTGTTTTCCTAGTTATTAGATTTCTTAATTGTTTAGGATTAGACTTCTTAATTGTTTAGGATTAGTTCAACTCTATATAAAGAGTTGTCATTCTCAATTGTTATTAAGTTCAGTTATCAATCAATTTATTTCAGTCAAGAATATTCAGGTTTTATACCTAGTTATCTTTAGTTTTTCTATCTTTCGCCTTAGCTGCGAACTATTTTCGCCTTAGCTGCGAACTATTTCCGCTGTGCTTCATCAAGTTAAGTAGCAGGAAATCTGACATGGAGAATCACAGATATGATGTAAGCACTAAATCTCAAAGGGTTGCCTCCTCGTTGTCTGGAAGTTCAAACCATATCATTCCAGCTTCAGGTCTTGCAAGAAGCACAATTGAAAATGTTGAGGTTTCTGCTATTGATATGAAGAATGATGAGAAAGGGTTGCATAAACCTCCTCAATATAAACTTTTGAATTCGGAAATTAAAGGAGGCATTATAGATGCTTCTTTCACTGATGCTGCGGTATTTGCAGAAGGTATCTTTGTCCATAATGAGAGCAGCAGAACCATGGATGTGTATACCTCCAAACTTTTGAGCCATACAGCTAGTGTTCAATCAGAACAAAATTCAATGTCATCTTTTCCAAGTCACGAAGACCGAACCATGTATGAAAATGGAGAAGAGATTCCAAAGAATGGGAGGAGTATCTTGGATGCGGAAGCATCAGTTATCAGCCCTGAGTCTTCTTATGATGAGGAACATGGAATGTCGAATGTGCGTCCTGATGGTGTTGATGCTATAGAAGTTCCTGGCCTTAGTTCTTGATACAATAACAGAAATAGAAGTTGAGAATAATTGTCAAAGTCACCCTGGTTTCGACATAGCTGATGGCTCTCCTAAGTCGAGAAACTTCACAAACAAAAGTCAGGATTCAAATAAAGATACAGTAGCTGTTTCTGAATCCAAGGTCTCAGACCAAGGCCATGACATTCTAGGTACTGTTTGTCGCACTTTTTAGAAAGTTTATACTAATCTTTACTTTCATTATATTTTTACAAAGAGATCTATTCTCTTCCTAGGTTCCACCTAAAAGCGCTTTACACATTTTATTTAAGTTAAAGCTGGTGCTGAAATTTTAGGGAATTTAGGCCATTTCATTATTATATGTTAAGAAAACACACAGAGCATTGAATTTTCTCTAACCTCCGACCATACAGAAGTAGTTTCACTGCCAGTGAATAAACATTGACGAAGAAAAATATTGTCTCCAATTAACAATTTGTAAAAACCAAACCAACGAACTCATAATCCAGATAAAAGGCTTGAAAAACCAAACACAAAAATCATCTCATCTATAAAATCTACAAGTAATTATCAAAACCTTAGCTAAACCACTAAAATTTATGGGCAAAACTTCGAAAGAGGCATCATGTCCATCATCAGGAATAAGGCCATCTCCAATCCAACTACCCTATCTCAAATATAGGGTAGAAAAACTTGAAAAACCAAATCCAACCCATCCACCCTATTACAAATTTCAAGATTTTTTAGGGTGTTTGCATGGAGGTCCTTCACTATTAATAGTGTTCTACTTTCCTCCACGCCCTATTGGACCTATTTGCAAATTTACAAATTTAAATTTACATTTGAATCCTTTTCACCATATATTTGATAGTTATAAAGTATTAATTATAAAGTAAACATTAATTATATGATATTTAAAATAATAAATTATTAAAATTTAAATTATTAATTTTTTTAAATTAAATATTTAAATTAATTATTTTTTATGATAATAATAATAATAATAATATAATGTAAAAATATAAATAATAACACTAAATAATAATAAAATAACTAATCATAAATTAACTTGTACATGAATTTAAAACACCACACTCATACATAAACTAAAAAATACAATGTAATCGTTATTTATCGTATTATTAAAATACCACACTTCGAGATGCATTAATTGATCATTTGTGGGATCGATATGGTAACTCGGAAAATTAAATAGATATCTACTTTTAGTATTTAATTTTGTTATGACAATGTAATCGTTATTTATCGTATTATTAAAATTATATATCTATGTTTTATGTTATTTTTATTTCAATTTATTTATTAATAAATATAAAAAATAAACTATTTAATTATGTTAATAATATTAATTAATAATTAATTTGTTAATTATTATATTTTAATAATATTATTAATTTAATTTAATTTATAATTATTAATATACCATCTACAATTATTAATCTTTCATATTAATAATGAATTCAAAATTTAACCACAAAAAATAAAATAATTACAATTTGACCCCAAAATGAATATAGGGTATGGGTAGGGTTGGAATGAAAATCAGGATAGAGTGATAGGATATGCCTTATATTTGAGATAGGGTATGGGTGTGGGTTGGAGATGGCCTAAGAACAATAGAACCATCTTCCTGCAGTTAAAATTGAGAGAAATGGTGAAGGGAAAAAAATTCTTGTTTATTTTGGATGACGTGCGGAGCAAAGATTATAGATCATGGGAAATTTTTGAAGTCTCCCTTTATGTCTGCTAAAAAAGTAAGATAATTAACAGAGAAATAGCATAAATATAATAACATCAAATAGCATAAATAAGTATATAGTTAACAGAGAAAAAAAAATATCAGATTGTGGAATTTGATCAAACACCTAGTGGAGGTACAGGCAACCGTTTAAATGGCATTTCGGGCTATAGATGAGGGAAACCTTTTTGTGCTAGGATGAAGATGGAGATTCAAGAAATAGAGATCAGCTGGGGGAAGAGATCAGCTGGGAAATGTTGTTTCTTCTACAATACAAAATACACAGAATTGCTTTGATTTATTCAACCGGGTTGTCAAGTCCCACAGCCTCGACACCTGGTTCTGCCTGTTTCACCTGTACTAAATTCAGATACATATACATATAATTGTAGTGCATTTTAATATAATATCTATTGTACAGTTTGGGAAAAAATGTTAAATGATGCCCAGAAGATTTGTAGCAAGGAGCACCAGCACAAGCTTCCTAAATTCTATAACCAACGAAATATATACGACCACCGTAAACAGCATTAACAATAATATGAACAAATAAAAAATACACAATGTGTTCCATACTCACTCGAGGTTTCACTAATCTTTGCTCCAAATGCTGCACTCATGAAAGAAAAGCTGCTTCGACAACCTGTATGAACAAAGCCAAAAGTCAATGAAAGCTCCGAACTGGACAAAAAAAATAGATTAACAGAAGAACATGGAATATACTTATGATGTACCACAGACAACAGCTAGTTTAGGGCTTCAATTTCTTATGCTAGGTGCTGCCCAGATGTTAAAAAGAGAATCTAAATCTAGGAAGATGACATAGTAGCTGATTATGGCAATGGAATGCAAAAGGATTATCTTTAATACAAAGAATTTTCTTGTAGGTCAATTTTCTCTCAAAAATTAAATTGCAAGAGAATCTTGTCAGGGCAATGATGTGAACAACTTTATTAAAGTAGTTTTTAAAGCAAACAGAGTATTTTCGTAAATACAGTTTTGTGAAGTATGCTGGGCTCCTCCAGCCACATTCATGATTCAAGATATAAATATTCCTTTGGATTTCAGGAACCAATGTGAAAAAATATATGGTAAACATGCACAATACTATATTAAACCTCCTATGTTCCCAAATAACCATGCCATTAAAATTTCCAAGAAGCAAAATTTTACAGTGTGCAGCCTCCAGCAAATGTAAAAGCATCCCCAAAACCAGCAAACATATACCCCACAAAGAAATTAAATAAACAACATATATAATTATTTAAAGCGTCTTAATCTATCACAAATTACTCATAAGCTGTCATAATCAATCTCCACAGAAATTAAATTCAGAAGCTTAAAATGCTAAAAACATATTCTTAATGGAAGTACTGAAACCTTCTCTTCCCAACAATGGCATCCTCTATTCCTTCTCTATCACCATATTGCTTCTCAAATGCCTTGAACTCCGCCTTTCGGTATATGATCCAATGCAAACTTATAGGGACGTAGCACACTTAGTCTCCTTACATCTCTCTTGAAATTAAGTAAAAGAAACAAACAGCTGCTTTGCTTCTTCATCATCTGCCAGCTTCTACACTGCACACTCACTCATACACAGGCAATCTCTCCGTTCTTCATCTCAAACTTAACAAACTAAATCCAAGCAATGACCTTTGCATGACACTGCACAAACTTGCTGGTCCGGCATTTAATTCATCCACCGTCTAAATATCTGCCTCGCTTCAGCGACGTTTCCAACCATCTCCTCCATATGAATTTGATCACTTGGTGAACTTGTTAGCTTTTGTCCTTTCTTGAGCTTTCTCAAGTTGTTTTGAGAGCCCCTTGTTTCGATGGAAAGTTTTCGGTGGTAGTTTAGTTAGAACCAAACCGCACCATGTTGGGTTGCACTTCCGTCCGTATTTTCACAGTCCTTCATGGTTTACTATGGTTTAATTTGTGTCATTTTTTTCAATGATGCGTTGAGATGGTTTAAATATTTTTCATTCTCAAACTAGACTAATAATATTTTTTAATTACAAAATTACCCTTTAGTCTTTTAGGTTTGCATTCGATTAAAAATCAGGAATATAAATCACAAACACTTAACTTCAACACAACATTCAAAATGCTTCTTGATTTTGAAATTGAGTTCTCGTCATCGGGTTTTCTTTTTTTTTTTTAATTTTTATTTTTTAATTTTTGTCTGATTGCATATTAATTTTTACAAACATTTGTGTTATGAACTTTCGAATTATTCATGTTTGAAATTTGTTTTATTGTGATAATAAGACTTAAAGAGTATAAGTTTAACTTTTATGGACAATTTATGTTTTAAATATAAAATTATTATTTTTACTATTTTAGTTATGCTTGTTAAGGAACATGTGAAATTTTTAGATTATCGATTGTTGTATTTTAGTGGCTTAATATTAGCTTCTTTTTATTTTTTTATTTGTATTTTTTTCTTATGAAAAAGAAAAGATTATTTAAAAATTAAAAATTAAATATAAGGTATGAAAGGATATTATTTTCATTTACATATAATTAAACCATATCATACCCCAATCTAAACAAAAATAAAAATTCTATAGTGCTAACCATACTTTATAAAACCATATATCCAAACACAATTCGATGTTCCAACCATACCATATTAAACTGTACCATATTAAACCATACTTTATAAAACCATATTGGAAGTCATCCAAACAAGGGATAAAACTTAAAAATTCACAGCAGCAACCTTAGATTTAATTTCTCTCCCAAGTTTTTCAATGGTATCCGACATTCCCATCTAGATTATATTAGAACTTTAACCATAAAATAATAATAATAAAAATAATAATAAATCAATAACAAAAAATCAAAGTAATGAAAAATGCTTACTTGGTTCTCAGATCTTCTCTCACTAATTTTTCCCTTAAAAAATCATTTTCCAACCTCAATTGTGCATAGCTTCATTCAATTCTATCTCTTTAATTTTCATCTCCAACTCTTAAAGCCACAAATATAAAAATGTTTAGTTCAGTTCTCTACACAATGAGCTCAAAAGTAAGAAAACACCGTGGAGAGAATCTCAATCACACCTGTATCAGAACGCCTACTCTCCGCCAAAGCCAACTCACTCACGATTCTTCTCCTTCTCTAAACAATTATTCTCATTCACTTGTTGAAACCACTTTACAAAAAGCTTTAACCGCTCCATATGCTCAACCATTTGTTCCATCCTAGTTTATAACAATCTCACCAACATCACTAACTAAATCCAAAACAAACAAAAGAGAAAAAGAAACAGAAATCCACCTTAATTTCAAACTTTTTAGCTTTTGACTTCTCATTCAACAATGCCTCCCCTTCCTCGTTCGTGAAATCCACTTGCACTCTCTAAACACTCATTAACAGCTGACTGCATATCCTGCCTATTACTCATTGCAGAAACCACCTGTCGCCTTTGTTGGAATTATTAGGGCTGATGCTGTCCAGTTGTGTATTGTACCAAGCACATGGTCCTGCAAACCAAAATCTAAATAAATGTACCAAATGGTAACCTGGAGGCCACAAGTTGACTCTTTTACAGTGAGGCTTATGAATAGGTCTCTGCTCCAGGAACAGCGTGTTCGTCAAGCTGTAGAAATGGTTCCATTGAAGAGAGATCAGAGAAAAATAACAAAGAGGAGACATCGTGATGAAAGGGAAAGAGGCCAATCGACAACGAAATATAAGATTTTGACAAATCTCAGAATCTAAACTTTTAAAAATTCGAATTCATCCTTATCCATACAATTTTCTTAATCACCAATCAGAATCCTAAACTCCTCATACTAATTAACTGACCTGATTACAGCAATCAGAATCGGGATCGGAGAGAGAACCGGAGAAATCATGACCGTAATCACTGATGTTCGTGTAAGCGATGGAGAGGAGTTTACGCGCCTCAACGCTCATCTCCTCGGACTGGATAACAACGGCGGACACTTTTTCCATGTATTCGACCATTTCTTCATAACGCTCGGCTTGCTTTGGCCATGTAAACGTTCTCTTCGCAAGTTATAGGTGTTGAAGCCGTCATTATCGTATAGAGGAGAAGGAAGAGATGCAAATGGTAGATCTAAGAGAAACGGACAGACTAAACCGAAAATGAAGAGACAGAAAAATAATAATAATAATAATAATAATAAGAAACAGAATAGAATTGGAATGGGAGGAGTGTAATGGAGCCGAGATGGGATGACATAGTGGTACGACATGCACCGGCGGACATAATGCAACCCACTCGTTAAGGAAAAAATTAGTAATATAAAAATAAAAAGGTCAAAATTATATTTACAGTAAAAAGGTGTAAAAAGCTTTTTTCTGAAAATAAAAGACATATAAATATATATCATTCTTCCCTCAATCTTCGATTTTCATTTTTTTCTTTTCTCGAATTCATCTTATCTTTTCATTAGTCATTCTTTAATTTTAACTCGGTGTATAATAGCAAAAACCAAAGTTATTAAAGGTAATTTTTTTTTTCTTTTCTTTATTATCATTTTACTTAATATTATTCTAGTGTTGTATGTTTTGTTTTTTCTAAAGTTTTAAATCAATATTTGATTTTTTTTTCTTTAATCATATATAACTATATTATTGGTATAATACTAAATATAATCTCTTTATTTTTCTTTTGTTCTTTTTTATATTGTTATGGTAGATTGTGTTTATTGAAAATTATTAATTACTTTATTTCTTGAAATGATATTATTCTATTGTATTACTTTATATTATTACTAATGCGCAAATGTAATTTTTTTTTCTAAAACTACTATATTATGTTCTTTTATAGAAAAATTTGATTCAATATTTTTATTTGTTATCATTAGTTTTGCTTCTTTTTTTTTCTTAAAATTGTGTTTTTATCATATTTGTGTACATATGTGTTTGTTTATTTTTTGAACTTCTTAATTTTTAATGATGAGATTAAAACTTTTTTTTCTTTTAAAGAACACGATACGTTATTATTGGATTTTATTACATGCTAATGATGTTTTATTATAGTTTATTTATATATTTATCTTTCATGTGTTTGTTGATTTGAATTTAGAACTTAATTTAAAAATATTTTATAATACAGATTCAATTTAAGCTCTGCAACCCCATATTTCAAATTTTAGGTCCGCCCTGACAACATGATAAGAACAAATGATACTACGTTTGTGTCACGTGTCCAATTTTGAAGCAACTCAAATTGTTTTATTCAAACAACTAGCAAACACACTCGCGCAACTATCTTCTATAGATATTAATGTTGATTTTTTATATCTTTACTATGATGTATCTACCACCGAATTGATATTGTCATTTACTTTTCTTGTTATGATATATCATGTATTATATTTTATGGAAAAGTCATCAAATTCAGTAGATTTCACCAATTTATACATTAAAACCAAAATCTCAAATAGCCAAAATTTTCAATCGGAGAGGACAATAGAAATAATTAAATTGAAGGTAAAAGAACAATATGAATATTATATAATATTATATTATGTGACAAACAAATAGAAAAAAATATAACCAACCACTTTACATTTGAATTTGAATTTTCGACAATGCATTGGTCATGAGAACAATGATGAGAAATTTTTACTCATCGACTAAAACTATTATTTAGTCATAATTGTGGTTTGTTTATAAATCCACATATAATAATATAAATGAGATACTTTTGTGTGAACAATCAAGTAACTTGGGTAATGATGTGGAGTGCACTCTCTTTGAATTGAAAATTAAGGAAAATGAATAAGAAATGGTCATGGCATAGGAAAAAAAACTAATATAATTCATGAGAATAATACATTTGATCTCATCCTACTAAACTTCATCTTTTCATAATAATAAATTAACAGAATTATTTTTAAAATTACATATGATATACAATATAACTTTGAGAATTAATTAATAAAAAATGATTACATTGATATAGGTGAGAATATTTTGTCACCTTACTTTCTATTTTATTAAATAAATAATAATTAATATAAAAAATCATTTACTCATTATTATATTAGTAACTTAACCTTTATCATCAACTTAAATCATGATAATATTTCGACCTTCTTAATATTATTTTTAATATTATCTATTTTGATTAAGAAACTAGTAAAACAACTCGCGCGTCGCGCGAAAATATTATAGCAATGAGGTTTATATAATTTTACATTTATTATAATAAATATTTAAGTGTATCAATTATTAATTAACTTTTTTTAAAAAATAAAAAATTTTAATTAAACAATCATATATTTATTTTATGATACATCGTCATTTTAAAAGTATTTATAAATCACATTATTTTTATAAATATATTGGAATAAAGATTTATTTATGCATGTAATTAAGATATGAAATTTTATATAAATTTAAAATATATATATAAATATAAATTAATGACGTTGAGGAATATATTGTGAATTAATTTAATTATACATCAATAATTATAAAAATAAATTGATAATTGATAAATAGAAAAAGAATATTTTATTGGATTAATTTAATTGCAATATCAAAATATTTTTTGGAAAAATTATTATGTTTATGTTAAATATTTTATAAAAGGAACACATAGTTCACAATTTAAATGAAATAATTTGTTAAGAAAATTTTTAAATTACATAATCAAATGCTATATATAATTTATTATATTGAGATGTCAAAATTTATTATGCAAGTATAATTGGATTCAACACATTGATCATTATTTTTAAATTATAGTTGAGAAATTTCTAAAATTATATAATTATAATTTGTTAATGTAATTATTACTAATTTTATTTTGCTTCAAAATATTAAAGGTGGAAAATGTGTAATAATAATAATAATAATAATAATAATAATAATAATAATAATAATAATAATAATAAATTGTTGAATTGTTGATAAATCTCCATTTTATATTCAATTTGGTATCGCTTCTATTTTTTTTCTTTTAGCTTCAACACAAATCATTTTGATATTTTCAAAATATTTTCTCAAATTTCAATAGGTATTTGTTGACAACCTTGAAGATTCCACGGTGGGAGTAGGAGGGAGCTATTAAATATCAAGAGGTTAGTAATTTTAAACCTAATAAATATAAGAAACATGAGAGTTAACAAAACTTTAAAAATCTCATGTTGGGAGTTAGAGCTTTAATAAACATTATAAAATGAGACATAACATAGATGTTTTGATTCTTATACGTAAAATTTCAACAAAACTTAAAAACTCTCGATTGGGTTGCTTTTCAACTAAATAGGAACTCAGGTTGAGTGGCACCGAAGAGTTCGGCTTCATATAATAAATATATAAATAGATTATTTTATATTTAAATGAATTTTATATAAATATATGTATATTGAGTTATTTTAAAAAATCTATTTTTATTGAATTGTTTTACATTTGTAATTTATTAATTTAATATGGTTTATTTCAACTTTTTAATTTTATCTGAAAATATCATTTAATTTAATTAAATATGTTATTAATACATTTATAATGAAATTATAACAATTAAAATTAATATGTGGGTTAAATTTATTAAATTTTCTAACTTAATATTTTTATTTTTTTTGAAAATTTATTTGTTGTAAATTATGATATATTAAATAGTCTTTATTTATATTTTATATTTTTCATTGTTTATTAATTAAAAAAATAAATCAATTTTATTTTTATTAGACTTTTGATAAATTATTAATGGATCATTATTTTTAAAATTTTTTTAAACTATTATATGTGAATTTCACGCGATTAATTTTTTTATACAGATGGAATATTTTATATAGATGCTAATTTTAAAAAATATTTAAATTTAAACTTAAACATAAGATTAATATTTTTAAATTTACTACTTTCATTTTAGTTTTTGATTTTATAAAATAAAAAATAATTGAGTATATTTTTAAAATTCATCTAGCGAGTATATACAAAATTTTGGAAAAATAAATTAAATATATTTACTCAACAACAATTAAAATAAAAATAAATAATATAAACAAAGAATAATTTAAAATAAAAACAAAAATTCTAAATTATAAATTTGGCTAGACTAAACAATGTGATTACAAAACAATCATTAGCCATCACATCTTGATCAACAATTTCAAAATATTCATCATCAATTCAGTAATATACCAACGCAACCTTTCATTCCAATCCACAATATACAAACTATTCATAATTAACACCAAGAATAAATAAATAATAATAAAAGCAACAACACATAACTATGATACTGAAATGTTTTCCACTTTGGTCTAACCCATAACTATGATATTTTTCTAATCTTTTTTGCCTTTTGAGATCCAACTCTTGATGATGGCGATGATTTACTAAGTAGGTCTCACTACCATTATTGTTGCTCTATTTTTTTTAGCAATAATTAGTGGTTATTGCGATTATTGGTGTTGAGTATTGATATTCTTCTATGACTCTGTCGCTTTTTGGTCTCTAAATGAGAGATGTGCCGCTTGTATTTGATGGATTTGCCCGTGAAGAGTGTTTTTAGAGTGAATGAGAATTTTATAATGAAAATATTTGGGTTTTTTTTTAGGATTTGTGAAAATATTAAAAAAAAATTGTGGTTTGGTTTTAAAATCGATGAATTGATATAAATAGAAGGAGAAAAGACAAATCATTCAATAGCATTTAATAGTGAAAGAAAAACATAAATAAAAATAAAAGAAGAAATGAGAAAGAGAGATGAACAATTGAAATGAGTGCAAAACGTACCAACTTTTTAAATTCACAATATTTATTACAACTAAACACTTACTGGGTGGGTGTGACAAAACGTATAAACTTTTCAAAATTATGATATTTATTACAATTAAATACACTCGTGGCCACATGTGGCTTTCTTATTTGCAATATATAAATTTAATACAAAAACAATTAAATACACTTGTTCCAACATATCAGTTTCTTATTTGTAATATATGTATTTAAAATAAAAAAAAACTCGCATTTTGGTTGGTTTTCCCATACGTGTGAACTATAAACGTGTCCACGTCATCTTTGGAATTCTCCTTTATAATAATATTAAAAAATAGTAATAATTAATCTCTATATATATATAAACCATAACTCTCATCGCCCCACGAAAATGATGTGACATTCATTATTGAATTAAAAAACACCCGAAATTCTGCTTTTGAATTTTGAGAGAAATGTACCAATAATAATGCGACACGTGGATATAAATTATTTTTATTCTTTTATTTCAATTAATTATGTTATGACTTCTCATTTCTAACCCTACGAGTTCCTATCCCTCATTTCCATTAATTATGCGGTGGGGCTTTTCATTTCTACCTTCCATCTCCATCTCTTTTCTTTTCTGTGGATTTCAGGTCGTGCATTTTAGATGCAAGCGATCATCATCATCATGTAAACTCCCTCATTAAAATCAGTAATTCTCCATTCAATTTAGGGTTTTATATTCTAATCAAATCTTTTGGCACACATCCATCCAAACGGAATCGAAACTCCATCACGCTCTCTCTTTGACCTGACAGAGATCACTCTTTCTCCTTCACTTTCTCGGAAATATAATGGTCCAACGAATAATGATTCCTCGTGTTTCGAAAAGAAAAGCTTCGTCGGATGCACAAGATCCTTCTACTCATCTTCAATTATCCACCACGGCAACTCGCTCTAGTTAGCCTCTCTCTCATCCTCTCTCGCCTGCGTCTTTTCAGGGTTCATATAACAGTTTACTTCTCTACCTAAACAACACCGCCATTGAAAGCCATCGAAAGTAAAAGAATCTGGAAACCAGCTGCTAAACTGAAAATTATTTGATATATTAGCTGAATTATAGGTATTAAGTATTTGTTTTGATTGGCAACTGCTGATCTATTAGATTTGATTTTGTTAAATATTTTGGTCGGCGATGTGAAATAGAAGGGGATGATGACTATTAAAAATGATTGGTTTTGTTTCTGGGCAGTCTTTGCGAAGGGATTGGAAAAATCTGAGTACAAGATGTTGACTCTGATCTCAGCCATGTAATTGCATCCCAGGTGATCGAATTGTATTTTTTTTTTCGCAGTCAAATAGTGTGTAATAATCTTTCATAGCTGTCCATTTCACTATAATTTTCTTGATACATCAATTTATCTTTAATTGAATGCACTTGTTATGAACTATACAGATTTAAAACCAAAGACCAGATTGTATTAATCAAGACAGATACAGTGTTTACAATGGATGTAACACGTTGCGCCTTGATGTGCTCAAAGTTATTATGTAGGTTTTCCCTAATTTTGACATTTGATGGTTGTTAGAGTTGTATTTTGTGATGCTATTGTACTGATTTTGGTTGAAAGTTTTGAACTTTAGTATTGAATTTGATTATTTCTATCGTGTTTTGGGGTTTGATGTAGTTTGTAGTTCTAATGTGTGATTGATTTTACTGGTTTTGATAGGAAGGTTTAAATATTGTAGTTAGACAGCTTTCTACAAAATCGAATCACAAGACGAAGAATGCAGAGACTTCTATCGCTTCGGTCTCTATGTGCTTCTTCTTTAACGAAGAACAAACGCTCTGCTTCTTTCTCCACTGCTCTATTATTCGACGACTCTCAATTACAGGTATTCATTCCTAATACTAGATTTAGATTTGCTTAGCTAGATTTTCAATGACGCAGTTTCGATGTTTGTATGATGCATATGGTGTATCAGTTCTAATTTAGGTTGCATGTGTATTGGATTTTAACTTTTTGTTGAGTTGCTTTGGATGTGTAGCGAAGGTAGTAGTTTTTTAGTGGTTTTGTTTATTTTGATGAAGGATTATGGACTATGTTGATCATATTAGCTATCTAGGTTCTTTTTTACGTTTGGTTTTTGTGAATGATTTGCAGATTAAAGAAAGTGTTGCTCAATTTGCACAAGAGAATATTGCTCCTCATGCTGCCAAAATAGACCAAACGAATACGTTTCCAAAGGTTGTAACATATGATGAATTGTGATTGTTTAGTTTGAATAGTACTATACTCTATGGGTTTATGTTTTATATTGCGTTTCAGATTGTTGCTTTAGGTGGCTAATTTATGGTAACTGATGGGAGAGTTTAATCTTCATGGAATAACTATACCTGGTAAAGTTTTATTTTTGACTCAATATTTTCTTAAATGACTTGCTCCATAGAATTTCAGTGTATAAGGCGGTCTCGATTATAGAAGTAGATGTGCTTGACTTGTGATTGCTATAAACTTGAATGGAATTCTTAAACTTGAATGGAATTCTTTTGCAGAGGAATTTGGAGGACTTGGTCTTGGTTACTTGTACCACTGTCTAGCGATGGAAGGAATTAGTTATGCGTCAGCATCTGTTGGGCTCTCATATGGAGCTTATTCTAATTTATGCATCAATCAATTGGTAAGATAGAAAACCGAGGGTGAAGAAGTTTAAATATTTATATGATCTTCAACTTGGATTAAGAAACTTTATATGCATTTGTAGCAATATTCTTTTAACTTTTTTCTTTATTCAATATCTAAAGAGCAGACTATTGAATATGATTTTGTTTTTTTAGATGGTGGTGAGCTCAAAATCTAGAGCTGGTATTCAAAGCTCTCTAGTACTTGCTAAAATAACTCAGGTTCGTCAAAGTTTAGTAATTCAGGTATGAATATTAATTTTTACATGTTCAAATACATATAGGTATTTCCAGCTAATACAGTAGTTATTAATATAATAACATTGAATATGATAGAGAGCTTCTCAAAAGGGGCGCCAAAGTCCAGGCTTGGAATTCCTATCATTTATGGTTGATGCAGTTTATGGTAACAATATTGTCTATGGTGCCACTGTTTTTCTCTTAATATTGGCATTGGAGCCACCAGGTTCATTCTATTGTTGTTGTTTCTCAGAAGTAGCTTATCAAATTGCAGCATATACCTGTTTCTTTTTTCTAAAATTATTGAAGCTTGACGTGTTATAGAGATCCAAATTTTGTTGAAAGGATTGGAGTTGCCACAACTCTAGAAGTCATGGCCAGTGGAAGTCACTACACATTTTCTTCTTGTGTGGCTGTAAGTCATTTAAATCTTTGCTTCTAACTCACTAAGTGTTTCTTAAGAATAGTGTGATGAACTTGCATTTGGATTTTGGTGATTCATAATCTATATTCGATTGTTACATCTAAGTTGTTTCTTCTATGTTTATGTTTATTTCGTCATTGATTTTGTTTACTTTCTATCAGGTAATATAACCTCTCTCATAATTCATGTCCCCACTTTTGGGACATTAGGTTATAGCTACATGTAGTGGAAGGTATCTTACATGAATTTTCCTTTGATTTTGATTTAATTTATTGTGTGTAAACCTTGCATGTGTTTTAACATCTTTTAAATACATGGCAACATGAGAGGCTTCTAAGAGCAAAACTGTTCCAGAATTTGGTCATAACCAGCAAGAGAATCTCTATGGTTCACAATATTCAGCAAACCGTCCGAGAAATCATCTCAGTATAAGAATGAGTTGTTCGGGTCATTAGGTAGTCCTAGATCTGTTCTATGTTTCCATGATTGATGTTGCAAAAGAAATCTGTTTGCCTTCTTATATTTCTTTACTTGTAGTGTTGGATTTGTGTGTGTCATGCGTCATCTACCAGCTTGTGATGATGAGTTCGGTACTAAGTTTGAATATATCGATTTTGAGTTGTCGCTTCCATTAATCTAGATTCTGTATCCGTCTTTCCATTAATCTAAATATATTAGAATTTTATGCTGATTTAGTATTATTTTCAGGGAAGATATACTAGGAGCACTCTATAATTTTCATACGCCAACTATCTGATAAAATGCTTCTTTACTAGCAATTAGATGAATAAACGGTTATAAATATGAAAAGTACTATTCAAAATGAAAAAATGTAATCAAGCAAATTAACCACGTGATGACAAATGGCGTTACAAAAACATAATACGTAAGTAATTTTATATTAAACTACATATTAACATATAAGTATTAATTAATTCATTAGATTATTTTGTCATCTAATTTTTTTTACTATATATTATATTTAAACTAATTTTCATCCCACATCGGAAGCGTAACTCACTAATTATTTTCGTCACTACTATATAAAAGAGATTTTTAATGAATTAGTTTTCATATCGACCTTTAAGGCATTAGTGTCCTTTGTACAATTAAAATGTACTTGCCGCTATAGGTTTTAATAAAAGTTTATATATTCCAGATTTTGAATTCGATTTTAAATTTTTAAAATTGATACAAATCCAAAATCCATATTATAGTATCTTTATCTTTATCACTATTATTATCTCTATCTCTATTATAATAAAAGAAAAAACTAAGCGAATTAACTATAGGCTGACAAGTGAAACTCTAAAAAAAAAAACAATAGGTACTAACCAAATCAATATTATAATATCTCTATTTTAAGAAAAGAAGAAATCTAACCAAGCGAATTAACCACGTACTAACAAGTAAGGTGCTAAAAAAAACAACACGTAAGCATTTTTATATTAAATTACATAGTAACTCTTAAGTATTAGTTAATTCATTAGTTATTTTTGTCATTTAAAGTATATAAATTTTTTCTGCTATATGTTATACTTCAACTAATTGTTATCCCACATCAGAAGCGTAATTCATTCATTATTTTCGCCACTACTATATAAATAATATTTTTATTGAATTATTTTTCATATCGACCTTTAAGACATTAATGTCATTTGTACAATTAAAAGATACTTCTAACTTCTAACTTTAAGTTTTAATAAAGGTTTAAAATATTTTATATTGTCGATTCAATTTTAAGTTTTTAAAATTGATACAAATCCAAAATCAATATTAAAATATTTTCATCTTTATTACAATAAAAGGATAAATATAACAAAGCGAATTAACCATGTGTTGACAAGTTACGCTCCAAAGAAATAACATGTAAGTATTTTTATATTAAATTATATATTAACACATAAATATTAATTAATTCATTAGGTTATGTTGTGAATTAAAATATATTATTTTATTTTTTTCTACTATATGCTAAATTTTAACTAATTGTTATCCTATATTGGAAACGTAACTCACTAATTATTTTTGCTATTACTATATAAATGAGATTCTTATTGAATAATTTTTCATATCAACCTTTAAGGCATTAATGCCCTTTGTACAGCTAGATGTAGGTTTTAAAAGTTTTAAACATTTTAGATTTTGGATTCAATTTTAAGTTTTTCAAAATTGATACAAATCTAAAATCAATATTTTAATATCTCTATTTTAATAAAAGGAAAAACCTAACAAATCAAATTAACCACTTGCGGGCAAATGTCCCTCTAAAAAAAGAACATGTAAGCACTTTTATATTAAATTACATATTAACATATAAATATTCATTAATTCATTAGATAGTTTTAAAAATTTTTTCTACTATATCTTATATTTTAACGAATTGATATCCCACCTCGGAAGCGTAACTCACCAATTATTTTTCCATTTTTATTGAATTATTTATCATATCGACCTTTAAGGCATTGGTGCTCGTTGTACAATTAAAAAATACTTGTCGCTATAAGTTTTAATAAAAGTTTAAAATATTTTATATTTTGAATTCAATTTTAAGTTTTTAAAATTGATACAAACCCAAAATAAATATTATAAAATCTTTATCTTTATTATAGTAAGAGGAGAAATATAACATAGCGAATTAACCACATACTGACAAGTGACGGTCCAAAGAAATAATACATAAACATTTTTATATGAAATTATATAATAACACATAAGTATTAATTAATTCATTAGGTTATTTTGTTATTTAAAATATATTATTTTATTTTTTTCTACTATATATGATATTTCAACTAATTGTTATATTACATCGGAAGTGTAACCTACTAATTATTTTCGCCACTACTATATAAATGATTTTATTGAATTATTTTTCATATCGATCATTAATTTATTGTAGCCCTTTGTACAACTAAAAAGATAGTTGTCGCTGTAATTTTTAATAAAATTTAATTTAATTTGAAAACCCAAAATCAATATTATAATATCTTTATTATAATAAAAGGAGAAATCTAACCAAGCGAATTAACCACGTGATGATAAGTGGAGTTATAATAAAATAATAAGTAAGTATTTTTATATTAAATTACATATTAACACATAAGTATTAATTAATTCATTAAGTTATTTTGTCATTTAAAATATATTATTTTATTTTTTCTACTATATGTTACATTTCAACTAATTGTTGTTATCCCACATCGGAAGCATAACTCATTAATTATTTTTGTCAATATTATATAAATCAATTGAGATTTTTATTAAATTAGTTATTATATCTGCCTTTAAGGCATTGGTTTGTACAATTAAAAGTACTTATTGCTATAGGTTTTAATAAAAGTTTAAAATATTTTAGTATTTTGAATAAATTTTAAGTTTTTCGAAATTGATAAAAACTCAAAATTTGTATTATAATATCTCTATTCTCTATTATAATAAAAATGAGAAATTTTACAAAGAGAATTAAAAATGTGATGACAAGTGGCGTTAATGAAAACGTAAAAATTTTTATATTAAATTACATATTCACACATAAGTATTAATTATTTACATATTCACACATAAGTATTAATTACTTCATTAGATTATTTTGTCATTTACAAAATTTATTTTTTCTACTATATGTTATATTTCAACTAATGGTTATCCCACGTTGGAAGCGTAACTCATTAATTATTTTCGCCACTACTATACAAATAAGATTTTTATTGAATTATTTTTTATATCAGCCTTTAAAGTATTGGTGCCCTTTGTACGATTAAAAGATACTTGCCTCAATAGGTTTTAATATAAGTTTAAAATCTTCTAGAGTTTGGATTCAAGTTTAAGTTTAAAATCTTTTACATTTTGGATTCAAGTTTAAGTTTTTCAAAATTGATATAAGCTTAAAATCTATATTATAATATATCTACTTTTATTATAATAAAAGAAGAAATCTATCAATGCTAATTAACCACGTGCTGACAAATAATGCTAAAAAAATAATACGTAAGCATTTATATATTGTTACATATTAACACATAAATATTAATTAATTCATTAGATTATTTTGTCATTTAAAATATATTATTTTTTTTTTACAATATGTTATATTTCAACTAATTGTTATCCCAAATCAGAAGAGTAACTATCTAATTTTTTTCGCCACTACTATATAAATGAGATTTTTATTGAATTAGTTTTCATATCGTCCTTTAAGGCATTTGTACCATTTGTACGATTAAAAAGTACTCGCCGCTATAGACTTTTATAAAAGTTTTAAAAATTTTAGATTTTGGATTTAATTTTAAGTTTTTTAAATTGATACAAACAAAAAATCTGTATTACAATATCTCTATCTTTATTATAATAAAAGGAGAAACTTAACAAAACGAATTAACCAAGTGATTACGAATGGTGCTCTAAAAAAAACATATAAGTTTTTTTTGTATTAAATTAAATATTAACATGTAAGTATTAATTAATTCAGTAGATTATTTTGTCATTTAAAATATATTATTTTATTTTTTCTACTATATGTTATATTTCAACTAATTATTAGCCTACATCGAAAGTGTAACTCACTAATTTTTTTTGTCACTATTATATAAATGAGTTTTCATATCTGTCTTTAAGGAATTGGTGCCCTTTATATAATTAAAAAGTATTTGCCGCTATAGGTTTTAATAAAAATTTAAAATATTTTAAATTTTGGATTCAATTTTAAGTTTTGGGAATTGATACAAACCTAAAATCTATATTATAATATATTTATTATAATAAAAGGTGAAACCTAATAAAGTGAATTGACCACGTGATGATAAACCTATAATTAATTCATTAGGTTATTTAGTCATTAAAATTATATTATTTTATTTTTTGTACTATATATTATATTTCATCTAATTATTATCCCACGTCGAAAGCATTAATGACTAATTATTTCCACCACTACTATATAAATGAGATTTTTATTGAATTAGTTTGCATATAAACCTTTAAGACATTAGTGCCCTTTATACAATTAAAAGGTACTTGCCGCTATAGATTTTAATAAAAGTTTAAAATATTTAGATTTTGGATTCAATTTTAAGTTTTTAAAACTTAAAAGTGATTATGATAACTTTGTGAATAATATGTCAAATGAACTAAAACTTGTGTATAAAATAATCATGGATGACGTGAGCAATGGAAAAGGAGATTTGTTTTTCCTATACAATTACAGAGGTACATGAGAGACTTTAATGTGGATAGGTTTAGGTTCGACTCTAAAATTCCAGAATCAAATTATACTGATGGCTGCCCCAAGTGGAATTACTTCATTTCTATTTCTTGGAGGAAAGACTACACATTTGACATTCTCTATCCTATTGACTCCTATTGAATATTCGATGTGCAATGTCCCTCTTGGAAGCCACAAGGTCGAGTTGCTTATAAAGGCAAAACTAATCGTATAGTATTAGGCACCGGTGGTACACAAGCATTGCTTTGTGGCAGTAGAAAATACATTCAAGAATATTGAAAAAGACTGCACATTCGACATTATCCATCCCATTAACTCCTATTGTAGATTTTGTATATAGCATCCATCTTGGAAGCCACAAGGCCGAGTTGCTTATAATGGCAAAACTGATCATATGGAATGAGGCGCCAATAGTGCACAAGCATTGCTTTGGGGTTGTAGATAGACATTGAAGGACTTGATGAGGCGCCAATGGTGCACAAACATTGCTTTAGGGTAGTAGACAGGACATTGAAGGACTCGATGAGAATAGTTAACCCTGAAAATGAGAACGTACTGTTTGTGGCAAGACTGATGTTTTAGGAAGATTCTACCTGCCATATAAAAGGTAGTAGAAGTCAAGTGGTCAATGCAACGATAAATTCTTCATTTCTCCAGGAGTACTACATGATTCTGATACTGACTAAATAAATAAGACTCTAATCAATATCATCGTCCACAAAGTCCTCTAATCTTAAAATTTTTACAAGCTAGATTTTAACCGTTGGTGATGGTACTATAGGAGAAAAAAAAAGAATATCTGAAATTGATATACTTAGAGATCTATTGATAGAAGAATCTCCTAATCTACTCGGTTCTGTAGTAGGAGCAATATATCATTCATTTGATTAGCATATTAACGATCCTACATACTTGCAAGAGCACGCTATACTAACTCCGATGCTGGATTTTTTGAAAGAGGTCAACAATTACATGATATTGATGAATGTTAGTGATGAAAGGATTTACCACAATTTGGATTTGGTGCGCCAATCAGATACAACGATAAACATATTTACTGATCTCTATATTTTAAAAATTTTAAATAACATTTAGTACTTGGGTTTACCGCTTCATGAACTTAAACTCGAAGTTGATATACCGGCGATGCTATTACGACATATTGATCACTCGGCAGGATTATGCAATGGTACAAGGTTGATCCCTTGTAAGGTTAGGAATAAGAGTCTTGAAAGTTAAGATGATTCAAGGTTTAACTGTTGGGTAGAAGATGCTGATACTGTAACTTATATTGACACCATGGAATTCGATATTACCACTCAAATTTAAGAGGAGACAATTCCTTATCTTAGTATTATTTTCAATAACCATAACACAAGAGTCAGAGACAATCTCTAAATAATGTAAGTCTCTATCTCAAAAGACCAGTTTTCAGGTAGTCAATAATATGTTGTTGTATCTCGAGCAACTAATCTTATAGGTCTAAAAAAATACTTATTTTAGACGAGCATTGTGTAGTACTAAAAACTAACAAAATTTGTATCCAAAGAAGTATTCCCAAGCACTTGAAAAGGGCACAAATTGAATGTTGTTCAACACAAAATTCATATAATTTATTTGATAAATTAAATAATTACATTTTCTTTTCTTAGGGTAATAAAATTGCAAGTACTAATATATGTATTCATTTTGATGAAGAGTATTTCACCGTGAGTCGCACCATAGGGATTAAGAATAAGTGAGATTCATAATAATTTCACTCAATTTCGCATGATTTGATCTCAACAACACAAATGACTAAGAGTGAAAAGAGATTCATGTTTAATTAAATCTGTTTAGTCTTTTTTTATTCATATTTTGATTTCGTTTACTTTTATTGTTTTCTATTTTTATTGTCGATTGATCGTGAGATATTTTTTTCGTTTTACGAGAGATTTTACATTTGATTATTTGTTGTTGGTGAGAATTTTAAAAATATACATTTAGTGTATATTTTAACACCCGTGCGTACCGCACAGGTCCAAAATTCTAGTTTGAATTATAATTGGATTTTATGGAATATTGTTTTATAATAATTTTAATAAAATATTCAAAAAATTGATTATGTTTATAGTTGAAATAACAATTTTATTATTATTTTATAAGTAATTTAATATAAAAATATCTGAATATATATTCATAATAAAATAAAATAATATAATATGTTCGATTTTACATTAACCCGTAGATTTAGAGTCTATAAAGAAGTTGTTGGACTCAGAGATATTGTCATCCTTCATTTTGGTATGTGCACCCCAAATCAATATTTTAAATAAGATATTCTAATATTGTTCCTAAATTACGTAGAAATAAATAGTTTAGTTAGATTATTATAATAATTAAGAAATTTAATAAAATATATTAAAATATTTAATGATTTTTAATATAAAATTATTAATTAGTTAATAAATAGTAATAAAATATATATATTATTTCTATATTTAAAATGGAAATAATATATTTTTCAATTAATTAATCTAATTTTAAAAAAATTATAATACATTATTAATAGTATAAATAATTTTTTTTAAAGAGGGTATAAATTTTGATATTATTATTATTCATATTAATTGACATTATTTATTGATATTTTAATATTTTATTAATATTTATCCAATCATAAAACCTTTTAATTTATTTAATACAAACTATTATGAAATATATATTAGATAAAAAAAAAAAAGAAAAAACAATCATTTTCAATACCATCAAAAATTTTTAAATAAGATAAAAATATGATGTACATGCAGATTTTGGTGGCGGGGGTGGTGGGTAGCAATATTGTCACCCTTTTAGAAAACATTCGAGTATGATGATGGTGTATTAGTGTTTAAAATACAGACAGTTTTTTAAAATTCAATTTTAAAGGGGGAGGGAGGGGGAAAGGATTAAAAAAAAAAATCTAAGATTCCATATAAAACTTTTCATTCATTAAAAGACCAACTTCTTTGAAAAAAAATAAAAATCCAACCAATCGTTCAAGACCTAATCCTAAAATACTCTTACATGCACAAAACAAATTATCAAAATAAATAAATAAAAATATGTAAATAATTTCAATAAAAAATATAAATTATCATTATTATATTATATAAAATATATATATAAACACGTGGCTATTGTTGCCCACCAAGCTGATGTGGAAGATTGAGATTGAGCTTTCCGTGGAAAAACAACAAAAATGGTAAGTTTTGAAATATGAAGATATTTTGTGAATAATATTATTATTACACTTGTACTTGAATTAAAAAATATTTCAAATTAATATTTTGATATATTTTTCTTTTTATAATTATCATCTTAAAATATTTTAAAAGATACTTTTAAGAATAAATGAAATCTTTATTATATGTCAGTTTTTATGTATTAAATTGACATTAAATATATGTTTGGACATTTAAATATATTAAATATTAACCTTTTCATATATCATACATTAAATACATTTAACATGTGTATATAAATAGATAATTTTGTAAATGATTTATCTTTTCACTATATTATATTATATTATATTATATATATATATATATATATGTATATAAAGAACTCTGCGGTAGGTCTATGAAGGTGATATGACATGTCCACGGCTAGGTTGAAAAATAGCTAAAATTATATGTTTTTCTATTCCCTTTGCATTTTACAAATAAAAATGCTACATATGGCAATCTATTTTATTCCCATTAATTATTCCATCTTCTCTCTCATTTTCCATAAATTTGGAACTCAATTCGCTTTCATCATTTCTTCTCCATTAACTTATATTTTCTTCTTCCTTCTAAATTAATGTTCTCTCTTCTCTCTTCATAATGTAGTTACCAATTAAATCTCATCATCTTCTCAACATTCTACATATTTTTCATATTGATTTAACCAGTTAAATCTCATCATCTTCTTCGATATACTCGATTATTGTGATATAAATATATGTTTATTTATCTTGATTTTAACTCAATTATATTTTCAGTTCCAATTTTTACCGTGGTATTCACAGAACCGAACTTAAACGGGTGTGTCACTATAGTAACCGTGGAGTTAATCGTGTGACATCATACTCCACCAATAAGGTAATAAGAAATTCCAATTGCCAAGTCAAAATATTTGAGTTTTAGATTTACTAAGTTATCATCTGAATTTGTAATAAGAAATTCCAATTGTAAAGTCAATATTGAGTTTTAGATTTACTAAGTTATCATCCGGATTTGTTTTTTATAATTTTTTTTTGGGAGTTCTTAGGCTTCAAAGAAACGTGTTAGCATGATATGTTCACAATCATGAGATGATATTTCTAGTACAGCAACAACAACTTAGTGGTGCATCGGCTGGCTATCGAGACTAGAATGAAGCTCTATTTATCAAATTTGAAACATAGTAAATTTAACTATAACATTAATTTATATTTTTTCTTTATATTATCATGTTTATTATTATTTTTTATTTTTTTATTGAATCCTGTTATGTTATTATTTGATATTGATAAGAAATTCAAATTGTCAATTCAATATTTGATTTTAGATTTAACAAACGGTTTCATTTAACATTTTAGTTTTTTTTTTTTAATGTAAAATCTTTTTTTCTGAATTTTTTACATGTCGAAGAGGACCTAAAAATATAATATGTTTGTAAATCACGTAATAGCAGTTGTAATGCCCTGACAACATTAATGTATATTTTTTTTATTTGTATAATGTTTTTGTTTAATAAATCCTACTATTTAATTATTTGATATGGATTGATGCTTACAATTATTATTATTATTTTTCTGTTTATTGTATTATGGTATTGTAAGGATGCTATATCAAAACTTAACAATAAAAAAATTGAAGATGGATATCCCAACAAATTTATTGTAAGAAATAGGTAAACGTGATTTAAATTAGTTATGCAAGTTTGATATTATGAAAAAGTTTAACTTGATTGATGTATAATTTTTTTTATAATTATTCTTATTTACACAATATTATATATATATTATTTAATTTATTAATTATTGTTAAATATTAAAATTCTATAGTCTAAAAATTTGCTCGAAATTCCACACTATTCCCTACCTTCATTGTGAATAATAAGCCAAATTTTAAATATATTAATAAAGATTTAGTTGTTAAAAAAAAATTAATTATCATACTAACTTTTAATAGTTCTGTGTTTGTTCCATAATTTTTCTTACATCATCATTTAAATTTTTTTTGCAAAATTAAAATTGATTTTAATTTCAACTTATTTAGTAATGATAATCATATTCACAAATAAAACCAGTTCTAAGTAAATTACACTAGGTTTAAGATGCTTTTGAGTCTATTAGATTAAAGTCATTGGGTGTATATATGATGATACCTTTTTAAATAATAATATTTTAATATATATATATATATAAATCAAATTAAAATTCTATGTTAAATAAATGATTCTACTAAATCCATTTGCATTTTTTCATGTTTTCTAAATTCTGAATCTTATTTTATTAGGATCTTAATTGATTTATATTACATATAATGTTTATTATTTGTCAGCTCTTTTAAACCATTAGGATAATGCCTTTATGAATACTTAATTTCTCTCCTTAATTAAATTAAGACTATGAAATAACATTAACTATTCCACTTAGACAATTCATATTTCTTAAATTTAATGAATTTAAATAAATATTTTAATTCATCTTTTCATATACTCAAACTTACCTTGAATAATAATTAATTAATTGAATTATGAAAGCTAAAATGTATTAATATATTTTTTAATTATATAATATTAATTAATTTTTAATACAACGTGCATTAAAAAGTTTTGACATATTTATATTTTTCAAGCATGATATTTTCCTTTACAAATATGTCACTTTACTTTGATTTAGATTAAATTACAATACTTTATATGAGGTTGAAGATGCTTTTTGGTGCATTGGAGTGTGTACTAAATAGAGTTAAGGCATTGGGTGCAATATTTGCATATTTTCAAATTTAATAAAGTGTAATAAAAATTTAATTTTTCTCTTTCTATATGTATTAAATAAAATTAAGACGGTATACTATATCATTAATTATTTACTAAAATCATTTAAATTAAACAAGTTTATTGAATTTGAATAAAGATTTAAATAAATATTTTCATTTTTTTTAACTTACATTCTATTGCTAATTAAATGAATAATAAAGTTTATAAATAATATCTTTAATAAAAACAAAATACGCATTATTGATTAGAATTAAAAAAAAAAAATATATCCATCCATTTGTGCTATATATAAAATCGTTAAATAAAGTATCAAAACTAATAACATTTAACTTATAATTAAATAAGATTAAAACTCCATGTTTACATTAATTATTCCACTAAATTCATTTACATTTCTCGAACAGATTAAATCTAAATAAAAGTTAAATTTCCATATTTTCATATACTAACTTACAAATACAAATCTCTTCATAAACTTAAGGGAAAATTTTTTTTATAGGTCATAAAAAATTTACTATACAATTATAGACCACTTTTGAAAAGTTTGCAAAACTAAAGTTTGATTTTCATTCCATAGGTCATTCACAGACTGTGACCGTAATTTACAGACTATGACCGTAATTCACAAACTGTGAATTGTAAAGTTTTCAAAAGTATTTTGGGAAACTTGGCCTATAGAATGAAAACTAAACTTTTAAAAGTCTGTTTTTGTATGTTTTTCAAAACAGGCCTATAACTGTATTTTGAACTTTAAAAAGCCCATTTCTTAGAATTTTCACTAAACTTAATCTTTGAGTTATTTGTACAAATATATTAAAACAAAAAGCTCTTAATATAATATCTTCCTTTGTTGTGAATATATTAAGAGTTTTATTCATCCAGTAATATGATATGATTAATATAATAACATATTTAATCTCGCGCATCGCGCGGGTAATTATACTAGTTGTTTACTAAAAAGAAAAAGAAAAAAATATTATTACTAATATAACATTATGACATGATTAATAAATTATAACTCCATTTTTACTTAGCACTTGTACAATTAATACTCAATTGAATATATCAAATTATTTAATTTGCAATCAATCATATTAATTACAATATAATGAAACAAATTTTGAATTATTTACAATATACATCAAATAACAATAATGATATGACCATAACTGCAATTGTTTAATTACAAATTTTGAATTCATATATATGCGGACAAAAATTATATAATAACAAATAGAAAAAGTTTTAGCAGATTTCCACTAAAATTAGCTATTAATTACTTATTACTAATATATATTAAATATCTAAGTGAAAATTCTTTCAAATGAGCTTTTTAAAGTTCAGAATACAATTATAGGTCTGTTTTGAAAAACATACAAAAACAGACTTTTAAAAGTTTAGTTTTCACTCCATAGGCCAAGTTTCCCAAAATACCCCTAAATCTTTACAATTCACAGATGTTGTGAATTACGCTCACAATCTGTGAATTACAGTCACAGTCTGTGAATGACCTATGGAGTGAAAAACAAACTTTAGTTTTGCAAACTTTACAAAAGTGGTCTATAATTGTATAGTAAACTTTTTATGGCCTATAAAAAAAATTTCCCAATATCTAATAATATGTTAAATAAATATTCATATTACGCCAAATTAACCAATAGTCTTAATCTATATATATATATATATATATATATATATATATTTCTCTCTTTTTTTTCTATTCTTTTTTTTTTTTAATAATTGAAATTAATTACTTTTGAACCGTCCATCTTTAAATAATCATTTATCTATCCACTAGAATACATACCCGTGCATTGCGCGGGAAGTGCACCTTTGTGTATTTATTTTTAAAAAAATGAAAAGAAAAAAAGAAGAATGTTGGGCGGCGAATACACTTTTGTATAAAAAATAAAATAAAACAAGTTATTCTTTTTTTTCTCTTCTATTTATCATAAAAAATAAATTGGAATTTAATGAATTTACGTGATAAAAATAGCTAATAAGTAAAATTTAAAAGGTTAATTAGATTATTTTGTATATATTTTATTTTAATTCATTAACATATATGATAAAGATTGAATAATATATATTTACTATTAATATTTTCTTACCAGTGTTAGATATTACTTTTAAAAAATTAAAAAATATATAAAAGAATGTATGGTCAAATATGATTTGAATTGTTAAATATTATTCTAAAAAAATACGGCGTAATATCTACTTTAGTTGAATGTTATCTATGTATAAATGAATGGGATAACTGAAACATTAAGTCTAGTCATTTAATATTATTCCTGTGATTTTATAAAAGCATTTGTTTGTAAGACATGTGTAAAAATAAAATTTTAATTTTTACTAAATTTAAGAAATGTAAATAGTATTAGTGAATGTACATTTATATTGTATAATAGAATGTAAGTTAACGTATATAAAAAAATATATTTAAAATTTATAATCAAATTTTTTTTAAAAAAATTCAATTTTATTGATTTTAGTAGAATATTTAATGGTATTATAGAGTCTTAATTTTATTTAATACATTAAAGTATATAGGAAAAGTAAATATTTAAATTTTATTACAATTTATTAAATTTGAAAAATGAAAATTAGTAAGTTAAAGTATGTGAAATGATTTGTTTTAATTTTATTCAAATTTATTACTTTTATGCAATTTAAATGATTTTAGCGAAATATTTAATTGTATTATAGAATATTAAATTAATTTAATATATTGGAAGAAAAAAATATTAAATTTAATTACAATTTATTAAATTAAAAAAATGCAAATGTTTATTTATGCATAAATAAGTCAAGGGAAACAAAATATTAAGGCCACGATTGTGTTTTTGTTTTTTTGTTTTAAATGAAAATGTCCTTTTTATTTTTTATATATATTTTTTAAACATGTGAATTGATTTGTTTTTTCGTTTTTTTTAATGTCTACTTAAATAAATGTTTTTTAAAAAGTTTAATTTTAACTGCTTATGGATAAATGATTATGAATTCATCATTTTTGTTGGACAACTCTACCCTTCTTACAAAATCAATTGTAAATCTCTAAAATCAAACTATTTTCTCGATTTATTTTCATTCCTCTATCCAATGAGTAATGTGAAAAATAAATTAATATTTTTTGTCACATGTCTCATTTTAGTTAAAAATAGAAATTTGTTTATTTTTATTATTTTTTTTATAGTGTATGTGTGGTGCCAAATAAACTACAGCCAAATATAAGGTTAAGATTGCTTAATAACAACAGCTTAAAAGCTTACAAATACGATTTCACATAGTTTTGTTCTAATGAGTGAAAAATCGGATCCCCTTTCAGTCATCCCTACCTCTTATTTATAGGAAGTATTTGGGTCCTACTCCTATCTGGATTGGGACTCCTTATCCTTCTTGAACTTGATCTTCTTTTTGGACTTGGGTCTTCTCTTTGGACTTGGTCTCCTTTTTGGAATTAAGATGGATATTTCAATTGTTAATGAATTAGGTTACCGTGAGTAAAATGGATTGAGCTTGGGCTTTTTGATACTATCTGGAAGGTTGTAAGGCTGCACCATGCTTCTTCGGCCGCAGGTCTGGTGGCCTTCTTCGACCGAAGGAGCGTTGGCTTGCTTCGGTCGAAGGTTTGGCTATGCTTGGGCCTTTGGGTTCTTCAATTTGCTGGAGGACTTGACTTTATGGGGTCGTAGTTGTTTTCTCACCACAGTAATCCCCCTATTGCCATTACTTGGCTCTTTCAAGTGTGGCAATAAGTTGGTGGCTTATTTCGGTCGAAGAAGCCTTCCTTCATTAGGGTTCTTTCAGCCGAAAGGTCACGTTATCTGATGGGTGTGTTGCCAGCTAGGATCCCACTAGTTGATTGGTTTCTTTTTTAGATCTCCATGTCAGCGTTTGCGTATCAAATTGTTTTTAATTCGACGGCTCCTCGACTGCTGTGCCCTAAAAGTGAAATCATTACCTTCCTATTTAAATGCTGGTTTGTCTCTCTCTATACTTTTATCTTTTCAAATTCATTTCCTTGTGCATCTCTCTCTAAAGCGAAGCTCAGTCGCCGTTTCTTCTTCTGGTGAAGTTTTTGGTTCTGATTCCGGTTCGTCTTCTTCGCTTTGTCAAGGTTAGTTCTGGTTGTTTCATTTTCTCTTCTCTTGTTTGGTAGTTTTGCTGCTTCGATTTTGACAGTTCATGGTCTTTTGCTGCGTTTGTTTCGTCTGTTTTGAGGATTTTTCGGTTCGCCGTTGTGCTTTATTTTGGTTTTCCGGTGGAGCTCCGACTTAGTTTGGTTCATGGTTAGGTTTTCAACCGATTGTCTTCTTCCACTAACTGGGTTTTGGTTTTGTCTTTTCACATTCTTGCTGTTTTCACCTTTTCCTGGATTATTTTAATTTCCATGTGTACACATGTTAATGTTTCCATAATGTCATCCTTTGTGCATTTCTGCGTTGTTGTTGTGTTGCCCTAACTTCGGTCGAAGACCACTAACCTGCTTCTTTCGGTCGAGTGTAGATGTCGTCTTCTAACTCTCTGGATACGTCTACTTTCGCTGGTCTCACTTGCGATTTTTTGGCCGAAGAAGATAATGCCGAGTGTTCGTCCGCCCGCAATCCCCCGGCCGAGTCTAGGCCGCAAGGAATTCTCCCTCCTTGGCTCAACGTGCGAAGCACTATGACAAGGGGTGAGTTGGAGGCTGTGCGCTTTAGTTGTAAGTTTCTAGACTGGATTGAGACGAGGCTTCCAATGGACAATGAGAAGGTAGATGATCTTTTGGCCGATGGGTGGGAGCCTTACTATCTTAGGCACTTTGAGATCGGCCTTAGATTTCCCATCATGGGTCTGGTCGAAGAGTTGTGTACGTGGTGTCAGATCAATCCTAGCCAGCTGACCCCTCTTGCTATTCGTATATTGCTAAGCATGGATCGTTTAAAGGAGAAGCACAACTTGCCGTTTTTGGCCAAGGATTTTTTCTACTCTTATGTCGTAAAACGCGAGAAACCAGATATTGGTAGATTCGTCCTGAATGCCCGGCCTCATGGAAAGATATTGATTCTGGGTTTCAAGTCTAACGAGCGCCGGTGGAAAGACAAGTAGTTTTTTGTTAAGGGCGTCACTCGCTTGGGCAAGGGTCCAGGATACCCTTTGTGTTGGAAGGATTCATGTAGTTCTTCGATAACCTAACTTGTTTTGGGGTTTTATTCGACCGACCATGGTGACTTGTTTTGTTATGTTTGCAGCCAAGCACGGTGCCAAGAACTGCAAGTCGTCTCCTTAGGCGCGTGCTTGACGTGAGGCCATACTCGCGCTTCTGCTAAGAAACGCGGTCACAAAAGGTTGTTGCACGAACTTCACGTCAGTCGGTTTTGGGCGTTCACTAGGACGAGTAGGTTGCCTTGGTTTCTTACATGTCAGTTTGCTATGTATTTTTGTGCGGTCGAATTAACGTGTTTTGGAGTTTGTTTGCAGAAATCGCAGATTACGTGATGTCGAAGCCATCGGGCCAGCGGGCGCTCGCTATGCGCACTATATTGCGCCAAATCTAGGCGGAGCAAGAAAAAGCCTTTGCTTTTGGTCAGGGGAGTGTCTCGACCGAAGAAAGACAGGGGTCTTCGGCCGACAATGCTCGCTCCAGTCGGGCTCCATCTGACGCAGAGGGTCCCCATGATGCTGAGGGGACAACTATGGCTAAGGAGTCGCAGCCTTCGGCCAAAGTAGAGAAGAGTCCTCCTGCTTCGATAGATAGGGAGAAAATGTCGAGGGAGGAAGAAGAAGATGAAGAGGAAGAGGAGGAGCTTGAGCGTCTGAGGAGGCGCGTAAAACATACCGGCAGGAAATCCACTTTGGGCGGGAGTGGTCTCTTCCTTGAGTTTCCCGGTGACTCTTCGACTCGGAGGGTCACGACTGAGATGGTGAAAGCTGCAAATGGTTTCTTCTTTCCTCAAGATGAGGAGTGGTTGCACTCCTTGTCCTTTACCCAGTTTAATGAGATGGCCGTCAGTGGTTTTTATAGGGTAACTCTTAACATTTCTCTCTCTTTTGTTGGTTTGTTTGAGTTTTTGACTTCTTCTTTTTCTTCCAGGCGCTCCAGGGTGCTGTTGGGATGCGCCGTCACTATAGCGCTGTCATGCGTGATAGGAAGGAAATGGAGGCGAGTGTTGACAAGGCCTCGTCTGAACTCAAGGCTGCTCAAGATGATTTGGGCAAAGTGACGGCTTAATGTGTTGAAACCGTTAGGCGCTCGGAGGTGCTGCAAGCTCATAATTTGGGGCTTGAGTCGTCTTGCAAAATGAAGGATGCTGAGCTCCAGCGCCAGGCCAAGGAGATCGAGGAATTGAAGTCCTTCAAGTTTTCGGCCGAAGAGAAGATAAGGGACTTAGTGGGTCAAGTGGAGGTCTTGACTGAGGAGGCTGCTCAAGCCGAAGTCACTACTAGGGCCTTTGCCCTTGAGCAAGTTTTGAGGGGGTCGCTGACTCCTGAGCCGGCAAAGAGGGAGCTAGATGCTACGGCCGCACTGCGGGATGACGCTAGTTTATGATTTTTCCTTTGTTCTTTTTTTGCTTTTTGTAACGCCTCGCCCGGATGTAACCTTTATTAATTAATGAAAGACATTTTGTTGCAACTATTCCTGTGTTCCCTTTGTCGTTTCTTTTTTGGTTGGGAAATTAATCCCCCAGTTTTTGGTTTTAGCTGATTGACTTTTCGGTGCTCTTTCTTCGCCTTAGTTACGAGGGGCTTTTCTCGGACGTATTTTGGCCGAGTAGTCTGTTCGAGTAAGCTTGGCCGGGATCTTGCGCCCGAAGCCTGGAGATTTTCAGAGTTGCCCTGGTGATGACTTCGCCCGAGACCTTCTAGATTTACCAGAGGCTTGCCCTTTGGCAATTTTTTCGGGTTTCCCTTTTGCAATGTGTCTTCGCCTGAGACCTTCTGGATTTACCAGAGGCTTGCCCTTTGGCAATATTTTTCGGGTTGCCCTTTGGCAATGTGTTTCGCCCGAGACCTTCTGGATTTACCAGAGGCTTGCCCTTTGGCATTTTTTCGGGTTGCCCTTTGGAATTTTTTTCGGGTTGCCCTTTGGCAATGTGTTTTGACCCGAGACCTTCTGGATTTACCAGAGGCTTGCCTTTTGGCAACTTTTCGGGTTGCCTTTTGGCAATGTGTCTTCGTCCGATACCTTCTGGATTTACCAGAGGCTTGCCCTTTGGAAATGTGTGAGATATCAAGGAGAGGAATAGTATATGAGATAAAAGATTTGTTTTATTACTTTAAGGTGGGGCCTCGTTAAAAATCCTTTTTGGGGAAAACAGTGCCCGCTATTACAGTTATTGTGCTATATTCAAAATTGATACCTTTTGAGGTGGTGTATGTTCCAGCTATGCTCTATCTCCTTCCCTTCTTCGGTGAGTAGCTTGTAGGATCCTTTTCCGGATGCTCATTCCACTTGGTATGGTCCTTTCCAGCTTTCGGCCAGTTTTCCATGGGCTTGATTTTTCGTGTTCTGGAACACTCTTCTGAGTACCCAATTTCCTGGTTGGAAGGCTCGGGCTTTGACCTTTTTGTTGTACTGCCTTGCTATCCCTATTTGGTATTCAGCTATTCTCCGCTGTGCACTCTCTCTTTTTTCATCCGAGGTATCTCTTTCGAAGGTCAAGACATGTTCGTTGGCTCTTTCATTTAGTCTTTCTTGTGGTGATAGGATTTCTGTTGGGAGCACTGCCTCCGTTCCGTAGACCATTGAGAAGGGGGTTTGCAATATTGAAGTTCTGGGGGTTGTTCTGAATGCCCAGAGGACTTCGGGAAGGGCTTAGGGCCATAATCCTTTAGTTCCCTCCAATTTTTTCTTGAGAGAATCTACCACCACCTTGTTGGATGCCTCGGCTTGACTGTTAGCTTGGGGGTACCTTGGGGTCGAGTATATGAGTTTTATGTTCAGCAGACTGTAGAAATCTTTCAGGGTTTGCGCTATAAATTAGGGACCGTTGTCGGTGATACTTTCCCGCGGTATGCCAAATCTACAGATGATGTTTCTCCAGATGAATTTCTGCACTTCCCGTTCTCTGACTCTTTCTAGTGCTTCGACTTCTATCCATTTTGTGAAGTAGTCGGTCACCATCAGGATATATCTCTTTCTGCCATGGGTGGATATTGGGAAGGGCCAATAATGTCCATCCCCCATTTGTCGAATGGCCATGGAGAGGTGATGCTATGTAGGGTCCCGGCGGGGAGATTGAAGTAGTTGGCGTGTCTCTGGCACTTGTCACATTTCTTTAAGAGTTCAGCCGCATCTGACTTCATGGTTGGCCAGTAATATCCGGCCCTATGTGCTCTGAATGCCAGGCTCCTTTCTTCTGAGTGATTCCCGGCTGATCCTTTGGGGAGTTCTTTTAGTACCAGTTCGGCCTCAGAGGGGGAGATGCAGTTTAGAAAGGGGCCACCTATGGATCTTTTAAAGAGTATTCCTCCGATGAGGCAGAATCTAGCGGCTTGGGCTCGTAGTTTTCTTGCTTCCACTTTATCTTCGGGTACTTGACCATGATTGATGTAGCTGAGGATGGGGTTTCTCCAGTCGTTTCGCTCTATGGTAAAGGCTTCCTCGTATTTAATGACTGCTTTGGGGAGGAAGGCGTACACGATCGGTCCTGTTGGCTCGTCTTTTTGCATTGATGCCCCGAGGTTTGCCATAGCATCCGCCCTCTCGTTTTCTTCTCTCGGGATCTGCCTTATCACGACCCTTTGGAAACGTTTCATGAGCTCTTTGGCTATCTTCAAGTACTTGACCATTTTTTCGTTTCGGGCCTGGTATGTGCCGTTTATCTGATTCACCACCAACTGGGAGTCGCATTTGATTGTTAGATTGTGCGCTCCACTTTCTTTCGCTACCCTTAATCCCGCAATCAGGGCTTCGTATTCAGCCTCATTATTGGTGGCTGAAAATTCGCATCGGATAGCTTGGAGAATTGGAGGTAAATTGGGAGGCCGGAGACATACACCCAGGCCACTGCCGCTCTGCCTGCTGGCTCCGTCCACTTCTAATACCCATTCATCGGTTGAAGATGTCACTAGTTGGTTTATTTCGGCTTTGGCTGTTTCAGTTAGGGTTTCTTTGAAATCTGCTAGGAAATCTACCAGGGCTTGAGATTTGATTGCCTTTTTCCCTCGAAAGATATGTCATGTTCGCTGAGTTCTAAGGCCTATTTCATTAGTCTTCCGGATTTCTCAGGGGAGTGCAGTGCGCTTCGCAAAGGCAGAGATGTTATTACCACAATCGGGTGCCATTGGAAGTAAGCTCGAAGCTTTCTTGCAGCGAATACCAGGCTCAGAATCGCTTTCTCTAGGGTTGGATACTTCGTTTCTGCCGAGGTTAGAGTTTTACTTGAGAAGTATACCGGCTGTTGCTTCCCTCCGATTTCCTTGACCACGACAGTACTCACTGCAATTTGCGAATGTGATAGGTATAGGTATAGTTTCTCGTTAGCTTCTGGCTTGGCTAGGAGTGGAAGGCTGGTTAGGAAATCCTTAATGTCGGCTAGGGCCGTTCTGCAATTTTCGGTCAATTCAAACTCCTTAGATTTTTTTAAGGCCTCGAAGAATGGTTGGAATTTTTCTGATGCCTTTGGGATGAATCTGGTCAAGGCTGCCAGTCTTCCAGTGAGTTTTTGCACGTCTTTCTTATTCTGAGGTTCTGCTATGCTCAGAATTGGCTTGATTTGGTCTGGGTTGGCTTCAATTCCCTTCTTCGTAACTAGGTATCCCAAGAATTTTCCCGCTTTGACTCCGAATTGGCATTTGGTGGGGTTCAGTTTCATGTTGTATTTCCGGAGGGTTTCAAATGCCTGACTCAAGTAGTGAACGTGCTGGCTTGCTTCCTCTGACTTCACCAACATGTCATCGATATACACCTCCATAGTCTTCCCCAGTTTGTCGGCGAACATTTTATTCATGAGTCTCTGATAGGTAGAGCCCGCAATCTTCAGCCCGAAGGGCATTACTTTGTAGCAATAGATGCCCCGCTCGATGATGAAGACAGTTTTTTCTTGGTCGCTGGGATGCATTAATATCTGATTATAGCCGGAGTATGCATCCATGAAGCTCTGCATTTCGTATCCTACGGTTGCATCTATGGTGAGATCTATGTGTGGCAGCGGGAACAGATCTTTTGGGCAGGCTTTATTTAGATCTGTGAAGTCGATGCACACTCTCCATTTCCCATTCTTCTTCTTCATGACCACCACGTTTACGAGCCAGTCTGGGTATTAGACTTCTCTGATCGACCCATTCGCGAGGAGTTTCTCCACTTCTTCATTAATGATCTCATTTCGCTTTTGGGCGAATCTTCTGCGCTTTTGTCTCACTGGTTTCATCCCCTCCTTCATATTCAGTTTGTGGGTAATGATTGCTGCATCGATTCCAGTCCAGGCGAAGCAGTCCTGGTTGGCTCTAAGGAAGTCTATCAGTTCTTCCCTTTCTCTTCCCTCTAGCATGCCCCCAATTTGCAGTGCTCTTTCCCCCTTCTGATCTAGTGGTATTTCGTCCGCTTCGTGTTCGGCCGGCTCTTGAGGTGCCTTCGGCCGGGTCTGTGATTGCTACACTTCAGCTGCTTTTTATTTCAAGCAGTTGGCATAGCACTCTTTGGATGCGTTTTGTTCCCCTCTTATCTGCTTGATCCCGTGTGGAGTCGGTAATTTAATCAGTTGGTGGTATGTAGATGGTATAACTTTCATCCCGTGGATCCAGGGCCTTCCTAAGATTATATTGTAGGCGGAATTGGAGCTTATTACCAGGAAGGTGGTATGGAGGTTTATTCCTTCTGCATATACTAGTAGCTTGATTTCGCCAATGGTGGAGGTGCCTTTGCTGTCGAAGCCGACGAGTGATATGGCCTTCCTGCGCGTCTTCCTTTCGTCCAGCTGCATGTTTCTGAACATTTCAAGGAATAAGATGTTGGCTGAGCTGCAATTGTCGACTAGTACTCTTTTCACCGTCAGATTCGCTATGGAGATTTTGATCACCAACGCGTCATGGTGGGGTGCGTTCACCTCTCTGGCTTCTTCCTTGGTGAAAGTGATAGAGTAGTGGTTCTTCTTATCTTCACTTCTGATGCTGTATATGCTATGAGTTTCTCTGAGCATTCTCTTTGCGGCTGAGCTTGTCAGCCCACATATGTCGGATCCCCTGGCTATCATGTTGATCATTCCCTCTTCAGCATTTGCTACTGGGGTCGGATTTACTCGTCGATTTTTGTCTGCTTCAGCCGCAATTTCCCTCCCTTTCTCGGTTAAGTATTCCCGCAGGTGCCCTGTTTTGATAAGTTATGCTACTTCTCTTTTTAGGGTCCAGCATTCGTCGGTGTTATGGTCGTGGTCCCCATGAAATTGGCAGTACAGAGACATATCTTTCCGTGCAGAGGGGTTTTTAGATTTCTCGGGCCATCTTACTCTATCTCCTAAGGTCTTGAGTACCGTTAGGGCTTCCCTCGTGGGTATGGTGAGGGGATATGGAAGTAGTTCTTTCTCCCTGCGTATGGGATCGGGACCGGTGTAACTCGGCCTGAAGGGACCTAGGGCTGCAAACGAGCCGAGCCGAGCCGAGTATATGAGGTGCTCGTGTTTGGCTCGTTTGTCAAATATCGAGCTCGAGCCGAGCTCGAGCTCGACGAGCTTTATAAATGTTTGTTCAAGTTCAGCTCGATAATTTTTTTCTATGTTCGAGCTCGGCTCGCCTAAACTCGTTTAAGTTAATCGAGCTCAGCTTGTTAAGAAGCTCGTTTAAGTTAATTGACCTCAACTCGTTTAGTAGCTCAATTAGGCTCATTTAGCTGCTTGTTTAGTAGCTCGTTAGAGCTCGTTTAGTAAAATTAAAACAAAAATAAATTGAATTTAAATTAACCTAAACTAAAATTAATTCAAAGCATGAGTTCATTTCTCCTTGTTAAAAATATTAATAAAAAAATATTAATAGTATCACACAAATTTAAGTTCAAAATACAATTTAAAAGAGTGTTCATAATTCATTAATGTTGAACCAATACAAAGTCATCAACCATGAAATTTCGAATTATTAGACTCAATAAACAAACAATCGAAGTGAAATCTATATCAAGACAAATAAAGAAGAAAAATAAAAAAGATAGAAAAGTAATTTAACTCACCAAGTGGTAGAGAAGAAGTTGTATTGGATGCAAATTTCTGAGCAAGGCTAAAGAGAGTGAAATTACTTTACGCTTGATGACAGAAAAGTAGGCAGAGAGAGATGGCGGCGGTAGAGATAGGCGGTGGAATTATTTGAGAGCTTGATGACCAAAAAATAGAGAGAAAAAGAAGGGGTAATAGAGATGAGTGGTGACTATCTTGACAAACTATTAGTCATAAGAAAATTTAACTTTAGGTTAGATAAATTATTTTAGATAAATTATTTTAATTAATTTTTTATTTTTGATATATATATTTTTTATTCTAGCATCTATTTTAATTTGGACCTTTTTTTTTTTAATTTGGACTTTTTTATATCCATTAAAAATTTGTCTATTTATTTTTATTAAAAAAATATATTAAACGAGTTATAAATAAGCTCGTTCGAACACAAACGAGTTTTAATTGAACATAAACAAGCTATGAATGAGTTTGTTCATGAACATAAACGAGCCGAACAAGGGTTTGTTTGGGCTCGGCTCGTTTACTAAACGATTTATAAAATTTTATTCGTGATCGTTCATTTAAGTGTTGAACAAGTTTTGACCGAGTTTTGACCGAACCGTTCGTGAATCGTTCACGAGTGCTCGTGTTCGTTTGCACCCCTAGAGGGACCGCTGCGATCGGAGTCGCTTTGGCTTCTTCTATAATCTTCGCTCCGGCTACTGCTATTATGGTCATTTCGTCCCCGAGAGTTTGAGAAGTTTTGTAGTCCCCTATGATTCCTAGGTTGGAATTCTTCTTCGTACTCCATTGCATCTTCCGCTCTTTCCAGGACGTCTTCGAAGGTCCTTGGTTTTACGAGCCCTTTTATGAAGGCTTTGATGGCACTTTTATCCCTGCAGTCTGGGATGACCATCTTTGTTTCTTTGAATTTCCTTACATACTGCCTGAGGCTCTCGTTGGCTCCCTGTCTCAGGTCATAGAGATAATCCACATCCTTTTCTTTTCTTCGGCTGTCGGAGAAGTGGTTGACGAACTTTGTGGCTAGCTAGGAGAAGGACTTGATGCTTTTCCCAGGGAGGGCCGAATACCATCTTTGGGCGGTTCCAGTCAGGGTAAAACCGAAGGCTTTGCACATTATGGCCTCCAAATCTTCTTCAGGGATATTGCACGTCCCCATGCGAGTCTTGTAGTCAGCGATGTGGTCCTCAGGGTCCGTTGTTCCTTCATAAGGTTTCATGCTAGGGGTGGAGAACCTTTTGGGCATCCTCGTGTCTAGGATCAAGGATATGAATGGGGTGTCGGAATAACGCGTTGTTGAAGAGCGCATAGTTACCCTCCTACCTGAAGCTCGTTGCACCAGATCCTTTAATTCTTTGATTTCGCGATCACGGCGCTTTTCACGACTTCTTTTGGGCGACGTTGGCTTTGTCTGCTCATCATCATAACTGCTTGAGTTGTTTAGGTCTAGAGTTTTGCGACACTCTGTTGACCCGTCGCTCTCTTCAGATGATCCTTTGCCGGAGCCTTCTTCGAAGTTGAGTCTTTTTTTGCGGAGGGGTGAATATTTCCGGCTTGATCGCCTGACTCTTCCCTTGGGTGAGGCTTTTCTGGATTCTGCTTCTTTCTTCCACAATTCCTTTTCTTCTTCTGCTTTCTTGAGCATCTCTGTCATGATGGCAAGTTGCTCTTCTGGTGTCTTTGGAGTTTGATCTTCTACGATGACGGTATTGGGATTTACCGGTGCCATGCTTGACGAGAATGGGACGGAGGAGTTAAGGTAATCAGAAATTGAACTTTATTACTTTCTAGAAATCTCAGCCTTGTGTGTGAGGTTTCGTAGCCCCACGGTGGGCGCCAAACTATGGTGCCAAATAAACCACAGCCAAATATAAGGTTAAGATTGCTTAAGAACAATAGTTTAAAAGCTTACAAATACGATTTCACAGAGTTTTGCTCTAATGAGTGAAAAATCGGATCCCCTTTCAGTCATCCCTACCTCTTATTTATAGGAAGTATTTGGGTCCTACTCCTATCTGGATTGGGACTCCTTATCCTTCTTGAACTTGATCTCCTTTTTGGACTTGGGTCTTCTCTTTGGACTTGGTCTCCTTTTTGGAATTGGGATGGATATTTCAATTGTTAATGAATTAGGTTACCGTGAGCAAAGTGGATTGGGCTTGGGCTTGGGCTTTTTGATACTATCTGGAAGGTTGTAAGGTTGCACCATGCTTCTTCGGCTGCAGGTATCAGTTGGGTTTGTTTGGGCCCTCTTCGGCCGCAGGTCTGGTGGGCCTTCTTCGGTCGAATGAGCGTTGGCTTGCTTCGGTCGAAGGTTTGGCTATATTTGGGCCTTTGGGTTCTTCAATTTGCTGGAGGCCCTTGTCTTTATGGGGTCGTAAGTTGTTTTCCCACCACAATATGGTATATACTTGTAATATTATTAACTCGTAAATAACGTAGATTGTGACTGTATAATTTGTCGCATAATTTACATTGATTGCATATAATGTATATATATTTTGAAATTTGTGAAATAAAGTAAAAGAAAATACACTTATTAGAAAATTTGACATGTATTGATATATAGAAATATTATTTTAATAGATTAAATATTTTATTTAAAATTTTTAATTATTGTAATAAATTATAATAATAATATACTTATAATTAACAAAATAATATTATTAAAAAATCAAAAGACTTTTAAAAATATAATTAATATAGGTTTTTCCCTATGAAAAATCATGGTACATTTTTGAAAATTGATAACTTTTTAAAATAAATTATATTTCAACCTTAAATTAAATGAGAATAATACTTGTTAAATAAGAATAATACTAAATACATCCATAAATATAATAAATCTAAAAGGTGTAAAAAATAAAAAAATTAAAAAAAAAACAAATGGAATGCAAGGACAAGAACAAAAAGACTATTAAATTTTAAAAATTGACTAAATAGAAATTTGAAAAAAACACAAAAAAAACAAATGAAATCTTAGTTTATACAAATATTTATGCAAATCTTCATCCTCGTATAGCAGATTGGATGTAAAACAAAATATCATATTTGGAAAGTATAAATGTATAAAGTCAATGGTTTCGTCCATAGGAAATTGTCAATATATAGTCCCTTCGAAAATTGTAGACTTCACAGTCCACAAATTAGAAATTAATTAATATTATATAATTAAAAAAATTTATATATAAAATTTACTTTTCATAATCTAATTAATCAATTACTAAAAGAGGTAATTTTAATATGAAAATATTAATTAAAATATTTATTCAATAGCTAATTTTAATATTAATTCCTCAACTAATTTGTTTGTTTAAAATAGACGATTTACACAGAAAATATTAATAAATTTTTTCAAAATTATTTTAAAATTAAAATAATTAAATGTTAATTATTTAAAAATATAATCGTATGTAATATTAATCATATTCAATTTTGAAATGCATCACAAATATAATTATGATAGAATAAATTTTAATTGAGCAATAGTTAAAAATTATTTTTATAGATTGATTAGAAAAATAATGTTATTAAATTTACTTATTGATTTTTAATAATAAATATAATTTATTTGCTGATTTTCAATAATAAATTGAAATATAATATTGTAAAAATCAAAATTAAAATTTTAATTGATAAGCTTTAATATTTTATTTATTTTAATGAATTTTTAATAATATTTTAATTTAAAAATTAAAGGTGGAAAAAAAGTCGACAGATTTTAGTATTTATTTTCTTATAGACAAATTAATTATGTTTTATTATTGAGAATAAACTAATTGTTATTTTTTTTAATAAAAAATTAATTTAATTGTTAATATAATAAGTATTATTGATGTCAAAAATAATCCCAATTGGAAAAAAAAATCTATAAACAATTTCAAATATGATAAATTTTGCTATCTTTCAAAATGCACTTCTTCATCAAATTGGGATTTGCAACATGAATTCAATCCAGTATAATCATCTGCAATAGCTCATCTCTTCTCACATTAGCGTATCTCACACATACAAACACAACCTTCCATTCTCCAAGAATCTAACAAAATCTAATTTAAATCATTAAATTTACCCGACACCCCAAGATTTTAACGGCAGTCAAATTATCAAATCCAACAAACTGCTCAAATATTTAAGCAATTATATGATTTTACATTTCTGCGGAATATTCAACACCAATAAGCTTCTAAAAGATTATGTATTGAATAAAAGCTTCCATGAAATGGTTTTCATATCATATCATATTACTAATGTTAGAGACTGTCATCCTTTACTGCAAGCATCCAATGAAGCACAATCCATCCTAGATGTTGTAGTCTTTCATGGTATTTTCTTCTGCTAGCTGCTTCCCAGTATATATAAGCCTGTAATGGAAGGAATTCAAATGTAAAAAGTATAGTGAAAATTATAACAATTGCACAAAAGTTTTCAATCGAGTCTATATATTAAATAAGAATTATGTCTATTTCGTTCTTTCTCCTGAACACGTCACTCAATTCACTCAACGGTAATTTCAATTAATTTTCAGTGAGTGTCTTAGCCTTATAAAGTGAATTATTAAGGAGTTGAGCACAATCACACAAACTTCTGATTCATTTTTCATCATCTCACATAGTAACTCAATGACTTCATCAACTTTGCATTTTCTTACTATAACACATCATCACGTTATAAGTTACCGAATATAAATGAAAACGTAATATAATTCATTCCTAGATGAAAAAAACCTATAAAAAAATTAAATTCATTCAACAACATCAAGATTAGTCACTCAAAATAATGTATATAATTTAAAAAAATAATAAATGAAGATATCAATAAAAGAAGTTGATCTCATCCCAACATTGGTTCATAACCCCAACATCTATTATAAACCAAACAACAAAGCTTATAAACATTTCGATCCTAAACTAAACTCAACAACTATAACCCAGTACTTCAATCACCATATAATCAAACCCTTATAACTCCATATTAGAAGTAGAAGTTAAAAAAAGAGAGTAAAAAATCTAAATACTATTCCACTACAATAGAGAAACTAAAAGTAGAGACGAATTTCAAGAACAAATTTCAAATTTTTACATTCAAAATTATAAACAATTTCCTACGATAAATTTCAGTTGCTATATTTCAGGAACCAGTAGCCCTGATAGACAAATTAATATTCAAATCTTTCATTATACAGCAGTTTAACCACCTTCTATGACTATATTAACAAACAAAAAAACATAATCATCTACACAGCTTTTTAATCTTACATAGTACATCAAGCCAAAACATATCTGTAGTCTGTCACTTATCATCTAATCTAAATAGTTTAGTTTCAATATAATACTAATGATTTCAATAGGATAATGTAAGAACAAATCAATTTTTAACCTTAAAAAAATTAGCTATATATGAGTTCAAATAAGGTCCAAAGCCACGATAAGTAGATAAAAATGAAGCAATAGAAGTTAAGAAGCCATACAAGGTAGAGCAGGATGGGAGAACCAGATGATGGCGCCACATAGAACCACAATGACAGGGATGATGTGAATCGCGGTGGTTGCAAATCTAGAAAACACTAAATATAAAAACAAAACAAAAAAAGAAGTGGCAGAAATCAAATCAAACAAAATCCAAACTTTGAAGAAGTTAAAACATAATAAAAACGTACCTCACATCCATGAAATCTACGAAATAATCTAATAAAAGAAAAATCAAAGTTCAGATCTGATTAGGGTTTGTAGGTCCACGTGTTGTTACAAAAAAGTTAAATCAATTCGACACAGTATTAGGCATTGATCTAACAACTTCAAATCTCTATTCTTCCATCATCACCACCATTTCATCTTCATTTAAAAACACTCTTGAATACTGACCAGATATCAGCATTAGCCGGGGCTTTTCGCTTTCTAGTTCTGTCACTGTCACATTGTTGATTCTCATACCATAAGTTTCTCTCAGGAACCTTCTTAAATTGTACATGTATACCCTTGTGGAAAATCACAACTGTTGATGGCTAAAAAACCATAAAACTTGAGACCCAAAATACCTCCAGGAAAGACTAATATCATTACCATACTTTCCAGGATGTATAATTTCATAATCAGTCAAAATTTTCAAAATTCTGCTGTACTTTTTCACCCACGGGCATTTATAATATGTGATGAAATATTTTACCTGCGATCTGAAATGTTGAGTTGTGATGAACAGTGGATTATATTGGCATCAAATGAGTGATAAAGGTTTTTTGAAAACCTACCGGATGGAAAAACAATGACAAGAACATTGTGATTGATATTACAATCTGATGAAGTGGTTTCTCAAATCTGGATACTATTGAGGGAATGTAAACCGGTAGCTCCCCTAGCACACCAATCTGGATCCTGACTTGTTTTCTTGCAACACAAGTTTCATCCTTACAAGAAAATTCTGTTGAATTAAGATAGATTTTGTCCTCATCTGTAAAGAAACTGGAAAAAAAAAAAACAAAACCAATAGAAACATAACTTGTTTAGTGAAAAAATATGAAATGAATATTAAAATACCTGACTCAAGTATTGCCGATCAAAGACTCAAAATCAATCTCTTCATTGTTTTAGCTACTATAATCAACGGTTCAAAGTGACCCTTCAAGAAAAACAAAACACATTCAAACACTAAATAAAACCACACAAATGCAATGCAGATTCAAGTATTACAAAATTTACATGATTCAGAAGCATAAACCCATGTAAAAAGAATCAAGAAAGCTATTGCAGATGAAGTTGCTCCAATAACAAACACACCCTTTTGCTCCTTTCCCATTTTCTGATAACATCAGGATGTTTCACAACAGAAGTGTGTAACAAAAGAACATCTTCTACTAATGTGTCTTAATCAAATCAAATTCTCCAAATGACACCAAAATGCTTTATTGATAACATCAAGATTTTCTTACCTGTACTAAGCTTTTAATCATCTTCTCTAAGATTATTTACTTGCAATAATTTAAAACAATTATACATCTTTTAACTATCTATATCTCACTTATCAACTGATTATTACTAAGAGTTAATTGCACTCACACCCCTAAACGATGACAAATTACACATAAATGAACATTTTGGTATAATACACACTCATACCCCCTTACCCAATAAATGAACATTTTATCAATATAACAATGAAATTTGCAATGTTGAATACATCTATATGATGTAATATTCATTTAAAGTTAATTTTACTTTATATTTTCACTACTTTTTATGGATAAAAGGGGTATGATTGTGTATTAATACCAAAATGCTCATTTGTGTGTAATTGTCATCGTTCAGGAGGTGTGAGTGCAATTAACTCTTATTACTAATAATCGATCAAACAACAGTGAAATAAAGCTATAACAAAATAAACTTAGAAAGGATTGTTTGATTGTTTGATGTATACATAGTAAAATTAAGCATTCATAATTGCTAGCTCTGATGGAGATGGAATTGAGAATTGTTGTAAGTGAATCAATAGAGAAGAAAAGGGCAAGTGAGAAATACAAAGAGATAGTGATTTTATAATTTTTTTACTGATTTTAAAATATAAACATATACCTCTCAATTGTCAAAATAGTAACCAAATTCTATAAAGAAAAATAAAACAATGAAAAACAGAAGGCGTTCAAACACTACACAGAAATCCAAAAATCCATACATAACAAACCTACCTTAACAACTGGGACCTACATAACAACACAAAATGTAGCCATATATCAAAATATTGAAATGAAACCACAAATTTGTCAAACAAACGACAAAACACTAACAAACAGTTGCACCTTAGTTCAAACTTGAAGCGGGATAGAAACAATGAATTTGGAGAACTGCAAAAGATGCTTCCTTTCACTTTCTCCATCACTACGTGCACACCAGACTGCAAAATCCTCAAGTTAATTAAAAAGTCAATAACTACATCAAAATGAAACACGCAACACAAGAGACATAACATATACGCTCCAAGCTCCTTGACATCATGTTTGATAATAGGCGGGCCAAAATCCAAGATCTAAACGGAGTTAACAGGTAAATTTTTGGTATAATAGTACTCATAACCAGGTTTTCCTTCCGTCTAAAATAATTCCAATAGTTAAGCACATCAGAATCAAAATTTCAGCTCAGTACCTCAATCAAATTATTGCACTGATGAAAGATATGATATAGGATAATAGAGTATTATATCAAGAGTATGGATAGAGAGTGTGGCTTCTTAGCAAACCATTTAAAAATATATTAAGTCCAGTCAACTATTTTTAGGATCAGATATTTTATCAACCAATAATCTAATTTCTAATTTATCAGATGAAGCATGTAGTGATTCTCCATGTTTAGGGAATGAAGTGAAAATGACAACAATTTTCAAGGAAATACAAAAAGTATATTTTACCCTACATATGACCGAATTGAAAATAATATTCATTCATTTTTAATCAATAAATAAAAAAGGATCCTGCACAACTACACGTTTTTCTCTCAAAAGATGGAGACTTATCATCCTTAAGTTCAGTCTGATAAGGGACTCCTTGAATTGAAGCCGAGTTCATCTAAACATGACGACTATCAACTCAAATTAGCAAACTGAATCAAGTTTTTAACCTGATAGAGCACGATTTTCCAATGTAGAATAATGCACTACAACTGCAAAGAATCACACCAAGCCAATATCCATCTACAGAATCAAAATTGCTATAGAAATAAACAAAAACTTTTAGAAGGGTAAAAGAAATACTTGTTTGACCGACGCAGAACTCCCCTTTCAAGCAGCACCGCAGTGAAAAGTTTAATTAAGTTATCAACATCCAAGCACTGCACCAGAGGCTGAAAAGATATCTGCACACAAAGAACTAATGTCAAGCAATTTGTCACTCTTCGACAGCCAAGCCAACTAAAGAAAACAATCATCAAAATACACCAAAGACCTACATCAGCATGGGACATCCCTTCTTTTGGTGGAGCATCTACAAAAAGCAAGCAATTCTCAATAGCAAACAAAACTCTATCCTTTCCGGGCGTTGGCAAAGGTACATTGGACACCAAAATGAGATAACATCCTATAATGGCTTGCTGAAATTAAAAATAATTAATAAATAAAGGAAAAAGTATGTATAACAGAGCTGATAACATCAGACAATCAAGAGCAAACATCACAACCCGCATCATCAATCAAATGTTTACCTACACCCTTCATCGGAAAAACAGATTTTCAGAAATTACAATCTAGCAGTCAATCACCTTTTTAGCGCGAGAATTATGCTTCTCTATCTCAGAGAACTGTACGGGCATACCAAATCACTCCGCGATCTTCTTCTAAAGATTAGTGACCCGAGCGCCATCTGCAGCCGTTGGAGTCACGATTTCCATGTCAGTTTAAATCCACACCTATAAACAAATTCTCGAAAAGAACAATACGATAAAGGAATAGTTGTAAACAAATCAAAATCCTAATACCAGACGACAGATTAATAGAAATTGAAATAGTAATCTAGTAGTCAATCACCTCTCAACGCAAATTATGCTTCTCTACATCGGGCAACTCTAGAGGCATACCAAATCGCTTTGTTCTGCAGATCTTCTTTTGAACATAACTCAACGGAGCGAGATCAGCACTCGTCGTAGTCACGGCTTCCATGTCTATTTGTGAAGATAGCCATTAGAGAGAGAAGAAGGGAGGGAGAATTATAACATATCGACAGAGGGAGAGAAAGGATCCAACCAAATCAATCAATGAGAGCAGACAAAAAGTTACTACTAAGCACATGTGGCACGTTATAACTGGACAACAAATTCTACGTGCCAACCACGTGTCCAATTCTGAAAGAGAGTAAACTACACATATTTCAAGCTGTTTTACTTTATATATATTAGGATATCTATACTATCTCCAACCCAACCACCCTATCTCAAATATAGGGTAGAAAAACTTGAAAAACCAAATCCAACCCATCCACCCTATTACAAATTTCAACGTTTTTTTTAAGGGTGTTTGCAAGTCCTTCACTATTAATAGTGTTCTACTTTTCTCCACGCCTTATTGGACCTATTTGCAATTTTACAAAATTAAATTTACATTTGAATCATTTTAACCATATATTTGATAGTTATAAAGTATTAATTATAAAGTAAACATTAATTATATGATATTTAAAATAATAAATTATTAAAATTTAAATTATTAATTTTTTAAAAATTAAATATTTAAATTAATTTCAATTGAAAAAGAACATGATATGGATATGGATGTCAATATCAACTATCGGGCAGGTTCTGACATCAATATGGTTTCAAATGAGAATGGTGACTTTGATAGGTTTCTTGCAAGACATAGACAAATTAGAGATAGAAATGCTCATTATGCACTTCGAGATGCATTAATTGATCATTTGTGGAATCGATATGGTAACTCGAAAAATTAAATAGATATCTACTTTTAGTATTTAATTTTGTTATGACAATGTAATCGTTATTTATCGTGTTATTAAAATTATATATCTATGTTTTATATTATTTTAATTTCAATTTATTTATTAATAAATATAAAAAATAAACTATTTAATTATGTTAATAATATTAATTAATTAATTATTATATATTAATAATATTATTAATTTAATTGGTAATTATTAATATACCATCTATAATTATTAATCTTTCATATTAATAATGAATTTAAAATTTAACCACAAAAAATAAAATAATTATAATTTGACCCCAAAATGAATATAGGGTATGGGCAGGATAGAGTGATAGGGTATGCCTTATATTTGAGATAGGGTATGGGTATGGGTTGGAGATGGTCTAAGCTGCTCACAGTGTGATCTGACATTTTATTTTCCTTTTTTATCTTTTTCTTTGCCACGATTTACGTAATTATCATCTTTGTGGATGCAATAATCTATATCCATTTGGTTGAGGTATGTGATAAGTGATTTGAGGGTAGTGTTGTTATTTCCTCTAAAGGGGTTTAAGATAATAAAAGCCAAAGTATATAATTGTAATTGGTCATGTATTGTGATGATATTGTGCTTCTTTTTTTTTTCCCCTATGTTTCTGTCTTATTCTGGAACAAAGAAATGATGTTGCTTGATGATGCTGCTTGTGGCTCAAGCATGTTTGTTTAACACTTGACTCATGCAGAGTAAATTATTTTTAAATTTCAAATTATTAATAAATTATTTTTTAAAGACTAAATTGAATTAACCTTACAATTTATATAAAAATTTAAATATTATTAATTTTATCACACTATTTTTGAAAAATATATTTCCTCCGTATAAATTTAGTTGCAATATTTCTCCCCCATATGTTATCCAATATTTAATTTTAACGGTAAATATTTTTAATTATATACAACTAAAATTATTATAATTACATATTTAGAAAATAGACATTAAGACGAATAAAATAATATCTTACTTAACTATATTTTTTCTTATACATAAAAAATAATATATAAAATAAGATTGATTGATGGACAGTGTTTACTATACTAATATTGATATAACTAATGTTGATACGGAGGAAATATATTTTTAAATATTTTTCAAAAAAATAATTATTTTAAGATAATTTGAAATAGTTATTGAATTTCATTAAATTTTCTCTTTTTAAATTATTGGTAAATGATTTTTTTAATCTCGAACGAAATATTAAAATAATAATATTTTGTTTTAATAAACCCTTTAGAACATTTTCCTATTTATAAAAAAATATATAATAACAGAAAAGTAACACATAATTTAGGAAAAAAAATTACAATTTGAGGTGTCATTTGTTTATATTTAATGGATTTTATTATTATTATTATTATTGATTTAGATGTTAGTCCATTAAATAGATTGATTTTTAATAATTTAAAGAATTTTAATATTATTATATTACAATTATTTGGACTTATAGCATTTTCAATAGCATGTTAATTAGAGATATTTTCATAATATCATTGTGAATAATTTTTATAAAAACTGATCTCAGTAGTAAATTTTAGTTTTAATATCAAAAAATAATATCATATTTTATTATCGACATTGTAGATTTGAACGGCTATTTCTAACCCATTCTAACAAATATTTTTATATTATTTTATAAAATTAATCTCATTCTCTTTTGGCCAACAACAAAAATTTAATTTATTTATAATAATAATAATAATAATAATAATAATAATAAATATAATAAATGGTTACTATTATTTCATTATTTTAAGTGGACACTATTTATTTTTAAACATCATTGTTTATATTTTTTATTTTTGACGATCACTTTATCTCACGTCTATTTGGAAGTTCTTATATAGATGTTATAATTTCATTAATAGGTTAATTTTATTATCTTTTGAATGGTTTTTTAAAATTATTTTCTTTAAAGAATATACAAATTTTACATATTATCTCACATTAATTGAATATTTTTCATTTTTTTATTTTTTTCCTAAACTTTTTTATCAGCTTTATAATTTTATTATATTCATTTTCATTATTGAAATTATGTATTTTACCATTTCATAATATTCAATTATTTTTCCATTTCTTCACAATATTCAACTTTTTTTTTACTATTTTATTAAATTTTTTTATAAATATTTAATTGCAATATTTTACTTTTTATTTTTTATTGTAAAATTATTATATATATTTAGACATTAAAAAAATAATCTTAAATTTTCAAGATTCAGATTAACTGGCAACAGTTACGGCCGTATAATAAATGATTCATAAACAACTTTAGTTAAATTGTTTACATACCTAAATCGAACTTGTAATTTATAATTAGCAACAATTTTCTTAAAACTTTACTTAAATTTATCTAAATTACCTACTTTTAAGATATTACAATTATTTACCGATGTTTCTGACATTCTAAAAGAAAATTAAATTTATTTAATTAAAATTTTAAATATAAATTTATGAGAAAAATTAAAAGATACAGAAAAACTTATTTAATTATAATATATTAAAATTTGAAAAATTATTTAAATTATAAAATTATGTTCAAAATAAAGTAAAACTAAAATAAATTAATGGATTAAATACTTTCAATTTCAATTGTATTTATAAATTAAATTATATTAAATTTATTTGTATAAATATAAATATTTTTAATATTTTTAATTATTCATACAATTATACTTTATTAATTTTTTTAAAATAAAATAAAATAAAAACTAAAGGCCATCTGCTTTGGCAGGTGGCTCAATCCTAGTATTAGGAAAACACGAGACTAATTAAAAGTTTAAAATATAAATAATAAATTATTTAATAAAATAAAATATTATATTATTAAATTAAAAAATAAGTAAAAATTAATTTTAATTATAAATAAAATAAAAATAAATTATTTTTAAGTATGACTTTGAATTAAATAAATTACATTATTAACGGTGACTTCAATGCCTGATTCATTTATGCTAAATTCAAGTACCATATTGTACTCTTATAAATTAGTGAATGGGAGTCATGATAAGAAGGTGTTGTGTCATTGTTGTAACTATAAATGGTATCATCAATTTCTTTAATAATGTATATATGATTAACATACTAACAACTACTTCAATTTTTATTCAACAATTATGTATATAATTTTTTGATAATTTTAAGATTATATATAATTTTTTTTAAATATATAAAATTAAATTGTATTAATTTAAGTGTTCTACTAAAATAGCATAAATAAATAATATTTTCATGGTATATGTCTAATTTTTTTTTTAATATCATATATAGACCTTTTTTTAAAAATAAATAGAACAAATAAAAATTAAACTATAAATAAATAAATACGTTTTTGACATTTCATTTGCTGATTAACTTAAAAGGAATATTAATATATTTAATTTAATGTAAGTATAAAATATTATTTTATATAGATAAAATTTTATATATTTTATATTAGATTTATGAATTTATATTATATTATATTATAGGGAAATTGCTAAAAAACCTCCTCAGATTTATGTTTTTCGCCAATTTACCACCTACGTTTTAAAATTATCCAAAATACCTCCTTAACTTTACAAATATAACTAAAAAACCTCTCACTGATGGAAACCATTACTTTAAACGGTTGACCGGTTTGACTTATGAGTAATTTAGTAATTTTAAATAAATAAAAGAAAAATTATTAAAAAACCTCATGAGGTTTGTTTATTTCACTATTCTACCACCTGTTTGAAAAATGTATTTTCTATCTCCTTAACACTTTAAAATTAAATTTTTAAAAAAATTCCTATTAAATGAAATTAAGCATTACTTTAACAAATAGAAATGACCACAGTCCGGACTGACAATTTATTTTTTTTTTAAATAAAATAGTTTTATACGTATGTCATATGTTACATATTAAATTAATAAGTATTATATTTAATTATTTAATTTTTTTATGCCTAATAAATTTAATATATATACAATTAAATTATATAATATTAATTTTACTACATAATTAAATTAAATCAATATAATAAATAAATATATGCAATTAATTGTATTTTAGTTATTTTATTTATATAATAATATATACATATAGTATGTAATAATAAATATTTTTTAAACTAGTTGGGTTTTTAGAGACATATATATATATATATATATATATATATATATATATACTACTTGGAATGAGAATCATTACATCTAAATAAATTAAATATCTATAAATATTTTTATTTATATATTTTGGTTCATACTGAAAAATTAAGTGAAAATTCTAAGAAATTGGCTTTTTAAAGTTTAAAATACAATTATAGGTCTGTTTTGAAAAACATACAAAAACAATCTTTTAAAAGTTTAGTTTTCACTCCATAGGCCAAGTTTCCCAAAATACCCCTGAAACTTTACAATTCACAGATGCTGTGAATTATGCTCGCAGTCTGTGAATTACGCTCACAGTTGTGAATGACCTATGGAGTGAAAATCAAAGTTTAGTTTTGCAAACTTTTCAAAAGTGGCCTATAATTGTATAGTAAACTTTTTATGGCCTAGAAATCCAATGGACTCAAAAATTAATTCAACTATTTACTTTGGTTTTGAAAAAATGAAAAAGAAAAAAATTAATGAGAAATATAAAAAATTGAATTAAATTAAATTTGCAATTATTTAAATCAAAAAATAAAACAAAAGTTCAATCTTTGAAATGACGGACATTAATATGTTGATTATTCTTCAAATTTATCAGGTAAAGAACTATAAAAGATAATTTATTCAAATATAAAAATTTCACAATAAATAAATAAATTATAATGATCGTTAAAATAGACTATTTAAGATAATTTAGTTATAACTATATTTATAAAAAAAAAAAAAAAAAAAAAAAAAAAGCATTTCAAAACATAAAAAAAAAAATAAAGAATTGGATTAATTTCTAAAGTAAATTACATTGAACGTAGATATACCAACATGGATAGGTTTCATTTGATTCCCTTGGGTTGAAATTTGCTAGTTTGTATTTTTTCTTACAGCAATTTCCTCATACTATTGTTTGATGTTATCTCGGAAAAATGTTGTGGCCTTTAATTGAGATGTTTGAACATCTAATATATGTATTCTGACTTCTTGACCCACTCAGGCTCTTGTTTGGCCAATGCTGTACCATTTCACTTTTGTTGGCTGGTGAATGTAGTGTATTTGTATCGGGAGGTGAATTAGTTTAGGTAAACTTTGCTTTGGAGGATGTACTAGTTTATCAAATGGAAAACTTAATTTTTATGTTTTATGTAAACTATAACTTCTTCTAATGCTGTATAGTTTTTAAAACCCCATCTTCTGCTCCTTTATCTAAATATTGGAATTCAATTAGTGAACTTGATCATGTGAAATAACATTATTTTCAATACCTTTTCAAATGCTTCTAGGTTTTCGAATTCTTCATTTTTTTTTTTCCTTTGCAAAAATCAAAGCAATAGCTTTCACAATACCAAGTTGAGTTATCATATATTGAATCTCTAAGTTGAGTAATCATATATTGAATGGGATAGAATTCAATTAATAATTTGAAAAACATAAGAGTGATTCTTTTTTATAGAAGGATTTAAAGGGTTAAAAACTTATCTAAGAAACTATAGAGCATACTTTTCTACAACTAAATCTCAAGAGAGAACTATCAAATGATGTTCCTCTACCGAATGCTATTGTATACTTGTTTTCCATCTTTTGATGTACTTACTTTGATTGCTTCTAGACTGAACATGCCCTAATTGTCATCTTCATTATTAAATTTTGGATTCTCGATTATTCCTCCTCAAGCTCCAACAATGATACTTGCACTGAAGTATCAAAAGAGATAGAATGGACTTTCAGTGATAAGGAAATTAAGAGAATATACGAGCTTAATAGTCAAATGTATAGATCATTAAGGTTCATCATTAGTTTGACGGAGTAGCATCTATTAAAAAAAAATCTCACCTCTATTACTATTAGACTTTTCACCACCACCACCTCCACCTGCACCTTTAATACCTTCACGATCCAGTCCATTACCAAGCCTTTTGTTTGCCTACCACCTGATCCATCCTTTCTACATTGATAAGTCTAGAATTTACCTATGTTTTAGCATACTTTATGAGCGCTAATATAATAAAATCGAGCTTAAAAGGTGAGATATTGAATACATTTTTATTAATTCTAGATATTATTGTTGAGACAGGGACTTGGATGAAAAGTTGTGGAAAAAGAGCTAAAACATGCAAAATCAGAAGAAAGAATGACCAAATCAGAATTTTATCCAAAGTCAGCAAACTGGCGAAATGATTTTTGCTGAGAAACGAATTCGCCTGAAGACATCGCCACAATTTGGAAAAGAAGGCAATGAAGCAGGCGATATAAAGAAGATCTCGCCTTGAAGGTTAAAGCATGCAAGGTGAATCAGGAACTGTTTACCTTCATCTGTCGCCATCTTAGCATAACTTAGGCTATGAAGTTTGGACCTCGACTACCGATAGGCGGTTCTTAAGGCAATAAAGGAGATATGTCGCCAAGAAAAAGGATGATAACAGGCGACATTTGATGGGACATTGCCTAGAATGTTTTTAATTGGAACAGTATTTTGGCGAAAAAGATCAACTCGCCTAAGTATCAGGCGACAGACTATGGCAATATAGAGAACATTTCGCCTAAGGAGATTGTCAGCTTGGCGATCAGGACAAGTGAGATTTGAAGAAGTCATTTGGTTCAGGCGAAGGAACAGGCGACATAAATGAAGAAAAATGTTACTTCGCCAATTTGTGTTTCTTTGTTGATTTTATTTCAAAATTGTCACAGAGCCAAACTATATAAATAGGAGCTCAGATGGGAGAGTTTAAAGAGACAGTTTTAGACTGAGGATTGATTTCACTTTTGACATTCTGTTATACTTTGAGAGAAATTCTAGATTCTTCTATACGCTTTATTCAACATCTTTGGAGAAGTTTCTTGAAGAAGTTTTGTACTCTGTTTCTGTTGATCATAGAGATTTGGTTGAAGATTGTGAAGCAACAACTGTGACTGAGTCTAGCTTCAGTCTTCCTCGGTAAGATTCAGATCTTACACATGTGATGAAGAATTTGTACTGTAATTGCTTATGCTGAACTATACATGTTTGCTTAAGAGCTCTGTTGACTTGTTGAGTTTTGATGTTGATTATCACTTGAACTGCAATGTTTCTTGTTCAATTATAGCCAGATCTACTTGATTTTCATGAGCTGATTGAATTACAAGAACGAGAGTTACGTAATATTGTTAATCTGAGATTTGATTTAGACCAGAGTTGGCGATTAGGTTTCAGATCTAAGAACAGAGGATCCTAATGCTAGAGATAGACTATAAATCTGTTTTTCTACAGATTGTGCTTATCAGTTGTATAGATTGTAGTATAGAGATATATGCAACTATATAATTGAGATCTGTTAAATTGAATTGAGAGATCTTTTAACAGATCACTGATGATGATCTAGAAGGTAAATCTGTGATTTAAGGTGAAACTTGCATGAGAAGTTAATTGACAACAGGTTTAGCAAATCAACTTATTCATTATTAAGATCAATTGCAGAATAGAGTGCTGACTTGAGTTTTAATTGAATGAATGTCACTAGTATCTTTTACTTCACATCAATTCTATGATTCTTTTGATTCAATTTGTATATAGGATTCTTTTAGCAATTCAGTTTGAATCTTAGTCTCAATCATGCTTCTTAGCTTACAATCCCTGTGGAGACGATATCTAAAGTACTACATTAGACATTGATAGGGTTTCTGTCTGATTGCTGTGAACATTAGTGTTGGTAGAAAATCGAACCATCAATTTCTTGGCGCCGTTGCCGGGGATTGTTCTTTGAAGATTAAGATTCATTCTGAACTGCGCTAACTTGATTTATTAAATTCTTTTTCAGTTTTAAGGTTGTTTGTTCAAGTGTGTAATGTATGCAGACAAGATCTAAAGGTACTCAAGACTTGCAGTTTAATCCTGAACCAGAAAGAATTGTTAGACAATCTAGATCACGAACAAGATCAGCAGCGAGAACTAAGTTAAGAGTGATAATGTCTGGAGAACGCTACAACAGAAATAATGACAATGATGTACGAGGAGATCCTGAGAGGATGATTCTTCGCCAATATTCAATTCCACCAGTTGATGGAATGCCACAGGCCATCAACTTACCAACAATAACAACTGATAATCCAGATGGTCCAACAAAATAAATTCGGAGGAGGAGCTACTGAGGATCCTAATCAGCATCTGAACACCTTTCTGCATCTGTGCAGTACATTTCGACATAATTGAGTCTCAGAGGATGTAGTTAAACTTCGTTTATTTCCCTTTTCACTGAGTAACAAAGCTCACTCCTGGTTATACTCATTGCCACCAGGATGTATCAATAGCTGGGAAGATCTAGTTAGGAAGTTTTTAGACCGTTACTTTCCTCCCATGAAGATGGTGAAACTGAGAAATATGATTTCTTCTTTTCAGTATATGGATGGAGAGTCATTATATGAAAGCTAGGAAAGGTTTAAGGAGCTGATCAGAAGATGTCCTCACCATGACATAGCATCTTGGAGCATTGTGATGACATTTTATAGTGTCATGCCTCCTCAGATCAAAATGCACATTGATTCCTCAGCTGGAGGATCAATAATGGATAAGGAGCCAGATGACGCTCATGACTTCATCGAATTGCTGGCAAACAATGATTTTGGATGGAATGAAAGGGAAAAGGCTGCAAACAAGAAGCAGTCTGGAGTTTATGAGTTGGAGTCTTTCAATGCATTATCTACTCAGTAGCATTATTTCATAAGAAGATGGACAATATGACAGTTAATAAAGCCCATCCAAAGAAGACTTCAACTAATTCTGTTGAAAAACAGAAGACTGCTCTGGCAGAATATGCTAAGGAAGCAGCACTTGCTGATGATGAAGATGAGCCAGAGGAGTCAGAACAAGTAAATTATGTGAATAATAATTATGGAAACCAGCAGCGACCATACTATCAACAGAGGAACTAACCCTATCAAAACCAGGGTTATTTCCAAAGAAATCCTCAACCTGGTTACCAACAACAAGGACAGACTCAGTATCAGCCGATGGGACAGAAGAAGCCTAGTATCGAGGACCTTCTGATTAAATACATGGAGAAGACTGATGCTGTTCTTACCAACCATACCACTTCAATAAAAAATTTGGAAACTCAGATGGGGCAACTTATGCAAGTTGTGAATCAAAGACCCCAAGGAGCACTTCCAAGTGACACTGTGCCCAACCCAAGGGTTAAAGATAAATCCAGGGAGGAAGCATAAGTGCTTGCTATTACACTAAGAAGTGGGAAACAACTGGAGAACTCTAAGGAAAAGAAAAGTTATGAACCTCTTGTACAGAATAAGGAAAGTGAAGAAATCAGCAAATCTGTTGCAAAAGAACAGGAGGCTGTGAAGATTGCCTTACATTTTTCTCAAAGAGAGAATAGAAAGAAGCTGGATAAGCAGCTTGACAAGTTTTTAGACATGATAAAGCAAATCCATGTCAACATCCCATTCATTGAAGCATTGAAATAGATGCCTGTTATGCTAAATTCATGAAGGAGACAGTTTTAGACTAAGGATTGATGTCACTTTTGACATTCTATTATACTTTGAGAGAAATTCTAGATTCTTCTATACGCTCTATTAAACATCTTCAGAGAAGTTTCTTGAAGAAGTTTTTGTACTCTATTTCTGTTGATCATAGAGATTAGCTTGAAGATTGTGAAGCAACAACTGTGACAGAGTCTAGCTTCAGTCTTCCTCGGTAAGATTCAGATCTTACATATGTGATGAAGAATTTGTACTGTAATTGCTTATGCTGAACTATACATGTTAGCTTAAGAGCTCTGTTGACTTGTTGAGTTTTGATGTTGATTATCACTTGAACTGTAATGTTTCTTGTTCAATTATAGCCAGATCTACTTGATTTTCATGAGCTGATTGAATTACAAGAACGAGAGTTACATAATATTGTTAATCTGAGATTTGATTTAGACCAGAGATGGCGATAAGATTTCAGATCTAAGAACAGAGGATCGTAGTGCTAGAGATAGACTATAGATCTGTTTTTCTACAGATTGTGCTTATCAGTTGTATAGATTGTAGTATAGAGATATATGCTAATATATAATTGAGATCTGTTAAATTGAATTGAGAGATCTTTTAACATATCAGTGATGATGATCTAGAAAGTAAATCTGTGATTTAAGGTGAAACTTTCACGAGAAGTTAATTGAAAACAGGTTTAGCAAATCAACTTATTCATTGTTAATATCAATTGCAGAATAGAGTGCTGAATTGAGTTTTAATTAAATGAATGTCATTAGTATCTTTTACTTCACATCAATTCTATGATTCTTTTGATTCAATTTGTATATAGGATTCTTTTAGCAATTCAATTTGAATCTTAGTCTTTATCATGCTTCTTAGCTTACAATCCTTGTGGAGACGATATCTTAAATACTACATTAGACATTGATAGGGTTTCTGTCGAACTGCTGTGAACATTAGTGTCGGTAGAAAATCGAACCATAATGCACCAGGAAAATTTCAGAGGTGTATGTTAGCTATTTTTATTGATTTCATAGGCAAGTTTTTAGAGGTCTTCATGGATGATTTTTCCATTTTTGGAGACAGTTTTGACGATTGCTTGAATAATCTTGAAAAAGTGCTTGCAATATGTGAGGAGACTAACTTAGTCCTCAATTGGGAAAAATGCCATTTTATGGTGAGAGAAGGTATAGTATTAGGCCATAAGGTGTCTGCTAGAGGATTGGAAGTAGACAGCGCAAAAATAGATGTTATTTCTAATTTATCTCCTTCTGCCAATGTAAAAGGTATTAGAAGTTTCTTAGGACATGCTGGGTTCTATAGGCGTTTTATAAAGGATTTTTCAAAAATAGCAAGACCCTTGTGTGTTTTAATAGAAAAAAAAAAGAAATTTGATTTTACTGATGATTGTTTGAAAGCTTTTGCGCAGTTGAAAGACAAGCTAGTTTCAACACTAGTCATAATTCCACCAGATTGGAATTCTGAATTTGAAATCATGTGTGATGCATCTGACTTTGCTGTTGGTGCAGTGCTTGGACAGAGAAAGGAGAGGCTATTCAGAGTCATTTATTATACTAGTAAAATGTTGGTGGAGGCTCAGAGAAATTACACCACCACTGAAAAAGAACAACTAGCAATAGTCTTTGCATTGGATAACTTTAGATCGTACATATTAGGGTCTAAGATTATCATTCATACTGATCATGCAGCATTGAGATACTTATTTACTAAGAAAAAGTAAGCCTAGATTGATAAGATTGGTACTCTTGTTGCAGGAGTTCGATATTGAAGTCAAAGACAAAAAGGGCACTGAGAATGTAGTAGCTGACCACCTCTCAAGACTGCATATTAAGGATATGGAGGCTCAAGTTGACATCAATGAACAATTTCCAGATGAGCAACTTTTCCTTTGTGAGGTAACATTTTATCCCTGGTATGCTGACTATGCAAACTATTTGTCATGTAAAGTGTTACCTGAAGATTTAAACAGTCATCAGAAGAAAAGGTTCATTCATGAGGTTAAAAGGTATATATGGGATGAACCCTACCTATTTAGGAGATGTGCTGATCAAGTGTTAAGACGTTGCATCCATATGAGGAAACATTGGACATTATCAAGCACTATCATTCATCAGAATATGCTGGTCATTTTGCTGGTACTAGAACAGTAGCCAGAATTCTGGAATGTGGTTTCTATTGGCCATCTATATTTAAGGATGCACATGCTTTTGTAGCCAACTGTGATAGATGCCAAAGAATGGGTAACATTTCTAAGAGGTAAGAAATGACTCAGAATTATATCTTAGAGGTTGAGTTATTTGATGTCTGGGGTATAGACTTCATGGAACCATTTCCTCCATCAAACAAGTATGAGTATATACTTGTAGCAGTTGATTACGTATCCAAGTGGGTAGAAGCTATTGCTTGTGTTACAAATGATGGAAAGGTAGTGGAGAAATTTCTTCAGAAGAATATCTTCACTAGATTCGGTATACCCAAGGTACTAATTAGTGATGGAGGGTCTCACTTCTGTAACAAGTTGCTAGGAAAGGTGCTCAAGAAGTATGAAGTAATCCATAAAGTTACAACAAATTATCATCCACAAGCAAATGGGCAAGTAGAAGTTTCAAATAGAGAATTAAAGAGAATCCTGCAAAAGATTGTAAATGAGTCCAGAAAAGACTGGAGCTTCAAGCTAGATGATGCTCTGTGGGCATACAGAACAGCTTTTAAAACTCCCATTGGAATGTCACTATTCAGAATGGTATATGGTAAGGGATGTCATTTACCAGTGGAGTTAGAGCATAAGTCATACTGGGCTGTTAAGCTTCTGAATATGGACTATGAAAAAGCAAGAAAGCAGAGACTTCTACAACTAGATGAGATGGATGAATGACGCCTTGAAGCTTATGAAAATCATGAGATGTACACGCAGAAGATGAAGAATTACCATGACAAAAAGATTGTCAAGCGAGAGTTCACACATGGACAATATGTACTGCTTTACAATACCAACTTAGCTTCTTTCCAAGAAAGCTGAAGTCTAGATGGTCTGGACCATTTAGAATAAAGAGTGTTTCCCCTTATGGAGCTGTTGAATTGTTTGATAACAAGTCTACTGATTCCTTTGTTGTGAATGGACAAAGACTTAAACACTATTTAGGGGGGACATCTACAGGACAAGAGATATTCTTTATATTTCAGATCCTGTAGACATGATGGAAAATCAATGACAAGCTTGCCATGGTCGATGCTAACGACCTTATACAAAGCATACTCCTTACACAATTTGATTTTGATTGGATCAGTGTTATAATTGTTTAAAATTGTGTAATTTTTTGTTTAACCAAGTTCATGTTTTGCAGAAGAATTGATTGTTTTCAGATGAACTTGAAGTTTAAAGAAGAAGGCGAAATGTCATTCTTTTTGCCAAAATACTCGCCAAAGCTGTCTATCAATTGTCGAGGAATAACTTCATTTCGCCTGTATGAATATTTTGAAGATGACGAATTATGGGATATCACCATGCATGGTCGCCTGGGTGAAGACGAGAAAGGATAGTCATGCCAAAAACTTTGCCTATCCTACTCTTGCAAAGGCGAAGAAGGAAGAATCTCGCCTTGTTATATCGCCCAGTGCCAAGTAAAGTAAGGCGAGAGTTCAATACATTGTCACTATATCTCGCCAAACAGGTATATTTTCTGGCGCTAAGTTTTAATTGTGCCAAATTTCTTTGCCTGAAAACAAGTTAAATTTGGCGAAGTGTGATTTATTCGTCTGGAGAATCGCCTGTTTTGAAAATACTTTTGGCGAGATAGGTCTTTTTTTTCGCCTCATTATTTCGCCTGAATTTCTTTGTGAAGGCGAAGTCTTCTTTTTGATCGCCAAGGTTCACATTGTTTAAGGCGAAGTTAAATATATTGTCCTTTGTATTCTCCTTGCTCATTTTAATTGAGGCGAAATTATAGATATGTCGCCTCTTATGTCGCCAGTTTTAGATGATTTTAAGGCGAATTATTCTTCTCGCTTGTTTTTAAATTGTTAATGTGCCTAATACCTGGCGACATAAAACATTATGTCCACTTATGTCGCTAGCACTTAATGAAGTGGCGAAATATTTTTGCGACATGTAGGCAAATGTTACCGTTGTATGACACGAGGCGAGGCAAGATCTTTCCGCCTTTTGCCTATCTTTTGCATCATTGCGCCTATTTCTTGATTTCTTTATTAACCCAAATCGATTTTACCGTTACTATTGCTTGCTCTCTGATTTTTCATCTTCACAAAAGCCCTAAATCGCGAATCTCTCAGTTTGCTTCTCATTTTGAATCTACTTTCATCACAGCAACCAAACAAGGTATGTTCTTCTCAGTTTTTCGTAATAATATTACCTATCTGTGGTTGTTCTGAGTTGATAACTTGATTGCAACTGTTAGGGTGTTAATAGAGCAATATTTAACGGTAATAATGAGTTAATCTCTTTGGGTTTTACTATAACCATGTATAATTTTAGCTGGGTGTTCCATTTTGCGAATGCAATTGATTGTGTTGTTGACATTAGTTGTTAGTGCTTAACCTGTAAAACGTGGTTTAAGGTCTTGATTGTTAAATGTGCTTGATAAATGCTGAAACCATGTTGCAATATACTGTCAGTTGTTCAATATTGATAATGCTGCTGCTTTAATGAGTTTTAGTTCTGTCAATTTGATATTTGGTATTTGGTTATCATTGTTGAAATGTGTAAGCTACAAAGCTTAGTTGGTAATCCATATCCCAAAAAAATCACACGCAAATGTCCTATTCGATCAAACTATTAAATGGGCACACATATGCAACTAAGAAACAACGCTAAGGCTTCCTAATTCCATAGAAGGCATCGATCATACACCCTTAATCAATAAATTACATAGCAAACTTGAAGGATAAAAATATGATATGCATTAATTCTTTCATTTGTTTAGTTCACTTAAATCGTATGATAAAATGCACAACCATAAGTTACTTGTCCTATAAGTAATGCCATTCAAATTTTCCCGTAAGTCGGGTCACGATAAGTTACGCTCGGTATAGTCACTAGGATTTAGGATAAAAGTATTATGGTCAAAATACGAGATTTTCGAACCAAAAGACACCATTTGAAAATATAAAATAAATAAATAAATTAATTAATTAATATTAGAATACAAATTTTATGATAAATGAACTCCTAGTTCTTGCCTAAGCATGACAATGTATTAATTTTTATACTTTCAGACTTAACACAACAGCCCACAACATGACAACCAGCTAACTTATCTAGCTCAAAAACATCGACTCAACAAGCATATGATTCAATACAAACACTCATTCTCCATCCTAAGTTGTTAAATATTAATCATCAACTAAAGACATGAGGCAAATGTTCCATTTCATATGATTTTAAAACTACACAAGGACTCAATAAAATCAACTTTTAATTTGCAGCAGAATCAACTATGACTTTTTAGCTAACTTCCATATTTTAATTTAATTATTTGGTCAACATAAAAAATCATTATAAATACACATACATCACCACAAGATACTAAAAAATAGTAGTAAATATAAATCACATAGCACCGACTTCATTACTTATGAATTTAACACTGCTCAATGACACCAGAAAATCAGTCTATTTACAACAGAATCAACTATTACTTTTTAGCTAACTTCCATATTTTAATTTAATTATTTGGTCAGCATAAAAATCACTATGGTTATATACACATGATCAAAAGATATTAAACAACAACTATAAATATTAATCATATGATCCTGACTCCATTATATACGAAATTAATACTGAACAATGGCCCAATAAAATCAGCCTATTTTGACAGATTTTAGGTAGTTCAAACATGTCAATAAGCCATATTTCCTAATTCAAATCAAACAATCCATAAGTCATAACTTGATGGAAATATTTTTCTTACCAACACAAGATATTAGTTTATAATTACAAGTAGTAACATCTAGCCATATACTTAACTATATCGTCTTTAAAAATTTCACAACATGCCTATAAAACCTGATTTTTCGGCATAACAATATATCTGTCCAGTTATTGACTTCAAGCCATATTTACCAGTTCTCAAAATAAACATGGATAACATTTTAAGTTCACCTATTAATCATCTATATACATGGGATGTTATTTAATAATAACAAGTCATAAACAAATGCAAGTAAGTTTATTTATCAAGTTTTTAGAACTGCACAAAATGCCACAAAGATCAATAAGCATTTCAACATATTAACTCAGATTTGTAGCCACATACCAATGTTACTCTATCAATTAACCATAACAATTTCATTTCTATTTTAACAATATAAGTATGAAATTAAACATGACCATAACACAATTCCAACTATCCGAGCACAACTTAATAGACGGTTTCACAACATTACGTGACAGGCTACTCGGAAACCGATTCTGGCGACTGCTAAAATCAATCAAACACACATTTAAGGCATAATTTGCCAACATCAATTCATAAGTGTAAATTAACACAATCATCCTCAGTTAATTAATTATCGATTCTCGCCCAACATAGCCTACGACTCTAGGTGAAACGCGAACAACTCTGGACCGAAGTCCCAACTCTGAACCAAAGTTCCAAATCTGGACCGAAGTTCCAACTTGAACATACGTCCGTGGCATTACCTCTTACCACATCCACCATCTAGGTGTTCGAACTTCTTAACCCCTAAAGCGCCTTTCTATCACCTATCGATCCGACAACTAATAAAGGCGTATATTTGTTTCACTTTTCAATTAAATCAATTTAAATCACTTATCATAACAAATCACAATAAGCTCAACAACATCTGAATCACACACAAAAATTCAATTGCGATGGAACTTACATCTAATGCAATATCAATACTTATCGAGCTACTCAATTATCACAATATTACATTCTATTTCCTAAGCCAAAACATCAATATTAAGTCTCCACTATCACAATCTAAATAATCAATAACAAACATAATGTAGAGGGCCAAAAACGGATTTACCAACCTTGTTTCGCTATTCCAAAAATCAAATAAGTTCGATTAAAGTTGTCCTCCTACAGCTTGGTCACCTAGACCAAAACAATTCCAATTTCAGGCTTTAAATCCACTTTAAAGTTATGTATTTATTTAAACCAAAAGACATCTAAATCTGTTTTTATAAAATCCATGTCCCTTAATCTTTAAACAATTACCAACACACGTTTAAAACCATAATTAAAATCAGAGCATTTAAATCGATTGGGGGAGAGTATCAAATAGGGTAAACCCACACATTCGGAATCTCACATATACCAAAGCTACAACTCAAAAATTAAGTGAACAAGATTAAAATTGATAAATTACCCATATAGCTAGAGTTTGAAATTACCTTAAAATCACGTTTGCTCAAACCGGGAAAACCATTCTACCAAATTGGGTGATTGGCATAATAAACAAACCCTAGAAAATAATTGAATGACAACTTAGTAAAATCCATGATTTGGGTTCAAAAATCACGATTGATTAAATCAATTACCTTGCTGATTTTAGAATACTGAGATTGAAGACTCCACATAATACTCGCTTCGTTGATCAAAGGATTGGAGATAGAGGTGAAATCCAGCTGAAATCAAGTTGAAAATTGAGTTTCCAAGTTTTTTGCATGTATCGCTAGAGAGATAATGGAGTTTAAAATTTTTATTTTGCTTAGTGGAAATCTAGGGTGAGAAAAAGAGAGAATGAGCGTGCAAGTAGGTGAGGATAGGAAATGGGCTGGGCTCTATGTCATTGAACTTGGGCTCTTTCAAGGCTCTAATCCATAACTAGGTCCAAGTAGGCCCAAATCAAAATAAACTTGTTCTTTAAATAAATTGATTCAAATTCGAAAAGTTTTTCAAAATCAATATTCGTTTTAGGAAGAAAATTACTTTCAACTTCCAGATGCTAAATTCAAAAAATACCAGAATTTTAGAAAACTAAATATTCAAATCCTAACTTTTGAGAGTTTGATTCTTCCCCAGTTAAAACTTACTACCCGATTGATACTTTCAATTACCTAATGGAAATTTTCGAAAGCACTAATTATAATAAAAGCACTTCAAATAAATTAATCTAAATAGAAACTATTTAAGTTAAACATTCTATAAAATCACATAATTATTTAAAATCACATAAAAATTCTAGGCCCATTTTTGGGCGTTACATCTTTATTATTCAATTTAATTATTTGTTATATATTTAACTGTGTAATAAAATCCCTATGTTAATTGCAGTGTGAAAGAAATCATGAATATTTCATGATCATGAGGTTCTTATTACATGCAATTGCAATGACATTAAAATATCCCTAGTCGTAGTATTAGTGAGATGGGATATCACTAATATAGATAGACTAGCACATGTTATACTTCTTAATGGGTTTAAGTAGTAGTTCTCATTAATCTATAGATATACGAGGTATTTAAAGTAAACATGTGGATGCCTATTAGGAATAGGTTCATTGGATGACCCGCAATGAGATTACATATGGACGAATAATCTAATATCATTGTATAATCTCATGGTAGCAGTCGGTGCAAGTATCCTTAGACTTGAGGTCTCCAAAGTATCCTACGTACGACGTCCTACACTTTGAGGTCATTCCTCGTAAACTCAGCGAGTTTATTCATAAGGTGATTATTGGGTGTAGCACAAACTACTTGAGGATAGTTGAGTGACCAATAAAGAATTCGTCACTCCTGATGATAGGAGATATATCTCAAAGTTTCTTGTTAAGAAAGTTTACTCAATAAATCCTTGACCAAGGTGAGCGTGTTCATGAAATGAGTTTCATGATAGAACACTATTCGAGTAAAGGTTTTTCTAATACAAGAAAATGATAATTCGGATTCTAAAAGTTGATATCTAGTCCATACTCGAATCCGAATGAGATATGGGATGACGAAAGGAATACGTTGCACAAGTCCTAACTATGGAAAGGTGTTGTCTGGACCATAGACAATTAAGAATAATTAGGGGTCATGATGCATTGCTAAATGCCTCGAAAAAAAATCTTGATCTGTATGGTGAGAATTAATTAACTAGAGAATTAATTACTCGAACTATATTCCCAACATATTCTGATACCTAATGGGTCACACACAATAAGAGTTTTGATACTCGGAGTAAAATAGCTGTTGAATATGATTCAATTAGATAACATTTGATATTATGGAGATTGAGAGAAGAAGATAGAAGAATTAAATGTTTTTTTTATATAAAATTAATTTTATATTTAATTCAGAGAGTTGGATTAGGTCCAATTGTATTGAATCAAATATGGTGGACCAAATTTAATGGGTTTATATTTGATAACTATTAATTATTGGTCAAGTAATAATAATGTTTGTTATAAATATTAAATAGTTTAATATTTATTATAAATATTTATATATATAAATCTTATCCTAATAAGGATTTGAATTTTGAATTCAATCCAAATCCAAATCCTAACAAGAATAAATTTTGAATTTTGAATTCAAACCAAATTCTAATTATTCTATTATATATAGATATAAAATAAATAATCAAAAAAGGGCGATCTCTCGAAAATATATATATATATATATATATATATATATATATATATATATATATGCGCGCAATAGTGGGGGTGTTTGGTCAGATAAGAAAAGAGAGAGACGTTCACAGGTTCTGTCACATACATACATATACATGGGTTTATACATATAAGCATGGTCTTCTGGCTTTTATTTTTAGTAACAGAAAGCAAGTGTTGCTACACATAAAATGAAATAAAAATATTTTCTTTATTCTTTTTCGATCAATCCAGTAATCGGTTTTAATTCGCTAGCACGAATTATCCGAATTCAAGCTACTGTCAAATCGTTTGGTTTCTAAATATGAACTCTATGTGGATATTATTGGAGGCGCGACTCAGACAAGTGATGCTATTGGTTCGGATCGTTTGGACGAAACGTGAAGGAGCTTGGATTCAGATCACGTGGACGAATCGCGAGAGGTCGTCATAAGAGTATGGTTTCTGTGTCTATTCTTATTGAAATCATATTTCGAATAAGTGATTGCTGGTTCAGTTGGGAATTTAAAAAAAAAAAAAATTAATTCCGCTGTATTAATAATTCGATTATCCTATTCATAAATTTCCATCAATTACAGATGAGGAAACTGATGGGGTAAAAGACAAGAAGGTCACCTTCCATAAATTGAAGACATTGAAATTGGAGAGGTTATCTTATTTGACAAGCTTTGTAGATGGGAATTGGGCTTTGAAGTTTATAGTTTTAAAGGAATTGAGTATTGAAGAATGTCCCAATATGGATATTTTCACTTTAAGAAGCTTGAGAACCCACCAATGCTAAGGGAAGTGAGCATTGACAAGAGAGAGTCTCCTTGCCAGGACAACCTTGCTGAAATTACAAAACAACATCATCAAGACAAGGTAAGTTAGTATATATATATTCTTCTTAGGTGGCTTGGCTGTCTATTGTCTTAAAATTTTAAAAGTTCTTTAAAGAATAAAGGTTTTAATTATTATTATTATTTAATTTATAGATCTTTCCAATTTTATTTTCACTCCAAAATTAAATTTTCAAAAACACTCCTGAATATAGTTAACAAAATTATGAACTATGTGAATTCAGATTATACCCAAATTATATTTGAATGGAAATTAAATTATTTAAAAGTCACACGGGAAATTTTTCACAAATTTATTTTTCCAACATTTTGAAAATAGATTTATTAATTTAAATCAAATTTTTAGTAATTTACATATAAAAATTCTCTTCTATTTATTTATTTTTTAGTCGGTTTGATTTTTATAGTTAAGAGAATATTTTTAAGTAAATTATATTATTTTCACGAATTCAATTTAAGTTAGACTCGTTTGTTGAGTTCTATAGTATTCTAGCTGCCTTGGCTCACCAGAGTATGTGCATGAGTGTTATGATTTGATTTTGTGGCTATTTGAATTGCGTGTTTTATCGTAAAATCATTTCTAAAAAATAAAGGGCATTACTAAATTCCACATTCCAGCATTCACACTTTTCCATTTTACCCTTGTATTGAACTACTAAATATTTTCAATTTTTTTTTTAAAAAATTATTATTAATTAGATTTTTATGACCACAATTTTAACTATGCTAAATTATCCTAAATATCATAATCATTTAAAATCATTCTATAATCATATTTTACTATCATTTACATCAGTTGAAAAAAAAATTATAAATTATATCCGTAGATGTCTTTTTCGTGAGCAAAGAAAATTGTAAATAAAAATTGTTAAATTCTAATCCAACTAATGATTGATAAAAAAATTTATAAGACTAATGGAGAATCTTTTTTCCAATAATAATAAATACTATATATTATCCAGTTAATTATTTTGATTGCGTATTGATTTAGAATTTCTATATTATTTAGATAAGAACTATTTGTTTTAATTAAAAATATATATTTATATTACAAATTACGTACACTTTTTTTATTAGGTTATTGAAAGCTTTTATCAATTTTTACTTAAAAAAATTAAGTGAGAAGAAATTTATACTCTGATGAAAAATTAAATTTGTATCAAATTCAATTATGAAAAGGTTAAAATTGGAAAACTTGCTGTATTTAACAAATATGTATGTTGCATTTAACATATTTGAAAATAATATGTCAATTGTATTTTTATTTTTCATCCTAAATTTAATTTATGAAAAGATGAGGATTTGATAGACATTTTATTAATGCATTGGCAGTTATTTTTTAATTATAAAACCATTGGAGGGTTTGTTTCATTAAATTGGCAGTTATTTAACCATACAAATGATGTAGAGATATTTGTGAGAGAGGAGTAACTGTGGGCAGGGACGGAGCCAAGGGGGGCTGGCAGGTGCCATGGCCCCCACCTCCTTGAAAATATGTTATATATGTATTAGTATATTATTAATATCAAGTGGTATATGTGGCTTGGTGGTTAATATTTTTCATGGCCCCCAGCTCCGTTTCTGACTGTGGGGCCACGACACCAAGTAATATTGGATATCTGAAAGTGGAATCATGGGGTCAATCTCATGCCATTTTCAGAATTTAAGATGGTTGATAGTGATGAGTCGGTGAATCTATTGTTCAAAGTTAGGTACAACTTTATAGTCTCGAAGTACCAAAACGATGTCCTCGAATGAAAGTCTTGGATACCTTAATGCTATCGTGGATCAGAAAAAGCTCAGGTTGTTTCTACTTATGAAATAAGCCGTAACTGGTGATCACACAATGTCAGTTTAGATTTTTTTATCAGCTAATATTTCTACGGTATTTATACCGTGATGGCAAAAACTGTAGAATTCCGACATTGGAAACATTTTGAGACACCTTCTTTGAGTAATGTTGGTTTGGTCTTTTGTTATTTTAATATATTTCTTAAATGACTTTAATTATGTATTTGTTTTTCTTTCTGACATGATGGTCCTATTCTTCCCTCATCTATCATTTCAACAAATTTTGTAAGTTCATCCTACTTTTGTTTTGCTTTTAAATTCATATGCTTGGTGGGAAACTATGTTGATATTTAAAGTATTAAATTTCTCTTTTAATTATAAATATTCGAATTCAGAGTATTCGGAGACTTCAAGTTTGATTTCCCATTCATATTTTGACCCTGTTTGGGTTTTGATTCTCCACAGTTGCAAACTGTTGTTTCCTCAGATATGACTGTTGATATTGTTGGTGTGGATGTTTAAATTTGCCGCATTTGGTCATTTGCTGAGTTTGATCTTTCTGCTATCTGTCTGTTTATTCATATATTCACCTTAGAGTTGCTCATGGTGATTCATACTTATCATGTTCAATTCAATTAGATGAGATACTCTGTATACGAGGAAATTATCCATTCTGAGTTTCAATATTAGTGTTAATTACTTCAAGTTTGATGCTCTAAATTTATTTGGTTATTTCTATTCTAAATTTACCTATGGATTCAGGTATTTATAGCATAAATTTCAATTTTTAAATTTTTAAATTTTGATTTTGTGATTATTCTTTTATTTAACTTAGAATTTATTATAAATTACACATCAATTTATGATTTTTTAAGTTTATATAAATAAAATTTTCATATACTATTACTGTAAATATGAATAGAATATAACCATAAAAAGAAATTATGTATTTTAATTTCTTAAAGGTAGATAAGGTCATTTTAAGGTTCATCAGAATTTTTTTAATGTACTAATGCTAGAGAAAGTAAGGCTATATAATTATAGATGGTTTACGTAAATAGTGACTAAGATTTGAGTGAATAAGTTTATTGTTGGGGAAAAGAATATTGTCTCAATTTGATATTTGATTAAAACCTGAATGACAGAGATATGGAATGTTTTGATGTATTCTTGAATTTGGTTAGTTTGACAATGTTAAGGTGGCGGTGGAACAAGGTTACAAGTAGAAAAGCAATTAAAATGAATTGAATTAACAACTTTTAGAGTTAAGATATTTGAAATATTTGACCATGTAGAAAAACTGGAGTAGAAAGACTGGTATTTACAGTCTGTTTAAACTAAAATTTAATAACAAATAAATGAAGAAAGAAAAACTGTAGAAGGCGTCATGAGAGGGGAAGGGTAATTGGTAGTGGTAGAGTAGACAAACTGTTCTCATTGAATGGAGTGCGAAGATGACTTTAATAATAATATTAATATTTGAAAAGTCTTTGGTAATTTTATTAGTTGTATTACTGCTGCAGGACTGTCCACGTAGACAAGGATGATATATATATATATATATTCTTTATGAGATATGGAGATCTTTGATCACTAGAAAAAGTCTTTTTATTTCGTTTTGTCAATTTCTACAAAAAGACAGAAGTAATAATCCGGATAAGTGCTATATGCCCTCGTCCATCCAAGAGAATTCTTATTTTCAAAATTCAGAAGATCCAACCCACGTACTTCAAACTTAAAATTTCTAACTCATGAAGAACCTCAAATCACTTTTACTATTAGAATTTTTCAGTTTTTCCCATTATAAATGAATCTTGAGTCCTACTTGTTCCATTCTGCAACATATTCAACTCCATAAACAGTTATAAAAAGTTCATTTATAATAGAATAGTTGAATACAAAATTATGGATCTATTCTTCCTGATGATTATCCTTTACGATAGTATTGTATTAAGGTTATTATAGCAGTCTACACACCAATCTAGTCAAAATGGAAAAGTAAAACTTATGAGATTTGTTAAATTTTGTAAAGTCAGATTCTCCAATTGTCTGAAAATAATTTCATCATTTCCAACCACTTCTTTATGAAAAGAAAATATTGTTTCCATCATTTTACAATTTTTTTTTTTTTAAATTTTCAGACATAAAATTTATAAAACTTTGAGGAGTTACTGGTTCAAATAAATTCACCAACTGATCACAATCTTCTGCTATCAGCCATGTTAAATTCTGGAAATCGTTAAAATAGCTTGTCTATTCTTCAAAATACTATTAAAGGTATTTATTTATTCTTAAAACTCGTTAAAATATTCTTAAAATTATCAAATTACCATACTTACATAAGTATCTTGGTCACCATAATTGCTTCTATTCCATAAATCACAAAAGTGTCAGATTCATTCTATTGTTTCTCTTTTAAATCACAGAAGACAAATTATTATTTTTTTTTATCGAAATGATTTTCTTGTTAGAAAAATTTAAAAAAAAAAACTATAGAGTTTCAGAATCCACTAATTTCTATTAATTGAAAACTGTACATACATGCATTCAACGTACATATTTATACTAACTGCTTAGTAGCAGTTTACATTCTCATAAATAACTATAATTGATCTAGTCAACTAATTCAAATTTATATGTTTAACTTTTATGTTATTAGTTTCCAACATTTTCTCTTAATGTAGAAATTCTTAAAATTCAACTTTTTGCATTGACGCACTTCTCATCAATGTATTGATGCACTTCTCATAAATCCCATAAATCCCTCCTTAAGACCTTTTTCTGCTCTGATACCCAATGTTGTTAAAACTGGACTGGACTGGCCGGTTGAACCGGTTTAACCAGGAACCGGCCGTCCAGCCGGTTTGATTTTATGGTAAAATTGATTTTTGAAAAAACCAGTCAAACCCGGTAAAAACCGGGTTAAAACCGGATTTTTAAATTTTTTTTAAATAATTAAAATTTTAATTTAATTTTATTATATTTTGTTTGTTTGGAATAATTGTTTTATTTTTTTAACGGATTTAAAAATTTAAACATAATAATATAAATGTTGTTTCAAAATATAGTATTGAAAATATGAATATTGGATGGTTTATTTTATTGATAATTAATTTATATTGATAAATTTATTTTAAGTATGTTTAATTATACTTTTAATTAAAAAATATATTTTAAAAATAAATATAAATTAATTTTGTATTTTAGTCTTAATTATTAATTTAAAATTAAAAAAATCCGGTTCAATCCGGTTCAACCCTAAAACCGTGACCCCTTTACGAAACCGGTTCAATGTTCGGTCCGGTTTTAAAAACATTGCTGATACCACCGTTGGAAAAATTAAAAAAATACATTTGTACAAACATTCAACACATGTATTTATACTAATTTAAATAACTGCATATAATTTCTTAATAGCAGTTTACATCCTCATAAATAACTATTACTAACCTAGTCAATTAATTCAAATTTATATGTTTAATTTCTACGTTATTAGTTTCCAACATTCCGTCTTAACGTAGAAATTCTTAAAAATTCAAATTTTTGCAGGAGCACTTCTCTCACCTTATCGATGCACTCATGCACTTCCCATCAATCCCTCCTTAAGACCTTTTTGTTGCTTTGATACCACTGGTTGGAAAATTTTAAAAAACTACATTTGGAGAGAGTTTCAGAATCCACTAACTTTTATTAATTGAAAACTTTACATACATACATTCAACACACATATTTTTATTAATTTAAATAACTGCAAATAATTGCTTAGTAGCAATTTACATCCTCATAAATAATTAGTATTGACGTAGTCAATTAATTCAAATTTATATATTTAATTTATATATTATTAATTTCCAACACTTCTCCCACCAAAATGTTAAAAAATTTCTATTTTAATCCCACATCACCTGTAATCTAAACAAATCAAATATTACATATTCTCAATTATTATGGGTTTTAAATGGATAAAAATAATTAGGGGCATGAAATATATATTTTATTCTTGTGAATATAGTTTACTATATTATTGATTTATTTATTTGAATTTTTAATGTACGTTTGGCATTAACGGTTACATTACATTAAATGTTGAGTTAACTATTGAAATAGCCATTAGTTGTTAAATGTTAAATTAGATGTTGAAGTGTAGCAGTTTGGAATAAGTGTTTGATAATAATAATTAGATTACATGTAAAATGACATAAAAAAAATATAATATTCTATTTTTAACTTACAGTATAATTTATTTTATTGTTTTATTGATAATGCTCATTTTTAAACAATTTTGCGTGAGATTTTTAATTTAAAATCTAGTCATCAACTTATTAAAAAAATATAAACTAATTAAAAAAAGTTATTTCAATTTTTTTAATCACATTTAATATTTAAAAATAATATTAAATTAACATAATATCTTGCAAATAGCGATACTTAATATTATTGAGGGTATTTTTAGTAATACTCATAATTTGATGAGGGTAAAATAAAAATATTTAAATTAGCAATTTATACAACTACTTCAAGTAGCTGTCGGAAAATCACTAATTAAAAATTTAATTGCTAATAAAAAATTTCTCTCCAACAACTAAATTGATAATGAAAAATCTAATCGCTACCTAAAAATCTATCTACCAAACACACATTTATTATGTATAAAATTATTTCAATAATTTATATCAATTCTCAATTTTTTTAGGTTTGAATCAATATATTTTCTTCACAGTAAATTTATTCTCTAAAATCTAACTCCATTATTTAGTCGAAATTTATAAAGTATATTTTGATTTTCCAAATAAGACTAACTGCAGTTCAAAACAATTTATAATTTTTTTTTCTTTTTTGATTTTGGATAACTTATTTATATAGCTTCTCAAACAATATTATGTTTAAGACTCGATAAACTTTTAATGACAGTTTACAATGACTTTATCTGACCTAAGTTAATAGAAAAAAAAAAAGAAGAAGCTTAATCTAATAGTAAAAAAAAAAAAAAAAAAAAAAAAAAAAAGAATTGAACAATTAAGATGTGTTGAAACGGTTAATGAGGGGAGAGTAGAAGGAGCACCACAATCTTCAGATAAAGTTGTCACTTTCTGTCTCCGTGGAGTTAATTTGTTATTGAGAGAGAATTGAATATCAGTGGTGAAAGTACCTACTTCTCATTAATCTCTTTTATGACTGTATTGATATCATCGTACAAACCCAACGTTGTGTACTCGAGCTGTATGCTACCTAACGATGGCATGTTCGAGACTCTCGAAGAGAAGAATTTCATCTTTATAAAGTAAACTTAGATAAAGATGGAAATGAAAATGTGTAATCTTGAGAACCGTTGAAATTGCTGTACATTTCTAGATTATTCTAGAATTATATAGAATACAGTAGAAATGAAATAATAAACAATTTTAGAAGTGTGTAGAATCGTAGAAGTGTACTGAAGTCTAAAAGAATATAGAGGAATGAAAAGTCGGTGACTTCACCGACATATAAGGCTTATATATAGGTAGCTGTACTTATACTGAGGTGTAAGAAAAAACAGAGAAGAGTTCCCCTGTTTCTCACACACACTGCTCCTCTTTCATTGTTGTGTTCCTTTGTTATTGTTGTGTTCCTCTGTTTTACACATTCTTCTTGCTTTTTATTTTATTTGTCAAACAACCAACTAATTCTACTTATTCTCAAATTCAACCGTGGTATCAGAGCTGCGTTCGGTCATTTACTGGGCATAGTATTCTAATTTTATAATGGCAGAATCTAGTAAATTTTCTATTGCCCTTCCAATATTCAATGGAGAAAATTATGCTTTCTGGTCCATCAAAATGAGGGCATATTTTTGCTCTCAAAATTTATGGAAAATGATTAAGGAGGGCTATAGCGTTCCGGAAGATACTTCCAGTCTATCAGCCGCTCAAAAGAAGGCTCTGGAAGAAAATATCCAAAGAGATGCTCAAGCATTATTTTCCCTATAGCAAGCAATAACAAAAAACATCTTTCCAAGGATAATAGGAGCTTCAACAGCCAAGGAGCGTGGACCACTCTGGAGGAGGAGTTTCAGGGGAGTCAGGTACGCACCATCAAACTTCAAACTCTTCGGTGTGAGTTTGAAAATATTAAAATGAAAGATAATGAGACCGCTAAGAATTATTTTTCAATAATTAAGGAAATAGTTAATCAAATGAGAACCTATGGAGATAATACTACAGATAAAATAATAGTGCAAAAAATACTAATAAGTTGCACAAAAAAATATGATTCCGTAATATCGGCGATTGAACAATCTAGAGATATTGAAACAATGGCAGTATGAGACATAATAGGTTCTCTAGAAGCACATGAGCAAAGATTGAAAAGGCATAATGGTGATAATTTGGAAAATGCCTTTCAATATAAAATTAATTTGCGGTCTCAAAAATCTAAATGTTGCAGAAAATTCTAAAAATGAAGAAGGTCAATAACTAATAATAAAAATATTCCTACTTGTAAAATTTGCTAACAAAAAAGGTCATTTGGCTAAAGATTGTTGGCATAAAGGAAAGCCACAATGCCTAATTGCAAAAAATTTGGGCATTTGGCAAAAGATTGTAGGCTAAGAAAAAATCATCAAGCTAATTTTAACAAAGAAAAAGGAGGTGAAAATTATTTATTTCATGTCTGCCGAAATGCCAATAAGGAGAAAAAGGCATATGGTACCTAGATAGTGGTTGCAGTAATCACATGTTGAAGGATGAAAATATATTATGTAACATTAATAATATTAAGACAAAAGTACGGATTGGAAATGGAGAATTTGTGGAAGCGATTGGAAAAGGTACCATAGCTATTAATATGAGAAAGGGTAAAAGTTACATAAAGGATGTACTCTTGGTCCCAAATATAGCTCAAAATCTGCTCATTGCATTTTGAGGGTGATCATTGTTCAATATATGATAAGAACAATTAATCCTTTGAAATTGCAAGGGTAAAGATGAAGGAAAATTGGTGTTTCCCTATCGAATGGAGGTATGAAGTTGATACAACTATGAATGCGGAAGTAGATGGATCATGGCTTTGGCATAAAATGTTTGGACATTTCAACTTTTATGGCCTGAAGATCCTCCACCAGAAGAACATGATAAGAGACCTTCTGTTCATAACTCAAAGCAACAATATTTGTGAAGGGTGCATGCTCGGAAAACAGCATCGACAATCTTTTCCAACCGGAAAAGCTTGGAAAGCAAAGAAGCCTTTAGAGCTTGTTCACACAGACGTATGCAGGCCGATGCAAACTCCATCACAGAACCAAAACAGGTACTTCATTCTCTTCATCGACGATTATATACGAATGACATGAGTGTATTTTTTGAAAGAGAGATCAAAAGTCTTCGACATCTTCAAGACGTTTAAAAACTTTGTAGACAAGCAAAGCAAATAAAAGTTTAAGACAATCAGAAGTGATCGAGGAAAGGAATACACCTCCGGCTAGTTCAACAGATTCTGTGAAGAAGAAGGAGTACAACATTAACTTACGGTCGGATATGCCCCGGAACAGAATAGAGTATCCGAAAGAAAGAACAGAATAGTGATGGAGATGACTAGATCTATGCTCAAGGAGAAAGGCTTACCCAATACTTTTTGGGCAGAAGCAGTCTACACTGTAGATTATCTACTCAATAGGTGTCCTACTAAAGCAATTCAAGAAAAGACACCATTGGAAGCCTGAAGCGGGAGGAAGCCTTTTAAGCATCTGAGAGTATTTAGGAGCATCTGCTATACACATATTCCAGAGTAGAAAAGAAGCAAACTGGATGACAAAACCTAGAAAGGGATATTTATAGGCTATAGTACTCAATCAAAGGGATATAGAGTTTATAGCCTAAAGACAAAAGACATAATCATCAGCAAAGATGTCCAATTTGATGAAGAAGCTGCGTACAATTGGGAGACAAAGGAAGTGGAACGACGAACTATTCTAGCTCCAACGATAGAACAGGATAATGAAGAACAAACAAATGGAGAAGAGGAAATTCTAGAAGATTCTTCACCACCATCAACTCCAAGAAAAACAAGGCCACTATTAGAAATATACGAGACGTGTAATTTCACAGTTGTGAAGCCATAAAACTATAAAGCTGCCTCCAAGCAACAAGTATGGGTAAAGGCTATGGAAGAAGAAATTCGGATGATCGAGAAAAATAAGACTTGGGAGCTAGTTGATCTTCCAAAAGATAAAGAAACCACTGAAGTTAAGTGGATATACAAAACAAAACTTTACTCAGATGGAACTATTCAGAAACACAAGGCACGTCTGGTGGGAAAATGATACTCACAATAGTATGGAGTTGACTATAAATGAGACTTTTGCTCCAGTTGCTCGTATGGATACCATAAGGGAACTTATAGCACTAAGTGCTCAAAAGAGTTGGAAGATCTATCAGATGGACGTAAAGTATGCATTTCTAAATGGTTATCTTGAATAAGAAATATACATAGAGCAACAAGAAGGATTCGCGGTCAAAGGCAAAGAAAATAATGTCCTCAAGTTGAAGAAAGCTTTGTACGGATTAAAGCAAGCATTGAGGGCTTGGTATAGTAGAATCGATGAATACTTTGCAAGTCACGGATTCAGGAGGAGTAAAAGCAAGCTAACACTCTATATCAAAACCCAAGGTAATGATATTCTCATCGTTTCCTTATATGTTGATGATCTTATTTATACCGGAAACGATGAGAAAATGATGATAGACTTCAAAGAAAACATGATGAAGACGTTCAAGATGACAGACTTGGGTTTGATGCACTACTTTCTTGGGATAGAAATTCATTAAGAAAAGTTTGGAATATTTATATCTCAGAAAAAATATATACAGGAGCTTCTGAAGAAGTTTAACATGAGTGGATGCAAGTCAGTAGCAACACCTTTGGTTACTACTGAAAAGTTCAGAAAAGAAGATGGATCGAAGAAAGCGGATGCATCACAGTATAGAAGTCTGATTGGTAGTCTACTATACTTGACGACTACAGGACCTGACATAATGTACGCTACGAGTCTATTATCAAGATTAATGCAAGATCAAGTACATTATATGGAGCTGCTAAGAGAATTCTTCGGTACCTGCAAGGAACAAAAGATTGTGGGATATGGTACCAAGCTTCCAGAGACTACTCCTTGATGGGATATACAGACAGTGATTGGGCAGAATTAGTGGATGACATGAAGAGTACTTCAGGTTATGCATTTACACTTGGATCCGTTATCTTTTCGTGGGCATCCAAGAAGCAAGCTAAAGTTGCTCAATCATCAACCGAAGCAGAATATATAGTAGCAGTGAGTGCTACCAGTTAAGCAATCTGTCTCAAGCGAATTCTCGAGGACATGGGAGAAATACAGAAGAAAGCCACGAAGATCTACTGTGACAACAAATCAGCGATTGCGATGACAAAGCATCAGGTCTTCTACAGTCGAGCCAAACATATAAGTATCAAATATCATTTCATTCGAGAAGCTGAAGCCAACAATGAAATTCAACTTGATTACTGGAGGACTGAGGATCAATGGGCTGACATTTTCACAAAAGCGCTTTCAAGAGATAAAATCGAACAACTACGGAATATAATCGGAATTAACAAAATGCGCATCAATGAGGAGTGTTGAAATTGCTACACATTTCTAGATTATTCTAGAATTATATAGAACATAGTAGAAATGAAACAAAAAACAATTGTAGAAGTGTGTAGAATCGTAGAAGTGTACAGAAGTCTAGAAGAATATTGAAGAATGAAAAGTCGGTGACTTCACTGACATACAAGGCCTATATATATGCAGCTGTACTTGTTATTGAGGTGTAAGAAAAAAAGAGAAGAGTTCCCCTGTTTCTCACACACACTGATCCTCTTTCATTGCTGTGTTCCTTTGTTATTGTTGTGTTCCTCTGTTTTACATATTCTTCCTACTATTTATTTTATTTATCAAACAACCAACTAATTCTACTTATTCTTAAATCCAACAAGAGTAAAAGCTTGATAATCTATACAACTCCAGAGTTTTCAATTGGTTGAAAATAATTTCACCATCTCAAGAGAATACTTCTTCCATCATAATCATCAATTCATTAAGGTTTTCCAAACTTTGAGCAACCGCTGGGGTAAACAGATTCATGAGACGACTGTGAGCGTTGTAAGATTTCAAAAAGAGGATGAAAGGGGTATAAGAGTTTCTGAACTACCACTTGATTCTACATTCAATGTTAATTTGATCGGATTTCCACATTTACTACAGAATATCAAGTCTATAGAGGGATAAGGCTTTTATTCTTGCAAAAAGCTTTGCATGTGTTGGAAGTTCTTGTGATGAAAATATCTCCTCATATGAAATATATTGAGAATAGCAAGTGGAAAAGTTGGAGTTGAGTCATCCTTGTATACCTCAAGACATCCAAGACGGGAGAAGACTACTTCTAGTTGTGGTGGAAACTGGCTCTGGGAAAGAAGCCACCTAACCTCATCTCCCTTAAAACTTAATTCTCGTAAGTTCCAAAAAACCACCTATAAAATAATAAGTTAATTAATAAAGCAGAGTATCATAAAAGATTCACCTGCTCTCCTTCCACCTTCTTGTCATTGAATTGCAAACGACTCTTTTTACTTGTGAAGTCTAGATTTCTTCGAGTGAAAATCTGCCAAAACATTTTAACGATTACAACCTTTTCACACTAACAGTCATGCAAAAGAAAGTCCACTCAATTAACTATGTTTGATTGGAGAAAGGATTCTAACTCAACTTCTCATTGTGTTTGGGATTGTTTTAAATTATAAAATAATCATTTAGGTATCAATTTCTAATATAATCCACTTAGATGTTTGCAAAGAAGATTGTTAAATAAATAAATAGATCATAAAAAAATTGAGATTATGAAATAAGGAGTCTAATTCAAAGTTTTTCATTGCCTTTTCAAGGACAGACAACTTAGAAATAGATTGTTTTCTCTAAAATTAGCATCGGATGAGGTGGTTTCTAATCAGGTTGGGATTAGATTAGAGATGTTGAGTTTTTATAAAAGTTTATTAGGTGAATCTATCAGTAGAATTTCAATTGATCAGGCTATTGTGAATAGAGGTCCTGTTGTGAATGAAATGGAAACTTTCTTATTAGGGGCTGAGATTTCTAGGGATGAGATAAAATCTGCTTTATTTAGTATAGATAGTGAGAAAGCTTCTAGATTTGATGGTTTTAATGCTTTATTTTTCAAAAAAGCTTGGGGTGTAATTGGTAATGAGTTTTGTAAGGCTGTTCAGGAGTTTTTCAACACTAATTGCATGTTAAATCAATTTAATACCACAATTTTGAGTGTTATACCAAAAAAAGATAATGCGGAGGGGTTGAGTGATTATGTACCGATAGCTTGTTGTTTAGTGATTTTGAAAAGTGCCAAAAGTTATTTCTAATAGATTGTCTCTTGTTTTGGGTAGTATTGTGAGTGATAAGCAACTTGATTTCATTAAAGGGTGATCTATTAGTGATAATATCCTAATGGCACATGAATTAGTTAGGAATTATCATTTTAATAGTGAACCAGAAAAGTGCTCTTTTGAAATTGGCCTTTCGAAAGCTTATGATTCTATTCATTGCGATTTTATAGAAGAAATTCTTATAGCGCAGAGATTTCCTTATTGTTTTATTAAATTGATGATGAGTTGTATGCAATGAGTCTCTCATGTGATTCAATTTAATTGAATTGTGGATGGTTTCTTCATTAGGAAAAGAGGTCTTATTCAAGGTTGATCCTATTTCCCCCTTATTGTTTGTACTTTGTTTATCCTACTTATCTAGGCTATTGGATACTCCTCCCCATGATTTTGTTTATCATCAACATTGTGATTCATTGAAGTTATTATATTTAGCCTTCTAAGATGACTTATTTATTTTTTATAGGTCTCTTAAAGACTAAAAGTACTTTTAAGTACATGTTTCAGTATAATGCCGGTTTTAATTGTTCTTTCTCATTAGTTTGATCCATGGATCAATGAGATTGCTTTAAATGATTATTTGGGTCAAATTGTGTGGAAGGATGTTAATATTGGAAGGCGTGCTCTTGTCAGAGATGCTTGGAGGCATAACATATGGTATCTTCCAGTTGCTAGTACTGACATGCTATTTTCTGCTTGGAAGTTGGTAGATAAGGTACATTTGAATAATAGAACTGATACTATATCAAAGAGAGATAAATTTAGTATGTTTTCTGTTGCGTCCACTTATGATCATGTGAGGAAAAAAAACATAGTATTATACCTTACATGAATTCGGTTAGATTTTAATGTTTTCTATTATTTTGTGGTTGGTTTTACTTATAATAATAAAAAAATAAAAAAATAATAAAATAATAATAAAAAATTCTAATAAATATTCATGTAAGAAAATGGCAGTCTTTGTTGAGTGGTAATTGGTTGTGAGTTTGGTGTTTGTTTTAGTTTTCATTTTTTGTTTTACTGTTGCTATTGGAGTTAATCTGTTCCTGTACTTGGGTTATTGGAGTTGTTTTGTCCCTGAATTTGTTTTTTCTATTTTTTTTTTTGTTAGTAGAAGATTTTCGCTCCTGGATTTTATTATGTTTTAAGAGGATTTTTGGAATTTATAATATTTTCTCAAAAAAAAAAAAATTAGTGAGAAAAAATGTTTGGTAAGTATAAAAAAATATTTAAAAGTTACTAAAATTATCCAATTTTTTATAGTTCTTTTTTTAGTTTAATATTTTATATGTATTTTTTTCAAAAAAATTCCTAAGTATTTTTTTTTATATCTTGTTATTATTTTATTACGTATTTGAATAATCGGGAGTGATTATTTAGAATTACCAAAATGGACAATTTTTTTTATTTATTTTAAATTTTTAAAGAAAAAAACTTTATTAAGCAATAATATTTATAATAATAATTATATAAAATTGAAATTAATAGTTTATTATTTATTTTTTCATTTTTAACAAGTTCAAGTTTTATTGCTAATAAATAAAAATGATGCAAAAATCAATAATTTCACAAATATTAAGGAATAATTTTACAAAAATCAAGAAATTATAATTGTTTTTTATTTAAAAATATGTTGTTTTATTTTTAGTAATAAAATTAAAAATATAAATGTTAGGAAAATTTCCTGTTCTATCCCAATTTCTTCTTAATTCCTAGTTCGATTCAACCAAAACAATCAGCCCAAACACAAACACAATATTTAACGTGGTTCGGCAAATTGCCTAATCCACGGAAAGATAACAACTTTACTATGAGAAATAAGGATTACAAGTCATTTAGACAATACTATTTCTCCACAAAATTGTTTTCTTTCTCAACCAGAATCTCTTTTAGGCGAACAACTCCACCACGGCGAGACAACCCCAAATCAAAATCTCCTTAATGGCGAGACAACCCCAATGCAATGATCATTACTCCACTAGGCAGGCATGACCCCAATCCAATGATCATTACCCCACTAGGCAGGCATGGCCTCAATCTTAACTCGAAATCTCTTTAATGGCGAGACCCCAACCCCAATGATCATTACCCCCACAGGTATGACCCAACTCCAATGATCACCACCCCAAAGGGACGAGATACTTTATTCTTCATGAGACAACTCTATTTATAGTGATCATCAAATATACTTTCCTAATTTGTTTCCTTTCAAACTAAGGAATACAATCAACCAAATTAAGAAAATCAAATCTTTTCAAAAGAAGGAATCAAACCTTCCTCAAAGGAAATTCTTGTGATTCAAGGCAATTCTAACAATAAATAGTTCTATTTTTAAAAAAAATCATAAAACTAAACATTTTAAATAGGGAAAAAATAAAAATTAAAACCAAAACAAAAAATATCATTGAAACAATACAATTGCAAGTTAAAAAAATTAAAAAAAATAAAATTATTCTTTTCATTTTCAAGAAAATTGGGTTTTGCCATTTAAGAAATTGGATGTTTCTCAAATAATTGGCTTATAAAAACATCTCAAACCCACTTCTTAAAATCTGATTATTTCAAAAACAAATTATTAAAAATCTACTTTTATAGAGATATCGAAACACCTCAATCAGCTTTAAATTTTAAATAAATATTTTTTTTGTTTATTATTATTATTATTATTATTTTAACAATGTAAGCACTCCCAAACACAACCATTATCACCTTCATAATTTGTCTGATCTAATGCAAGAATGTTTTAGAGTTAACAAGTAAATAAAAATACTGTAATTGGGAGGTAGTAGATTGCTCTGCTGTATTTAATAATGTTCTATTTTCATTAGGTTGAAATCACTCATACTATATAAGTTATTCTTTCATTTTGTGTTTAAAAAAACTACAATTAATTAAATAATTTTTTTAAAACAATTATTAAAATTTATAAAGAAAAAGAAAATATCATTTTATATTTTAACCCATTTAGAGGTTAATAAATAACTTAAAAAAAACTAGCTATAGTTCTAAAATTTTTCGTTTTTAAACTTATAGAATCCAATATAAATAATTTTTATTAAATTTTAATGGAGTAATTTTTTCAAAAACTGAAAAAACATAGTCCATACTCTAATTTTTATTCCATATGAAAAAAGATAAATTAATAAAAAAATCATTTTATTTTGAAAAAATATTTAAAATTTGATAAAAAAAGTTAAATAATATTATTACAAGTTTAATATATAAATAAATATTATAATTATTGTGTTATTATAACTTTACTTTTTTTATATATATATATAGTAGAAAGAGAAAGATCAACCGATTAACAGACAAGACGAAAAAACTAGAGAAACCATAACTACTAGATGAAAAGAGAATATATATACTGACCTCTTTTTGATGATGTTTTCGTATAATTTAATTAAGATTATCGTTGCAATCATACTCTTCCTAATCTTGCCTTATTTGTTTTAGTTTTGATGTGCTCAACAATAACCAATCCTCAATTTGGGGAAAGTGATCTTCTTGTCTTCTCACCTGTCACTACAACAACCTATTTTGAGTTCTTCCAGATGCTGAGCCTACCATTAAGCTCTCCAATCCATCGCAATTCTCTACTTTGAGATTTCCAAAAGATAAGGGTGGTACCGGTACAGTATAGCTTTCTATTCATGGCATCAAAAGATATCCACCATTTGTAAAATTAAAAGAAATTGTAAACTTCAACTTCTTTCTTTCTTTTTTTTTTTTTCCAAATGGAATTCGTTGAAAGTTAGATTCAACTCTGAAATAGTCAAATGAGTATTCAAATAAATTCCTTCTAATTTGAGTATTCAAATAAATTCCTTCTAATAAGGAAATTAGTATAGGACGGTTTCTGTTTCTATAGTCTATCAGTCTTCCTAGTTTGTAGGAACTGATATTGCGGTTGATATTTAATATCTACTGTAATCTGCCTATATGTAGGTTATATGAGTTCGAATAAAATACAGAGCATTGAAGTTGTCTTTTCTATTTTGTTGCTGTATTCTTCTGATCACCAACATTCTGGTATCAGAGCCAGGTCTAACAGAAGTGAGAGAGCGTAGAGTGTAAACACATATAAGAATAGAGAACGTTTGCAAAATTTAAACACGTGAGAGTTACAGCATATAAACACGTGAGAGCAGAGTGTTAACGCAGTGTAACAGAGATGACAACAAATACCATTAGCAACGCTATGGGAGTATCACAGCCCATCATTGTAGCGTCGAACCCCCACCCCGGTTGAGAACGTAGCGGGTGTCCGAACCGCCACATTAACAATGCAGTTGCGATTTACCATTTAGAAATATTTCAAAAGTCTATCACTTTATATGATATTTGTGCGGAAAACGAATAAAGATGTTACTTTCTTGAACATATGATACGTGGTTTAAATCATACATAGATGATATTTAGAAATTCCAAATGAATAAAACATATTTTACAACTATACTTCAAATATATTATAAGCTCATTTACAAATATGATAGAATTCTAAAATACATGTATGGGTGATTACAACATTAGTGAACTTCACCATGAGAGCTCAAATACCACATGCCGTGCTCGATCGAACCTGATAACACAATTTACGGGGAAAAAGAAAAAGAAGAAAGGGTCAGGCACACACGCCTGGTTCGCATCCCATGTCCCAAACAAGCACACGCAAATGCTCTTACCTTTCTGTCAATATGCAATGCTTTAACACACAATGCAATTCTAATGTGAGCATCTCTAAGCTCACCTTAACTCATAGAAGTCAAACACAACCAATTCCTAGCAATCATTCATGCTAGTGTATCATTCGAGGCATGCTATGTCACACATTCATGCTCATTCTATGGTTTACCAATCATTAAGATTAATCTCATTTCTCCTTAACGTTAACCATATGTATCCATCAATCAATAATGCGATCAATACGATAATCAAGACAATCGAGTCAATCAAGACAATCATTTCAATTAAGTCATCGAGACGATCAATTCGATTAAGTGAATCAATACAATTACCTCATGACGACCAATCATTACAAAAGTCTTGTGAGCCAAACTCTACTTAGTCCAAACAACTCGGCTTAAGGAGATCACCAATCAATCCAACAATCGAAGATTTCAATCTTTACTCAATGGGGTTTCATCAAGCCACGATTATATTCAATTTTCAGGTTTTAAACACATTACCAAACTATGTCGAATTGCCTACCGATTTATATATCGAATTACAATTCGGTAACACATGAAATGCAATAAGTACGCCCCTGACCGAATTCAATACCGAACTGTATGCCGAATTACAGTTCAGTGACTCTAATGCATGACTCAAAACGCCTCTGTCCGAGCTCACTAACAAATTATATACAGAATTACAATTCGGTAAAACACAATTTAAAGACAAACCCTCTGACTGAGCTACATACCGAGCTCCCTACCGAATTATAATTCGGTAACCCATGAAGATGACAAATATGCTCTCTAACCGAACTCAATACCGAACCAGACACCGAATTACAGTTCAGTATCAAATAACAATTAAAAGATACAAGGTCATTTCTTGAACAAGAAGCAATCAACAAATTGACCACATTGCAAGTTCTCATGTTACAAGACTTTATGGTTTTTAAATATCTTTAAAGATACTTCGTCGACAAGATATTTGATAACAAAATAACTTTTCAAAAATGGTCACAAGTAGGTGAGTTTACTAGCAGTTAAATATACTCGTGAAAGATTCAAAAAGTTTTGGAAACGATTCAATCAAGAGGTTTTTAATTCAAGAATTTCGATTCCTAAATATAGGATGTTTCGTACATTTAAAGAAGATTGAAATCTTTGCAATATCATTGATTTATTTCTATAATTTCAAAATATATATCAATTAAAGGACATAATCACAAATTCATAGCAACAAACGGGACTCAATTTGGAGTCCGGATACAAAACTTATACTAGTTACACGTATTTTTCCAAAAGCTGAAATTTACGAACACTTGAAGGAGATTTAAAATCTGGATATAAATATGATCATATTTTCAAAATCTGAAGACATAGTTGGAAAAAAGACTTAAAGACGAATTCATAGCCACAAACGGCACCTAAATCAAAATTCGGATGAGGGAGAACGAAGACCGACAAGTTGGAAAGGTAATATTGTGGCGCTCCAGGAGTCCATCCGCGGGCAGCGTTGGCTGGCAGCGGACGAAGGAAAATTTGGCAGCGAATGACGCGGCACTTGCTGTCCTCGTTGGCTGCCACCATCCGCTAGCAGCGGACAAGGAAAACTTGGCAGCGGACGTGCCCTGTCTTGGGCAGAATAGTGACACTTCTCAGGTCACCATCTGAGTGATTTGCTCAATTTCAAAACCCGACCAAACGACATCGGATTGCAACCAAATTTTAAAAACATCATCTATGCATATCAAACAATACATAAAAACAATCCATTTGTCAAGAGATCCAACCATTTGGGCGAACAAAACTGAACAAGTTGCCTATTTGGTCAACTTGTTGCAGCAGCAACACAAGACAACAATTTCCAATTTTCAAGTTCCTACTTATTCCACCATTTCAATACCAATTCAAGTAAAACCAACATTTACCAACCAAGTTAACAACAAGTTGATTATTAGACATTCAATATGATTCCCCAATTCATAATTTAGCCAATTAAGCTAACAAAGACCCATTTAAACTTGACAAAAACATATTAGGATCACACCACTAGACAAGAGTATTGGACTAAGGGTTGGCTCACTAAACAAACATTCCAAAGCATCAAGATTATGCACAATACATGTCATGATCTCTTAGTCAAGTTCATTAGTCATCTTGATTACCAAGCATATTCATATCAATTCCAAATTTCCAATATCCATAACAATGTCATTTTGTTATGAAGTTCATTAGGAAGTCTTTCCTACTACCTAACCAATTTCCTCATCAAGTTATCATCAAGTTCAAGTTCAAGTTTAAGAACCTTTTCAAGTTCATTAGCAAGACAATATCAATACATCATCAGGATCATCATCAACGACATTTCAAGTTCAATATGAAGCAAGTTTAAAATATTGCAAGTTCTAAACAATTCAAGTTCCGAAACATTTGAAGTTCAACATTCAAGTTCAAACAATCCAAGTCGAAATATTTCTAGTTCAAAAACATTTGACAAGTTAAGTTTCCATAATATATGACCAACCAATTTCAAATACTCAACAATCAAGTTCAATAGACACATTACTCCATTTTTAAGTAATCGCCCTTAATTCTAGCTTGATTAGTGAAAACGGGACGTTAGGGCCGAAGCCATCGTTTTAGAGCCAGGCTCTCGTTGGGGTCCGAAGACCAATAATCCGTAGAGCCGATTTACTCTCCCTCGAGTCGGTCATCTACCTTTGGGATTCGTTCGTTAGGCCAAAAGGCTGTGGTGCCGTCACACCCGTTAGGAGTCGTCACTCAATTCGTTCGTTTTTGGCTCCAATGCCAATTTATCGTTCATGTATACACATGTTGAGAATTCTCATTTTTCCCTATGGCATGCCACTACATTCGCTAACTAGCTATAATAAGGGCAATTATCCGTCTTAGTGATTCAACCACAATCACACATTTATCCTTTCTTTTATAACTTTCATTTGCACATTTGACCTCTTAGAGGTACCAAGACAACATTGTCATTTGAAATCGTTTAGCCACACGGCGAACACATATGCACTTTCACATAGTCATAAATGCAATATGTTCATAATTATCAAGTCATGTAACAACCAACATGTCTTACCAAACACATGTCAACACCATTTCAAGCATCCACAATCAAGAGCGGAAAGATAAGTCTCTAACCTATGCCCTTCAATATCCGCAAACAATGTGGACTCGGTCCACCCAAAACTTCAATTCCCAAAGCAGCGCCTAGCATGATTCTACATGCATTACATACATGCTCTAGCGTCTTAACATGCAAGTATGCTCATCATATCAACTTTTGGTTGGTTATCTTATTTAACCAATTTCATGGCATAATTACAAGTAAACATATATTCAATGCATCAACCAATAACAAACAAGTGTATAGGGCTAAAAACGGAATACGAACCTCCCATCCGTCGATCCACAAGTTAGAAAGCCGCTCCCGTGAGGGTTTCCACTTGTGCTAAGCCATCACCAATATACAACTATCACACTACAACCATAACATCATCACCATCATAATCACAAGACTCCAACACAATTCAATCATCACACAACATAGCTATTAAGGGCATTAACACAAAATAGATGAGATTAGGGTTCTCCAAATGGGTTGGAAATAATCCAAAATCATTTATTAACATCCTAGGATCATTATTTAACAATATTTATCCAACAAAAATCATTTCTCCTCAAGCAATAACAAAACAACAATAGTGAAAATTAGAGCTTTTAACATCTAAACTCTAATGGAAGCTAGGGCATATGTTTAACACTTAAAATCAACTCAAAAACAATTTATAAGCATCATGAAACAAAACCCATACCATTAATTCAAAAACCATCAAGTGTAGAGAGAGAAGAGATTTTTATCCATAAAAAATATAGCTTTCAAAACTTCCAAATAGCATTCAATGACCTCCTTGAATGTTGTTGATGAAACTAATGGGAAAATTGATTGTGGTTGGAGTGATTAAATGAGAGAAATAAAAGATAGGGTTTTGGCCATGGAGAATAAAAGGATACGTATGAGAAGGGGGAAGAAGAAGAATAGGGGAGAATGAGTGAGTGTGGTGGTGGGTGTGTATTCTTATACACACACATGTGGGCTTTAGTTTTAAATTGGGCCAAGTTTGGGCCCAATCCAATTCCGAGCTCGTTTTCCACCAAAATTCAATTCCGACTTTTCTGTACTTCTTCAAAATTTATTTTCAAGTTTTTAATTAAAAATCACCATCGATTTCAAAAATTCGAATTTTTCCACTAAGAGGGGCAAAATTGTAATTTTACCAAAATTTGACGTTTAGATTCAAATTTCATACTTTTTCACGTCCAAAAATAATTTTGACTCCATGCTTTCAATTAAATCGAGTTTTATCCTAAAATCCCAATTCTGATTTCAAAGTCCGTTTTTGAATATAATTTCAAATTAAATAAAGGTTTTTGATCCTAGTATTTTCTTTTCAAAATAAATTTTCTAATCTCATCATTGCCTTTTATAGTATTTCAACTTATTTCGAAGTGGAATGTATCGAAAATCAAACATGTAAGAATTTCAAATTGGCCCGAACTTCTAGGCCCAATTTGCGGACGTTACAATCATACCCATCTTCAAAGGAGAAAGTTATGAATTTTGGTCTATTCGAATGAAAACTCTTCTCAAATCCCAAGATCTTTGGGAGTACGTGGAAAGTAGCTATACAGAAAAGGCAGTACTTACATCAGATGAAGAGGCAAAACTTAAAGAAAAGAGGAAGAAAGATGCAAAGGCTCTAGCAATGTTTTTTCCAGAATATAGGGCTGCAAACGAGCTGAGCCCAGCCGAATATATGAGGTGTTCGTGTTCGGCTCGTTTATCAAATATCGAGCTCGAGCTCGACTCGAGCTCAACGAGCTTTATAAATGTTTGCTCAAACTCGCCCCGATAATTTTTTCCATGTTTGAGCTCGACTCGTTTAAGCTCGTTTAGCTAGCTCGTTTAACTTAATCGAGCTCAACTCGTTTAAGTTAATCGAGCTCAACTTGTTTAGTAACTCGATTAGGTTCATTTAGCTACTTAGTAGCTTGTTTGAGCTCGTTTAGTGAAATTAAAACAAAAATAAATTGAGCTTAAATTAAACATAATTTAAAAAAAAAATCCGGTATCTATTTTAGTTTGGGTCTTTTTTTGAATTTGAGATTTTTTTATATACATTAAAAAATTTATCTATTAATTTTTATTAAAATAATTATATGTATTAAATAAGTTATAAATGAGCTTGTTCGCGATCAAAAACAAGTTTTAATCAAACATAAATGATTTATTAACGAGCCCGTTCATGAACATAAACGAGTCGAACAAGAGTCTGTTCGGACTCGGCTTGTTTATTAAATGATCTATAAGTATCAAACGATCTTTGACCGAGTTTTGACCGAACTATTCACGAACCGTTCACGAGTGCTCGTGTTCGTTTGCACCCCTACCAGAATAGCAGCATCTACCACCTCCAAACAAGCCTGGACTGTTATGCAGAAAGAATATCAAGGAGACTCAAAAGTTATGGTTGTGAGGCTTCAATCATTAAGGCGAGAGTTTGAATCATTGCAAATGAAGAATGATGAATCTGTTTCAGATTTTTTGAGCAAAGCTATTGGAGTAGTTAGTCAAATGAGAACCTTTGGTGCAAAGGTTGATGATCAAACAATTGTAGAAAAAGTGTTGCGTAGTCTAAACTCTAAATTCGATCATGTGGTGACTGCAATAGAAGAATCAAAAGATTTATCAATATTTTCTTTTAATGAACTGATGGGGTCTCTACAAGCGCACGAAGTTAGAATCAATCGAAAGGGAGACAGAGAATTGGAAAAAGCTTTTCAAATACAAGAAAACAACTCTAGACGAGGTCGTGGTAGAGGGGGATACAGAGGTACATCTCGTGGGAGGTTTCCTGGAAGAGGTCAGACAAATGGACGTAGCAGAGGTCGTGGAAAGGATTTAACGGCAGTATCCAAATGCTATTCAATGTTACAATTGTGGTAACTTTGGACACATTAAAGCAAACTGTTGACATAGAGAGGAACAAACAAATTTCATGAAAGAGGAAGCAGTAGAGGAGGCTCATAGAGAAATTGAAGAGAAGTTGTTTATGACTCAAAACAACATCGAGGATAAACATCAAAGCAACATTTGGTTTGTTGACAGTGGTTGCTCAAACCATATGACAGGGTTTAAGTCGCTATTTTCAGAACTTGACGAATCAGACAAACAAAAAGTCAAACTTGGTAATGGAAACATTTTACACGTAGAAGGGAAAGGAACAGTGCAGTTTGAACTCAGTTCTGGAAAGTTTAAATATTTACATAATGTACAGTACGTTCCAGCACTTGGGTTCAATCTTATTAGTGTCGGTCAACTGGTATCAAGCGGATATTTGGTGATATTCGACAATGGCAAGTGTTGTATTATACAGAAAAATACGTGCCGACTTATGATGACCATATCAATGACTCAAAATCAAATGTTTCCTTTCGATATATCTGTTCTGGAAAACTTTATTTTGGCAACAAAAGAAGAGGATGAATCATGGATCTGGCACCTCAGATATGGGCATCTACATCTGAAAGGGTCGAAACTTCTCAAAAATAAAGAAATGGTCACTGGTCTACCAATTATCAATGATATAAAATTATGTCAATGATGTGTATTTGGGAAACAAACACGCAAGTCATTTCCAGTTGGTAGAGTTTGGCGTGTGAATGAATGTCTTGAGTTGTTGCACGCAGATCTTTGTAGTCTAATGCAGACTACTTCACTTGGTGGAAGTAAGTTCTTTTTCCTTATAGTTGATGACTACAGTAGAATGTCTTGGGTTTATTTTCTCAACAGTAAAGATGAAGCGTTTGATAAATTCAAACAATTTAAAAAATTGGTGGAGAAGCAAAGTGGTTTGTACATCAAGACATTAAGAACAGACAGGGGAGGTGAATTAATGTCTAAAGAATTTACTTCCTTATGTGAAGAGCATGGGATACAAAGAGAACTCACCACACCTTATACTCCGGAGCAAAATGGAGTAGCAGAGCAAAAGAATCAAACAGTAGTTGAAATGGCTAGGAGCATGTTGAAGGAAAAAGACTTGCCAAACACATTATGGGCTGAAGTTGTGGCCACAGCAGTGTGCATCCTCAATATTTCTCCAACTCATGCAGTGATGTATCAAACTCCTTTTGAAACTAGGAATGGTTTTAAACCCAATGTAAGTCATTTGAAAGTATTTGCCTCTCTTTGTGATGCATTGATTAATCCTCAAAGCAGAAGAAAATTAGATCACAAGTCCTAAAAATGTATATTTGTTGGGTACAGTGTTCAGTCAAAAGTCTACAAATTATTTGATCCTGAGAATAATAAAATTATTATCAGGAGAGATGTTGTATTTAATGAAACTTTGTGGTTGAATTGGCAGGATAAAAAGCACAAAGAGCAACGACATGTCATCTCAGTACCAAATATTGATGATGCACAAATACAAAATTCAGAACCTATATCAACACCTCCAGCTACTCCCAGTCATATAAATAATGAATAGCCATCTTCTGCGACATCGTCTGCACCATCAGCACATAGAAAATTTAAATCACTTGCAGAACTTTATGAATCTTGTGGATTTGCATTTATAAGCTCAGATCCTGCCACTTATGAAGAAGAATGAGGATAAGAAAAATGGGAGAAGGCAATGATTGAAGAAATGTCGGAAATCACCAAAAATAATACATGGGTGCTCTGTGATTTACCTGCAGACTCTAAAGCCATTGGTTTAAAGTGAGTATTCAAAACTAAATTTAGTTCAACTGGAGAAATACTGCGACATAAAGCTTGACTTGTTGTCAAAGGATACTCACAGGAGGCTGGTGTTGATTTTGAAGAAACATTTTCTCCTATGGCGAGATTCGAAACAGTTCGTATTTTTCTTGCATTGGCAGCACAACAACATTGGGAGGTATATCAGTTTGACGTAAAATTCGCTTTTCTCAATGGAGACCTTAATGAAGAGGTATATGTAGAACAACCTCGTGGATTTACAGTTAGGGGATCAGAAGAAAAAGTGTACAGACTCAGAAAAGCATTATATAGTTTGAAGCAAGCTCCACGGGCGTGGTATAGCTGCATCGATAAATATTTTTTGGAGCTTGGTTTTGAAAGAAGTGAAAGCGAACCTATTCTTTATGTCAAGCACAGTAGAGGTATTTTATGGTGGTATGTCTTTATGTTGACGATATGATTTATGCAGGATCTTATCAAGTTATGGTTGATGAATTCAAGAAACACATGAAGGTAGAATTTGACATGACTGATTTGGGGCCTTTAAAATACTTTTTAGGATTGGAAGTCATTCAAGGAGATGATGGAATCTTCATAAAGCAAGAGCTGTATGCGAAGGAATTATTGAAGAAGTTTGGCATGTTGAAGTGTAATCCTGTTGTGACACCATTACTTACAGGTGAAAAACTTATTAAATAGGTTGGAGAAACATCAGCAAATCCCACAGCTAATAGGAGTCTTGTAGGAGGGGTAATTTACTTGACTCACACTCATCCGGACATCGCATTTGCTGTAGGTATGGTTTAACGATTTATGGATAAACCATCTCGTATTCATTTTAGAGTTGCAAAACGAATTCTACGGTATATTGCTAGTATAGTAGGATTCGTAATATGGTATTCAAGCAAGGTAGACATGTTTTTTGATGGCAAGCTTTATGGTTATTCTGATTCTGATTTTGGAAGTTGTCTTGATGATCGAAGGAGTATATCTGCACATGTTTTTACTCTAGGATCTGGTGTTGTAGCATGGAGTTCAAAGAAATAGCCTATTACTGCTTTATCTAACACTAAAAAGCAAAATATATAACAGTTGCATTTGCAGCCTGTCAAGCTGTGTGGATCAGAAGCATTCTCAAAGAGTTACAACAGCATCAAAGATCAGCAATAATAATCTACTGTGATAATAAATCGTCTATCTTCATGACAAAGAATTCAGCATTGCATAGTTAAACCAAGCACATTGATACAAGGTACCATTACATTAGAGATCTTGTCACTGAAAAGGTTGTTGATATTCAACACTGTAGCACTCATGAGCAGCTTGCAGATGTCCTCACTAAAGCATTGCCAAAGGACAAATTCATTTATTTAAGATCACTGTTAGGAGTTTCTGAATTTGAGTCACGGTGTGTTGAATCAGGGGAAAGTGTTGAAAGTTAGATTCAACTCTAAAATAGTCAAATGAGTATTCAAATAAATTCCTTCTAATTAGGAAATTAGTATAGGACGGTTTCTGTTTCTATAGTCTATCAGTCTTCCTAGTTTGTAGGAACTGATATTGCTGTTGATATTTAATATCTATTGTAATCTGCCTATATATAGTGAAGGTTGATTTATATATATATATATATACACAGTAACATGTTCCCATACGTATACAACATATACAGAACATCATATGTTTATATATATCAACCAAGCAACAAAAGAATAAATGAGAGGGAATAAGGATTCCATTACTGATCAACTTCAAAGTGGGGAATAATCACAAGCGGATGAATTCCTCGTTTCACCAACTAAGAGCAACCCAGTAAAATGCTTCTATCATCTGTGTTTGTTCTCAATTGCAGAGTGTTTTTGTTATCTTGAAATACCCACAGTCAAGCAAGTAAAAAACTTCCTGATATTGTCTCTAAATATCAGGGCCAGTTTACCCATGTTAGGTAACTGCCAACCACACGTATTTGTACACGTGGTGTCTTTGGGTGTAAAATCCAACATACAGGTTATATGAGTTCGAATAAAATATAGAGCATTGAAGTTGTCTTTTCTATTTTGTTGCTGTATTCTACTTATCACCAACAGAATTATCTTTAAAAAGTGTAAGATGAAAATTTATTAACAATTTTAAATCACTTTTTAAATTTTGAATTGGATTCGAGCAGATTCAAAATTTGTTGAGCAAAACTTGGTTAAGTGCAAAAATTTGCCAAATGGGGATTCAACAGGCGAAAATTTGGAAGATTTGCAAACCAACTTTGCTCCTTTCAACCTGGAAGATTTGCAAACCAACTTTGGTCCTTTCAACCTTGATGGGAAGGTGATGATAACTCACAACATTCAACTACAGCAGCAAAGAAGATGTGTGTGTAAATTCATAATAAAAAGTTCTTAGAAATACTTCCCTAAAAGAAATCCTCATCATTTAAGGAAATACTAATGTAAATTCTAGCATAGTGTACTCTTGATGACAAGGGTAATGTATGATCTTAACTGTACCTCTCTATAACTTACCCTTTAGTGTTCATCTCTCTATCCTTCTTATTTAGTTTTATTTTATAAAAAATCCAAAAATAATATTAAAAAAAAATCTTAAATTTGTAAACACAAACAAAATTTGCTGAAATTGATTGTTATTAAATCCAAGACCCATACTTTAAACCACATCCAACAATCATTCCAAGAATCTATAGTATGATAAGGCGCGGATATTAGGACTTTGCATTCGTTTTGATTCTAGTTGCTAGTCCATTCACACTATTGTTTTGATTTTGCCAGCACCCAAACTAACTAGTGTTAGTTAGCTACGATTTTTAATAGGTATTTGTTTATGATTATTCGAAAATTTATTTTTGGATGTAATTTTTTATCTCCCCGACTACGTTAGTTTTGTGAATTTTATACCTGATTTTTTTTTTAAAAAAAATAAATTAAATCCTTTTATTTGAATTTTATTATTTTTAAAAATAACAAGATTATTCAAATTTATGGGAAAAAATGACAAACCGTGAAGTTATTTAAAAAAAAATGTGAATGTTATAGGAGATTGTGTATATGTTTGGGACGGCTGGTGATTGTAAAATAATCACTTATGGGGTGGTGAAATCCCAAACATGCCCCTCCATCCTAAATTTATATTTAGAATAATGGGTTATTTCCAAAAACACCCAATTTTTTCAAACGTTTCTCTTTGAGCACCCGGTTTTGAAAGTATTGGAAAACCACCCCCAAAATCAAAACCACTAGTGGTTTTTGGTATTTTTGTGAGTGGTTTTGGTGTTGTTTGAGTGGTTTTGAAATTCTATATGTTTAATTTAGAGATTCAGAAATTTCCTAATATCAAAATTACTCATATAACACCAAAACCACTCACAAAATTACCAAAAAACACTAGTGGTTTTGATTTTGGGGGTGGTTTTCCAAAGCTTTCAAAATCGGGTGCTCAAAATGAAATGTTTGAAAAAATGGGGTATTTTTGGAAATAACCCTTAGAATAATAATGCATGAATGTAAATTTAGGATGGATGAAGGGCTTCTTTGGGATTTCACCATCCCATAAGTGATTATTTTAAAATCACAAGCCGTCCCAAACACATACTGTGTTTGTTGTGAGTTTGATAGGAGCGTTTGAGGTGATTAAGAGAGTGAATGATTGAAGGAGGTGGAGGCAAAATGTAATTGGAGTTACATGTTTTGTCTTCGGGGCAAGGTTAAAGGTCTTAAGCAGAAGTTGGAATGATTTTTGAATGACTATGATGTTAATGATGGTGATGAGGGAGGAATAAAGATAGAAAAATTAAAAGTATAAAGTAAGACAGAGAATGACAAGAGTGGACTCTGAGTATGTCTCGAAGGAGGAGATGAGATCGTGAGACTTGTCAGCATGGTTGATTTCGGTGCGTCGACCAAATCTTGAGACTTCTTGGAGCTGGAATGCTTTAAGAATAATTTGATTGGAAGTAGCATGTTCGTTGTATATATACCTTGTGGGATGACCAAAGTATCTCCTTATGTAACATTATTTGTAATTGGCCCTCCAAAACATAGATGACCTTTGTTGCTCGAGGGTGATAGTGGAAGCATGGACATGTCCAGTGTCTTTAGCCCGTGCACACCAGTTTGAGTTTCCTTGTAACCGAACTTGGGCTGCAACACAACTCGTCCTTTTCTTTTTTTTTTGAAAAAATAAATCTTCGGAACGGGCATTCTGATCGTGTCAAAAGGAGCTCCCTTTTATTCTCCCAAGGATCTCCTATTCAGAGGGTTTTTCTTCAAAAGATCCCTTGTCCTAGTCAAATTGCAATTTTCTTTCCTGCTTCAGTTAGATTTCTCAAACATATAAAATCCAATTTTATCTAAATAAGAAAATACAATCCACCGGGATTTCAAGAACCGGATCATTAGCTATGGACAAACCCATTCCATTGCGGGTGAATAACTAGAGACAATCAATGGTTTCAGGAGTAGGGTTTGGACCAAAGTCCACAAAGCATACACGCCCTAAAAGGTCATGAACCATACCTTTTTTGTGTACCCTTCCGTGCCCTTCAATATGCCTTAGCCCACACTCTGAGGTACCTTACCATCCCTACTTTAAGCATGCAGTTTCCGACCCTTAATGATCCAAGTTTAACATTATATTATGGTTCTAAAATTATCATATTTCCAAAACTTGTGTTAGAAGAAGCAACAACAACATTGTCATTTTATTTATTTTATTTTAAAGTTAGAATAAAAGTGTAATTAAACATAGAACCATATTTGATATACAAAATCACAAAATCCTCAAATTTTAAAAGTTAGAGTTTTAGATTTTACCTTAAGAGTGAGCTTGAAAAGCTTGAAAAGACTTGAAATCACTAGTTATTTTCTTGAAAATTGATTGAGAACTTAAATGAGGTTATATTTGGTTGTTAGGGTATTAGATGAAGGTTGAAAAATGAGTGGATGTTGGTGGATAGGGGGCTGGTCGACTAAGAGATTGAAGGAGGAAGAAAGCGAGTGAAATTGTGAAAAAATAAAATTGAGAAGAATAGGGTTTAGGTGTCATGACATGTGGACCCCATTACACAAGTGCTAGGTTTTAATTTGTTTTGGGCCTCTAAGGAGCCCAAGCCCAATCTAAAACCAATTCAATTTAATTTCCGTTCCACCACCATTTATCTCTCGGATTTTACGGTTTAAAATTTTATTTTTCATTTCCTCACCTTTTTTTGATTTTGAAAAATCTATTTTCAAGATAAAAATACATTTTGGAGATAAGTTAAACTTTTCTGAAATAAAATCCCACTTTTAAAAAATAATTTAATTTTTTATTATAAACTTTTAATTTTTTTTTTACTAAGAATCGACATTCAAAAATCACATGGCTCTAGAACTCATAATTTTGGTCCAAAAATGATGTTTGGTGAAAGGTCAACATTTGGTCAAAGGTCAACATTTTAGGAATTTACCAATTCAATTGTTAAGAATTTTCTTTAGGAACCATTAGGCATCAATTTAATCAAAACCGAACGAATTTCAAAACATGTAATTATTGTTGAAAAATACATAATCATATAGATCATCGAAAATCACTGAGTAGTCACACGATCTTAATTTAAATAAGATTCGAAAATACTCAAGTCAAATTAAACTCAAAATAGTCCAAATCCCTATTTTTGCCCCAAAGAATCGCACTAAACCGAACCTAACTGCTAGACCGAAATTGCGGACGTTACAACTCTCTCCCACTTTATCACGTCCATAAGATGGGGATATTAATTTTTCGTATTTTAGAAATTTCATTTCATTATTTTAATTTTACTTGATTTTTATTTGATTTTTAATTATTTTTCATTCCGGGGTAAAATGGATATTTTAAAATGTTGACTTTTCGATTTGACCATAGGTTTTGACTAAATTTACTTTTGGGATGATTTTGAAAATAAAAGGGAATTTTGAGTTATTTGGTAATTATTTCTCAATTTGGGTTATTTTAAAGTCAAATTGAACTTATGGGTTTATGGTGATATTTACCACCCATATAAATATCAAAAGTTGGTTTTTAGAATCATTCTACACTAAAACCTAAGAATTGATTTTTCATGTATTCATTCTTTTCTCTAAAAAAAAAAAAAAAGTCGTGGATTTCTAAACTACATTCTTCAAGAATTCAATTTGGGGATTTAAGTTCTTGTAGGGTTCCTTTGTTAAGGTAATTGTTCATATTCACTCTTCTTGATTTAATCGTTGTAACTTTGATTTAGGGATTTTTGGGATAAATTAAGGTTTAGCGATTTGGGATTATTTTCCATTAAATTTGGGTTTTGAATTTCTTGATTTTAATACATGTGATTTGGGTCTTTCGGGTTTTTAATTGAGATTTTATTTGTTGATTATTTGAAAAACCCTAACTTTTAGAATTGGGGATTTATGTATTTTATTCTTGATTTGATTTAGATCAAAATGGGGATCGTCAACTAGAGTGATTTTGGTGGATTTTGGAATTAGCGGTAAAGGTTAGTAGTCATGTTTATGCCCTCATAATTGTTTGATTCTGTTTGTTTTTCTGCGTGTAAATTGATTAAATTACAATAAGCTTGGAAATTGGTTATCGTCTGTTGCTGCATCTGATATGAATTACTTGGGTATAATTGCTGCCTATGTATCTGTGCACTGTCTGGTTAAATTCTATAAATTCTGCGGAATCTGCTGCTTATATGTGGACATATAAATTTGGTGTTCATATCTATCTGTTAAACTGAAAAATTTAACTCTATAATCCGTTAAAAGTCCTATCCTAGATTAATACGATAAGACCGGCATGCTGCAGGGAAAACTAGATGTATATATCGATGCGCAAAAGTGTATATAGCCTTAATTGCCAACCCATTTTCTGGATGCGACGATATCACTTCTGGAGCTTTGCTCATGTCTGGATGTGATGACGTTACTTTTAGGATCTTTGATCCATTTCTGAGGGTATTACCCTATCTCTGTCTGTATTCTGTTCCCGATTTGTGTTATTAAACAAAGGACAGGCCTGGTAAGTTAATCACTTAATAATATGGTAATCAAAATATTATATTCGTAAAAGTGTTTTTGTATCTGTCTATGAATGTTTGATATGTATGACTTGATTTCTGTCTGTCGCTTTATGCTTTGAGTTCTAACCTTTGGATAGTTTGGAATTCTGACTCCTAACTGGCCGTAGGCGTTAGAAATGGACCCGCTTAGATCGCTAGAGCTTGAATAGTGAAAGACATAATTTGAATTAGGCTGAAACTGTGCCCAGTGTCCGTAACCGAGCTAGGTACCAAAATTGATGCCGAATTGTCACTTAAACATCTGTCTAACTCATATAATTGTCTCCTGACCAAGCTAGTTACTGAATTCCTTACCGAAATACAAATTGGTAACTCTTGTGATTCTCCCTGACCGAATAACATGTCGGGCTGCATACCGAACTCCTAATTTGGTATCGGTCTTCCTCTTGAGATAATTTGATAACTTTTAAGCCTCTTTTAGACGGTAATTGCAATAATCTGTAATCACTTAACCTAGATCACTTAAAGGGGATTGTAATGGGATTAATTGGAGTTCATAATCAACTTATTTGCTCTTGTCTGTAACCCTATGTTTGTTAACTAACCTGCATATGTGTGTGACATTCTATTCTACTAAATAAGATGCATTCCGTGTGTGTATGTTGGGCATTAGCTAACTAACCAGACATCGATAGTCTGACCTTTTTGTTGTTTTTATTTTTGTTCTATATATTTTTAAACCCATTTGGGATGGAATTGTTGAGTTCAGATAGTCAGGAGGGATAGCAGGATACCATTCGCAAGTCAACATTCAAACATCATCTAGCATCTATCTTTCAGTTTGAATCCATATGTTATTGCTTTTGAATTTATTTTCAGAAGTGTAACCGCTACATACTTTTGGGATTTGTTTTCAAATTAGACAATTTGAGTATTTCAATTTGACTTCACCTATTTTGGACCACTTTTGAACATTAAGAATTTATCAGAAATGTTTCTTAATTTTGTAACTGCTTCGTATGTTTGATTTGCCTATTTATCTATCTGTCCGTTCTGCATGTGACATCCGTTCTCCGCGTCCCTTCCGCCGGGTGGGGGTACGGGTGTTACACACTTAGGAAATTTCGTCCCTAAAATTTCTTCGATTAATGTCGAAGGTATCGCTCACGCTCAACCTTTTTGGACTTCCAATGATGTCTCCTTAAAATCATGGTTAACATTAGAATTGAATAGATAAGTTTAAATTCAAATAACACCGAATAAAGTAAGTGTGCTCGGGTATCCACACTGGAGGACACTACCGATTCGAGTTCAAAGCGATTCTTTTAAAAACTCTTTTTGAAAAAAAAAATTGTAGAATCATCGCCTTAGATTAAATATCTAAACCATGATTCAAGATCATATTCACTCGTACGAGTGATCAAGATTTGGGGGTTGAGTTGGTCACCAAGTTTACACACAAGACGAAAAAATAAATTTTCTATTTCAATCATTCACTCCATCTTGAAAGTTTCCACCTTCGAAGACTCCCTTGAACCCAATATATAGACCATGCCGGGTCTCTATGGTCACATAAGTCACTATAATGTCCTAAACATGCTTAAACATGCTCATGCCAGTTATGCACATGATCACACAACACATATATCAAGCATATTCAAGCATACTCATATCAATCATCATTTATCATACACAAACATATGCCATCAATCACAAGTGCAAGCAACTAGCAACAAATTCAATGATCATATCGAAACTTTGTTCGTAAACTTTTTCGACCAATCACCTTTACAAAGATGCACTTTAGGTATAGTACTTTATTGGTTTCCAAAATTTTCCACATATACACATACGTTGTATGTCACAAACCATCCAATATAAGGCATACAATGTCAAAGATTGCCAAAAACCCATTATTAAAATATTTTTTCCTCCAAATTTTGTCTAAAAGAAACATAACATTCATCAATATTATAACATTAGGTTATTTCCAAAAACACTCCATTTTCTCAAACGTTTCACTTTGAGCACCCGGTTTTGAAATTTTTGGAAAACCACCCCCAAAATCAAAACTACTAGTGGTTTTTGGTATTTTTGTGAGTGGTTTTGGTGTTGCATGAGTAATTTTGATATTAGAAAATTTTCGAATCTCTAAATTAAACATATAGAATTTCAAAACCACTCATACAACACCAAAACCACTCACAAAAATACCAAAAACCACTAGTGGTTTTGATTTTGGGGGTGGTTTTCCAAAACTTTCAAAACCGGATGCTCAAAGTGAAACGTTTGAAAAAATGGGGTGTTTTTGGAAATAACCCTTATAACATTTACACTATAGATATAAAACGAAATTTCATAAATGATTTATCCACTCAAGTATAAGTATTGTGATTGGACTTATATGTAAAATGTATCAATCCATGTTTCATAATATTTTCCAATGCTTACATAATTTAAAACGTTTGTCAATCACAATCACTTCAATCATACAAAATTTCACATCACAGATGAGTTCATCACTAACAAAGATGAGTTCATCACTAATAAAAATGCACAATCACATCCAAAATCAAATACATACTCACATATGCAATAAAAATGCATACCAACGTATGGAAAAATCATCATAACTTCCAAATTTCGTGCATTTTTCGTATTGTTTTTACCAACACTACCGTGAATCATCCAAATAAAATGAATTTTCTCCAAAATAACATTTGGTAAATATTCATAGAAATGCAATTATTCAAAAGTAATCAGTAATAGGAATGCAATTTCTCAAAAGTAGTATCAAATCAAAATGTAATTTCCAAAATTAAGGTTTGGAAACACACCATCCTCCCCCGCTTAGAAAATTTCATCCTTGAAATTTAATGCAATACAAGCAAGGGAACAAGATGCAAACAAACACACAATGATCACACAATATGCCAAGGACCTTAGACTCGTGATCCACCAAATGTAACGTCACTTCCGGTCAGGAAATAAACTGGAATAGTAACATCACTAACATTTCGATATCCATTTCATTATCCAATTATTCCGAAATCATTTGTGTAAAAATTACTAATAAAAGTCTTTTTCTAAATCTTCAATCAAGCAGTGGAAGCTTATATTTATTTAAAATGCTATTATTGAAAATCAAATATTGGGGACCCAACACATAGATAGCATTTAAAATTTGGTAAAGGTAAAAGATAAGGAATAATAAGAATCAATAATACTCAACTACAAGTTCCCATATCTTTAAAACAATTACACAGTTAATGACAATAAACATTTATTGAGTAAATTATACTTTACAATAAGATAATATGTTACAAAATTTACTCCATTGATTCCTTGTACTCCTTGTTGTACTTGGGGAAAATATTTAAAATACAATGGAAAATGTAAGCGAAAAATTCTTAATTTGATTCCCATATCTAACGCACGCAAATTCATTTTACTTTCCAAAATCATTTTGTCAAAACTTTTGGATTTTGAAATCTCATTTAATAAATATTCAATCCCCAGAAATTCTAAAAACCGTTTACAAAAACTTTTGTGGTTCAAAAGTTGAATCTATTTTATTCTAAAAGTATGCTTCTCTTTCAAATCCATGATTTTCAATCCACTTCTATGTACCAAAAATATATTTGGAAAAATCACAATAATCAATGTTGGCTTACTTGTATCACAAGTTATCAACCCAAGACTCATATATGGATATGCATGCTAATATGTCATAACCTCATGCCAATGCCGATATTCAATGCACTAAATAAACCTACAACTCATGTATGGACATGCATGCCAATATGTCATAACATCATGTCAACACCAAAATTCAATACACCACACAAACATACATAACTCATATATTCACCCAATACACACCGCAAGATCAAGGAGAGTTTAACACAATTTGAAATAATAAAAAAAGGCAATTCAATGGAAAATCGGATGAATAAATGAAGATAAAGTCACACATTCAAATCCGAAATTCTACGTGCACTAAAGGAACTTTCAGAACTGGGCAGAAATAACAAGTCAATAAATCATTTAAAAAAAATCAATAGATAGTTTACTTCAATAGAAATGTGTGACCGCAAACGGCACCCGATTCGGAGTTCAAACGAAGGAGAGCAATAACGTGGAAGTTTGTTGTTCAAATCTGAAATTTCTGCACACTGAGATTTTTCAAAATTAAAAATTGAACTCTGCCCAGTAAATTAATCAAAAATCATAACTAGATAAGAGACTTTAAAACAAAAATGTAGCCGCAAATGGCACCTCAATCGGAGTTCGAATGAGGGAGAACGATAACGAGGAAGTTTGTTGTTTAAATTTGAAATTTCTGCATACTGTGGGATTTTTTTGAAATTCAAAATTTGAAATCAGCCCTGTAAATTAATTAAAAATAATCACTAGATAAGAGATTTTAAAACAAAAATGTAGCCGCAAACGGCACCTCAATCGGAGTTCGGATGAGAGATAACGATAACGAGGAAGTTTGTTGTTTAAATTAGAAATTTCTGCATACTGTGGGATTTTTTTTTTTTAAATTCAAAATTTTAAATCAGTCCAGTAAATTAATTAAAAATTATCACTAGATAAGAGATTTAAAAAAAAATGTAGCCGCAAACGGCACCTCAATCGGAGTTCGGATGAGAAAGAACGATAACGAGGAAGTTTGTTGTTTAAATCTGAAATTTCTGCATATTGTTGGATTTTTTTTTTTTTTAATTTAAAATTTGAAATCAGCCTAATTTATATCATTAGAGGCATAACCAACTAACACAAAACTCATCAACTCACGACACCATCCATTAACAAGGAAAATGTTCAAATTCATTAGATAAACATATTCACATTAAGCATGATTAACAACATAAAACACTTATAATTCATTTCATCACCTTTTTAATCCACATTACCATTACATTTTCACATTTCAAAATCAAGTTCAACATAAAGGTACCAATTTATACTCAATGGACCTATTTTAATTCAAGAAGTCCACGCTAAATCACTTTCACTACACTTCATCAATTTCAATGCATATTGCCGTTTTATCAAGGAATTAATTTACATTTTGCAAGTGTAGTTCATATCTTCACTATTACTATTTTGTTGCCCCTTATCACTAGCACAGTGTGAACACGGAATCACTATGGAAGACACTCCATGGGTGTGGACCGAAGTCCCGCTACCGGCAAGCCGGGTGAACCGAAGTTCCACTATGGACCGAATAGTCTCAATTAATGAGTCGGAATCATGATTTAGACCGAAGTCCCACTATGGAGTCGTCGCCCCATTGAGACTACCATGCCTCATTAATACACTTAGACAATTAAGTCTATGACCAACATTTCCTAGAGCATGCTCACTATTCACTACTCAATACTAGCACAAAAAGGGCAACAATTACACTTTAGTGATATTATTTCTCATTAGTCACCAATTATCACATAAGGTCTCATTTTTATCATTCTTAACATTTAGGACACTCTTACCATCCTTTCCACAATAATTTCACTTCATCATTAAGCCACCATTAAATTTAGTGTGTTGCATGACTTTAGACATGTTGCAAAATTTACAACTAATAAGTTCACATTAACATTTACTTAAGATTCATTTAATGTCATTGTGGCTCATTAATTATGTTGACCAACCAATCACTACACAAGACATTTATGTGATCAAAGACATCACCAAACAACATAATTCACAAAAATCTCACAATGCCAACAAGGTTCCCAAATCAACCATATACATCACAATTTCACCATAACTCAAACATCAATCACTCAATAGCAATCAATTCGACAATATTCATCACAATAAACGCAATCATGATATCCAAATAAAAAGGCATTGCAGAATTTAAGTCTCTATTCTAACTCCATCAATTCACAACAATGTGTACTTAGTCCACCCAAACTTCAATATCCAAATTCCAGCTCCTAGCATGTTCCTAATGCATTGTGGCATGTTCTAACGCCCTAATCATGACAATAAGCATGTGATTGACATTTTTATGCATAAGCCAACTTGATTAAAACTCTTTACACAAATTTCCATTTTGAAGATATGAGGATAACAAACCTTATTATGCATCAAACCAAACCGAGCTCCCAAGCTCGCTCAACCGGCTCCAAGATTTCTATTTATGCATCTATCAACCCATAGGACACTCAATTAATGCTTATGCATATAACACGTCTATCTCATACCAATTCTATAGGGCATTAAAATAATCAATTTGAATTTGAACATAAACTTGGTTTACAAAAATCTATCTCTTCAGAACTCATTTTATTTCATAGTTTAGGTCTTAAAAATTTAATTTAAGGAACCTTAATATATTATCAATATATTAGGCCTTAAAAATTTATAGTTCCCTCACAAAGTGACGAGATTTGGTCTAAAAACTCTATTTTTATCAAATTACCCACATTAAAAACCTTGTTTTTGTTCAAATAAGCAAGACCCATATTCTTAAGTGTCTTAGAGACAATTTCAAATATAAAGCTCAAGGTTTAATGGTTCTAAAATTATCATATTTCCAAAACTTGTGTTAGAAGCAACAACATCGCCATTTTATTTATTTTATTTCAAAGCTAGAATAAAAGTGTAACTAAACATAGAACCATATTTTATACAAAATCACAAAATCCCCAAATTTTAAAAGTTAGGGTTTTAGATTTTACCTTAAAAGTGAGCTTTAAAAGCTTGAAAAGACTTGAAATCACTAGTTGTTTTTTCTTCAAAATTGATAGGGAACTTAAATGGGGTTATATTTGGCTAATGGAGGAGGAAGAAATAGAGTTAAATTATGAAAAAAAATTGAGAAGAATAGGGTTTAGGTGTCATGACATATGGGCCCCACCACACAATTGCTAGGTTTTAATTAGTTTTGGGCCTCTAAGGAGCCCAAGCCCAATCTAAAACCAATTCAATTTAATTTCCATTCCACCACTATTTATCTCTCGGTTTTTACGGTTTAAAAATTTATTTTTCATTTCCTCACCTCCTTTTGATTTTGACAAATCTATTTTCAAGATAAAAATACATTTCGGAGATAAATTAAACTTTTCTGAAATAAAATTCCACTTTTAAAAAAAAATTAATTTTTTATTATAAACTTTCATTTTTTTTTTTAATCAAGAATTGACATTCAAAAATCTCATGGCTCTAGAACTCATAATTTTGGTCCAAAAATGATGTTCGGTGAAAGGTCAACCCTTGGTCAAAGGTCAACATTTTAGGTCAAACATAACATTTTGGTAAAATCAAGGTCTATGGGTTTACTAATTCAATTGTTAAGAATGTTCTTTAGGAGCCATTAGGTATCAATTTAATCAAAACCGAACGAATTTCAAAACATGTAATAATTTGTTGAAAAATACATAATTATATAGATAATCAAAAATCACTAAGTTACACTTTGTGTACCCTTCAGTGCCCTTCAAGATGCCTTAGTGCACGCTCTGAGGTACCTTACCATCCCTACCTTAAGCATGCAGTTTTCGACCCTTACTGACTCCAAGATTAACATTCCTTAGCTAAGGCTCTTATTACCACTTTGTAACCCAAATTACTATGGTTTTCACCTGCACGCACCTTAATCTCCATTCCAAATATTAGGAGCACCAATTAAACCATCATTTATATTTTCCGTTTCCTCGTCTTCTCTTGGTCTAAAATTTAATTCGGTAACTTTTTGTAAGACTAATCGGTTTAAAATTAGATTAACGACTAAAGGATTAAAAATAAAAATTAAAAAGAGGTGTATACTTTGCTAAAAAAAATTCGGTAGTCAAATATATTAAATAAAGAAGTATATCGGTTTTAACTACATTTTTTCTTTGAGAGATTTTCTATTTTGAGTAATCTTCTTCCGATTCAACCGTTATAGAAGATGACTACTATACAGTAGAAATATGGTGAAGTACGAGATTGAGATCATGAATTTAAAATATCATGATTTTAAATTTTTCAATATTATAGTTTCTCATCCGAGATGAGGAAATTGTTTATATTTAAATCAAATTGATTGATGAAGACTGAATTGAATTTGTAGGAATTAAAGAAAGAAGATTCAAAATTTTGAAATGATTAAGTCAATGTGGAAATTTGTGAGGATGCCTTGAATCAAATTTTGGACACTAGATTATTATTATTATTATTATTATTATTATTATTATTATTATTATTATTATTATTATTATTATTATTATTATTATTTTATTTTTAAGATTTTCTATTTTGAGTTTAGATCTATTCCTAGAATTCTCATTTGATTTTCTTAATTATGATTATTTGATAATCCTGAATTAAAGAGAAAAATTATTGAATACTAATAATTTTAATAATTTTAAGGGTGGATAAATACCGCACCTATGATACTTTAATTTTCAGTTTTATCCTTAATATGTTTTTTTATTTAAAAATATATTTATTTTAAAATAAAAAATTTAATTTAAATATAATAATATAAAAATTACCATTATTAATTTAAAATTTTAAAAAGAAGAGGTTAGAAACCCTAAGAAAGTGGATAAGAGCATGCGAAGGAAATTTAGCCTTAGAGTAGAGCAATCAAACATCAAAACACAACTGAACACCCGAATTGAAACGGCTCGAACAAGTGAGGGACCAAGAATAAAATAAAAAAATATATGAAAATTTTAGAGACAACAATTCAAATTATTAAATCAGACACTACTATTTAGACGTAATAATACAATTACAGTAAAATCTCTATAAATTAATACTCGATAAATTAATAGTCTCGATAAAATTAATAATTTGTCCAATTCTAACTTGGACCAGTACAAAATTGGACCCCAATCGATAAAATAAGAAGATAATAAATTTTTTGAAATCCCAATGTATATATATTGGTTCCAACGAAACGATAAATTAATAATTATTAAAAGATTACAAATTTTAATATTGTCTAGTAAAAATATTAATCCTTGTGTATATATATTGGTCCTAACAAAACTATAAACAACATATAAATTATTGGTATCATGAACTAACTTTTTACTTATTTAGAAACAATGAACTTGACAAATTTAATTTAATTAATAAATTGGAGTGTGAATGTACATTAAACTTGGAAATTTAAAGGTCATACGTAAAATCTCTTAAATAATAAATTATTAATTTATCGATATAATAATATCTCGCTAAATTAATGAAAAATCTCGGTCCAAATATTATTAATTTATAGAGATTTTACTGTAAATAGTTTTTATGTGATTATTTGTGTGATTATGATCTTTTTTCTCATGACTGAAAATTTCGGTACGTTGAATTGTTAACCACTCAGAGTGTAATATCTAAAATCGTAATCCGTCAAATTGCAACATATCGTCCGCTTGAGTTTATGTATAAATTAAACTCTTATATTGTATATGAAATTACTAATTATATAGAATTTAAATATAAATTGAATTAAGACATCCATAAATTCAAATACTAATTAATGAAGAGGACGGATAAATAAAATTTAAATAAAATAATCTAAAATAAAATATTAATTAATTAAAAATATATTAATTCATTAAAAATAAGGGTAAAATTGAAAAAGATGCGGTATTAACTAAATTACCGTACGATATTTACCGCATTAGTAATTTTATAGACATTTCAAAAAAATAAAATAAAATAATTTAAAAACTAAAAATAATAATTAAAATAATATAGACTTAATGAAATACCAATAAAAATAATAAAATAATTTCAAATTTCTTAATAACTATTAAAAAGAAATATTTGTCGTTGTTTAGAAAATTTTAAAATTGAAACTCAAAAGAATTAAAAATTATTAAGTTCGAAATTAAATAATTATTAAATTACATGCTTATTAAAAATTTATTTAAACTACATAATATTTGGTTATATTTAAGTATAAAAATAAAAATTAAAACTAAACAATATGAAACAAAAATTTAAAATTATTTAAAATGATTAAACTAAACACCAAAACCACCGGTAGTTATTTTTATTTTGGAAATGATTTTACAAAATTTTTCAAAATTAGAAGTTGAGATTTAGAAAAGTGGAGGGTTTTTTTTAAATAACCAAAATTAATATAACTCAAAACAATATACTAAATCTAACTTTTAACATATTATATAAATATTAAATTTACTTTATAAACATGAAGTCTTTAGATCAATCCTCAATTTTTTTTCATATATAATGGTATAAAATTAAAATAAAACAAATTAAATCGAATTAAACTATATCCAACCTTCAATTTATACCTAAATACGTAATTAAGTCCAATGAGTTTCGACTTAATTTTTATTTAAAAATCACTTCATATCCAAAATCAAAGCCATTAAAAGATAATTGAAAATTTATGCCGAGAAAATTAGTTTAATGTATCCTTACTAGTATTATTAAATTGACATATGATAATTTAAATTATATTAATTTATATTAGTTGTCAAATATTAATTTTTTTAAATAATAAATTTAAAACTGGAATTTGAAATTAGTGTACTCAATTACTTATATATATATAATATAATTAATATTTATCAAGATAAGTATACTTTTAATAATAATTAAATAAAATAAATTGAAAAGAAAAAATTAAATTTTTTATTTTATTAAAATGATAAGTGTGGTGCCAAATAAACCACAGCCAAATATTAGGTTAAAATTACTTGAGAAAATAACTAAAAGCTTACAGAGATGATTTCTCAGAGTTTCTGCTCTAATGAATAATAATCGGATTCTTTTTCAATCAACCCTACCCCCTATTTATAGGAGGTATTTGAGTCCTATTCCCCTTTGGATTGAGACTCCTTATCCTTATTGAACTTGGTCTCTTTTTTGGGCTTGGGGTCTTATTTTTGGACTTGGTCTCCTTTTTGGATTTGGTCTCCTTTTTGGATTTGGTCTCCTTTTTGGATTTGGGATGGATACTTCAATTGTTAATGAATTAGGTTACCGTAAGCAAAATTGATTGGGCTTGGACTTTTTGATATTGTTTGAAAGGTTGTCAAGCTGTATCATGCTTCTCCGGCCGCAAATGACAGCTGAGTTGGTTTGGGCCTCATTCGGCCGAAAACCTGATGGGTTTGCTTCGGCCGAAGGGGCGTTGACTATCTTTGGCCGAAGTTTTGGTTTTGTTTATTTGGGCCCTTGGATCTTTCAAGTTGCTCGAGGCTCTCAACCCTATGGGGTCGTAGGTTGCTCTCCCACCACAGTAATCCCCCTATTGCCATTACTTGGCTCTTTCAAGTATGGCAATAAGTTAGTGACTTGTTTCGGTCGAGGAGATATTTCTTTATTGAGGTGCTTTCGGCCGAAGGGTCATGTTCTTGGTGCGTTGCCAGCTAGAATCCCACTAATTGATTGATTTCTCTTTTGGGTATCCACGTCATCGTTTGCGTATCAAATCTTTTTAAATTCGACGGCTCCTCGACTGTTGTGCCCTAAAGGTGAAATCATTACCCTTTTATTTAAACGTCGGTATGTCTCTCTCTCTCCTTCATCTTTTCAAATTCATTTCTCTGCGTTTCTCTCTCTAAAAGTGAAGCTCAGTCGTCATTCTTTCTTCTAGTGGAGCTCTGGTTCTGATTCTAGCTTGTCTTCTTCACATTCTCAAGGTAAGCTTCTATTACTTCATTCCCTTTTTGTCTTCTGGTTGTTTTGCTGCTTTGGTTTTGACAATTTTTGGCCTGTTATTGTACATGTTTCGTCTATTTTGAGGGCTTTTTAGTTCGCCATTGTGTTTGTTTTGGTTTTCCAGTGGAGTTCCGGCTGGGCCTGGTTTACAGTTATGTTTCAACCGATTGTCTTCTTCTACTTACTGGATTTTGGTTTTATCTTTCCACATTCCTGTTGTTTTCGCCTTTTCTGGATTATTTTAATTTCCACGTGTACACGTGTTCACGTTTCCGTAGTGTAGCTCTTTGTGTAGATCTGTGTGTGTTGCCCTAACTTCGGTCGAAGATCACTAACCTGCCTTTTCTTTCGGTTGAATGTAGATGTCTTCTAATTCTCTAGACACTTATACTTTTGCCGGTCTTACTTGTGATTTTTCGGCCGAAGAGGATGGCGCTGAGTGTTCTTCTGCCCAAAATTTCCCGGCCGAATCTAGGCCTCAAGGCATTCTTCCCCGTTGGCTCAACGTGCGCAACACCATGACTAGGGGTGAGTTGGAGGTTGTGCGCTTTAGTTGGAAGTTCCCTGATTGGGTCAAGACTAGGCTCCTAAAGGATAATGAGAAGGTTGATGACGCTTTGGCCGACGGGTGGGAGCCTTATTACCTTAGGCATTTCGAGATTGGTCTCAGATTTCCCATAATCGGTCTGATCGAAGAGTTATGTACTTGGTGTCAAATCCACCCTAGCCAATTGACCCTGCTTGCTATTCGTATATTACTGAGTGTGGATCGATTGAAGGAGAAGTACAATTTGTCGTTTTCGGCCGAGGATTTCTTCTATTCTTACTTCATTAAACGCGAGAAACCGGATACAGGTAGATTTGTCTTGAATGTCCGGCCTCATGGAAAGATATTAATTCTAGGTTTCAAGTCTAACGAGCGCCGGTGGAAAGACAAGTACTTCTTCGTCAGGGGCATCACTCGCTTGGGCAAGGGCCCGGGTTATCCTTTATGTTGGAAGGATTCATGTAGTCTTCTCGTGACCTGACTTGCTTTAGAAATTCTTGTTCGGCCATTTGTATTGACTTTGTTATTTTCGTTATGGTTGCAGCCAAACACGGTGTCAAAAATTGCAAGTTGTCTCCTCGGGCGCGTGCTAGGAGCGAGGCCATTATCGCACTTCGGAATAAGAAGTATGGTCACAAGAGGTTATTACACGAGCTTCGTGTTAGTTGATTCTGGGCGTTTACCAGGACAAGTAGGTGGATTCGGTCTCTTATGTGAGTTTATTATGTATTTTTTTTGCGGCCGATTTAATATGGCTTGGAGTTTGCTTACAGAGATCGCGGACTACGTCATGTAGAAGCCGTCCGGTCAGCGGGCGCTTGCTATGCGTGCTATAATGCGCTAAATCCAAGCAGAGCAGGAAAAGGCTTTTGCCTTTGGCCAGGGGAGGTTCCAACCGAAGAGAGACAAGGATCTTTGGCAGATAACGTTCGCTCCAGCCGCGCTCCATCTGACGGAGAGGGTCCTCATGATGCTGAGGGGGCGACCATGGCTGAGGAACCGCAGGCTTCGACCGAAGTGGAGAAGAGTCCTCCTGCTTCGATTGATAGGGAGAAGAGGCCAAGGGAGGATGAAGAGGAAGAGGAAGAAGAGGAGGAGCTTGAGCACCCGAGGAGGCGTGTTAAGCATACTGGCAGGAAATCCACTTCGGGGGATGGTCTCTTCCTCGAATTTCCCGGTGATACTTTGACTCGGAGGGTTATGACTGGGATGGTGAACTCCGCTGATGGTTTCTTCTTTCCTCAAGAGAGGAGTGGTTGCACTCTTTGTCCTTTACCCAGTTCAACGAGATGGCCGTTGGTGGTTTGCATAGGGTAAGCCTTAACTCTTCCTTCTCTTTTGTTGATTTGTTTGTGTTTTTAACTTCTTTTTCTTCCAGGCGCTCCAGGGTGCAGTTAAGATGCGCCGTCACTATAGTGCTGTCATGCGTAACGGGAAGGAGATGGATGCGAGTGTTGACAAGGCCTCGTCTGAACTTAAGGTTGCTCAAGATGATATGGGCAAAGTGACGGCTCAGTGTGTTGAGGGCGTTAGGCGCTCGGAGGCGCTGCAGGCTCATAATTTGGGACTCGAGTCGTCTTGCAAGATGAAGGATACCGAGCTCCAGCGTCAGGCCAAAGAGATTGAGGAATTGAAGTCTTTCAAGTCTCGGCCGAAGAGAAGATAAGAAACTTAGAGGGTCAAGTGGAGCTCTTGACTGAGGAGGCTGCCCAAGCCGAAGTCACTACTAGGGCTTTTGATCTTGAGCAAGTTCTTAGGGGGTCGCTAACTCCTGAGTTGGCGAAGAGGGAGCGCGATGCTACGGCGGCGCTGCGGGACGGCGCTGGCTTATGATTTTTCCTTTGTTGTTTTCTTTTCTTTTGCTCCTTGTAACGCTTCGCCTGAATGTAATCTTGTTCAATTATTGAAAGAAATTTTGTTGCAATTACTCCTGCGTTCCCCTTTTGTCGTTCTTCTTTTTGTTAGGAAATTAATCCCCGAGTTTTTGTTTTTGGCTGATTGATCTTGTTGATTTTTCGGCGCCCTTCTCGTCTTAGTTACGAGGGGCTTTCCTCGGACTTATTTCGGCCGAGTAGTCTCTCCAGTAAGCTTGGCCGGGCTCCTGTGCCCGAAGCCTAGAGATTTTCTGAGTTGCCCTAGTGATGTCTTCGCCCGAGGTCTTCTAGGTTTACCAGAGGCTTGCCCTTTGGCAATTTTATAGGTCGCCCTTTGGCAATTTTTCGGGTTGCCGTTTGGCAATGTGTCTTCGCCCGAGACCTTCTGAATTTACCAGAGGCTTGCCCTTTGACAATTTTTCGGGTTACCCTTTAGCAATGTGTCTTCGCCCGAGACCTTCTGGATTTACCAGAGGCTTGCCCTTTAACAATTTTTTGGGTTGCCCTTTGGCAATGTGTCTTCGCCCGAGACCTTCTGGATTTACCAGAGGCTTGCCCTTTGACAATTTTTCGGGTTGCCCTTTGGTAATGTGTCTTCGCCCGAGACCTACTGGATTTACTAGAGGCTTGCCCTTGGCAATTTTTCGGGTTGCCCTTTGGCAATGTGTCTTCGCCCGAGATCTTCTGGATTTACCACAGGCTTGCCCTTTGGCAATTTTTCGGGTTGCCCTTTGGCAATGTGTGAAGTATCAAGGAGAGGAATAATATATGAGATAAAAGGTTTGTTTTATTGCTTTAAGGTGGGGCCTCGTCAAAAACTCTTTTTGGGGAAAAGAGTGCCCGCTATTACAGTTACTGTGCTATATTCAAAATTGTAACCTTTTGAGGTGTGTATGTTCCAGCTATCCTCTATCTCCTTCCCTTCTTTGATGAGTAGCTTGTAGGACCCTTTTCCGGATGCTCGTTCCACTTGGTATGGTCCTTCCCAGCTTTCGGCCAGTTTTCCATGGGCTTGGTTTTTCGTGTTCTGGAACACTCTTCTGAGTACCCAATCTCCTGGTTGGAAGGCTCGGGCCTTGACCTTTTTGTTGTACTGCCTTACTATCCCCATTTGGTGTTCAGCTATTCTCCGCTATGCACTCTCTCTTTTTTCATCTGAGGTATCTCTTTCGAAGGTCAAGACATGTTCGTTGGCTCTTCCATTTAGTCTTTCTTGTGGTGATAGTATTTCTGTTGGGAGCATTGCTTCCGTTCCGTAGACCATTGAGAAGGGGATTTGCAATGTCGAAGTTTTGGGGGTTGTTCTGAATGCCCAGAGGACTTTGGGAAGGGCTTCGGGCCATAATCCTTTGGCTCCCTCTAATTTTTTCTTGAGAGAATCCACCACTGCCTTGTTGGATGCTTCGACTTGACCATTAGCTTGGGGTACCTTGGGGTTGAGTATGTGAGTTTTATGTTTAGCTGACTGCAGAAATCTTTCAGGGTCTGTGCTATGAATTGGGGACCGTTGTTGGTGATAATTTCCGCGGTATGCCAAATCTACAGATGATGTGTTTGCAGATGAATTTCTATACTTCCTGCTCTCTGACCCTTTCTAGCGTTTCAGCTTCTATCCACTTTGTGAAGTAGTCGGTTACCATCAGGATATATCTCTTTCGACCATGGGTGGACATCGGGAAGGGTCCGATAATGTCCATCCCCCATTTGTCGAATGGCCATAGAGAGATGATGTTATGTAGATTCCCGGCGGGGAGATTGGAGTAGTTGGCATGTCTCTGGCATTTATCATATTTCTTTACAAGTTTGGCTGCATCTGTCTTCATGGTTGGCCAACAATATCCGGCTCTATGTGCTATAAATGTCAGGCTCCTTCTTCCTGAGTGATTCTCGGCTGATCCTTCATGGAGTTCTTTTAATACCAGTTCGGCCTCTGAGAGGGAGATGCAGTTTAGGAAGGGGCCGCCTATGGATCTTTTAAAGAGTACCCCCTTGATGATGCAAAATCTGGCGGCTTGGGATCGTAGTTTTCTTGCTTCTGCTTTGTCTTCAAGTACTTGACCATGATTGATGTAGCTGAGGGTTGGGGCTCTCCAGTCGCTCTGCTCTATGGTCATGGCTTCCTCGTATTCGATGGCTGCTTTAGGGAGGAAGGCATATACGATTGGTCCTGTTGGCTCATCTTCTTGCATTGAGGCCCCGAGATTTGCCATAACATCAGCCCTCTCGTTTTCTTCTCTCGGGATCAGCCTTATCACAGCCCTTTGGAAACGCTTTATGAGCTCTTTGGCTATCTTCAAGTACTTGGCCATTTTTTCGTTTCGAGCCTCGTACGTGCCATTTATCTGATTCACTACCAACTGGGAATCGCATTTGATCGTTAGTCTGTGCGCTCCACTTTCTTTTGCTACCCTTAATCCTGCAATCAGGGCTTCGTATTCAGCCTCGTTGTTACTGGCTAGATATTCACATCAGATAGCTTGGAGAATTGGAGGTAAATTCGGGGGCCGGAGGCATACACCCAGGCCACTGCCGCTCTGTCTGCTGGCTCCGTCCATTTCTAGTATCCATTCTTTGGTCGCAGACGTTACTAGCTGATTTACTTCGGCCTCGGTTACTTCAGTGGATGTGTTTTCCTCAAAGTCTGCTAGGAAATTGCGAGGGCTTGAGATTTGATGGCCTTTTTTCCCTTCGAACGATATGTCGTGTTCGCTGAGTTCTAAGACCTACTTCATCAGTCTTCCGGATTTCTCAGGGGAGTGTAGTACGCCCCGCAGAGGTAAAGATGTTATTACCACAATCGGGTGTCCTTGGAAGTATGTCGAGAGTTTTCTTGCAGCAAACACTAGGCTCAGGATTGCATTTTCGAGGGTTGGGTACCTTGATCCTGCCGAGGTCAGAGTCTTGCTTGCGAAGTATACTGGCTGTTGCTTTCCTCTGATTTTCTTGACTAGGACTGTACTCACTGCAATCTGTGAATGTGATAAGTACAAGTATAGCTTCTCATTAGCTTCTGGTTTGGCTAAGAGTGGAGGGCTGGTCAGGAAATCTTTAATGTTGGCTAGTGCTGCTCTGCAATTTTCGGTCCACTCAAACTCCTTAGATTTTTTAAGGGTTTCAAAGAATGGTTGGAATTTTTTTGATGCTTTCGGGATTAATCTGGTTAGGGTTGCCAGTCTTCCGCGAGTTTTTGCACGTCTTTCTTATTTTGAGGCTCCGCTATGTTCAGGATTGGCTTGATCTGATTCGGGTTAGCTTCAATTCTTTTCTTAATGACTAGGTACCCCAAGAATTTTCCTGCTCTGACCCTGAATTGACACTTGGTGGGGTTCAGTTTCGTGTTGTATTTCCGGAGGGTTTTGAATGCTTGAATCAAGTGGTGAATGTGCTGGCTTGCTTCCTCTGACTTTACCAGCATGTCGTCGATATACAGTTCCATAGTCTTCCCCAATTTTTCGGCGAACACCTTGTTCATGAGCCTCTGATAGGTGGAGCCGGAATTCTTGAGCCCGAAGGGCATCACTTTGTAGCAATGGATGCCCCACTCGGTGATGAAGGTAGTTTTTTCTTGGTCGCTGGGGTGTATTAATATTTGATTGTAGCTAGAGTATGCATCTATAAAACTTAGTATCTCATATCCCGCAGTCGCGTCTATCGTGAGATCTATGTGTGGCAGTGGGAACGGAACTTTCCGACAGGCTTTATTTAGATCTGTGAAGTCGATGCATACTCTCCACTTCCCATTTTTTTCTTGACGACCACTACGTTCGCGAGCCAGTCCGGGTATTGGACTTCTCTGATCGACCCATTCGAGAAGTTTTTCCACTTCTTCATTGATGATTTCGTTTCATTCTTGGGCGAATCTTCTGCGCTTTTGTCTTACTGGCTTCATGCCCTCCTTCACATTCAGTTTGTGAGTAATGATTGCCGCATCGATTCCAGTCATGTCTTTGTGTGACCAGGCGAAGCAATCTTGGCTGGCTCTGAGGAAGTTTATCAGCTCTTCCCTTTCTCTTCCCTCTAACATGGCGCCAATTTGCACCGTTCTTTCTCCTTTCGGATCCAGTGGTATTTCGTCCACTTCGTGTTGGGCCGGTTCTTGGGGTGCTTTCGGCCGGTTCTGTGATTGCTATACTTCTGCTGCTTTCTGTTTCAAACAATTGGCATAGCATTCTTTCGATGTGCTTTGCTCCCCTCTTATCTGCTTGATCCCGTGTGAAGTCGGGAATTTGATGAGCTAGTGGTACGTAGATGGTATTGCCTTCATACCATGAATCCAGGGCCTTCCTAAGATCACATTGTAGGCTGAATTTGAGCTTATTATTAAGAAGGTGGTATGGAAGTTTATTCTTTTTGCATATATTGGCAGCTCGATTTTGCCAATGGTGGAGGTGGCTTTGCCGTCGAAGCCGATGAGCGATATGGCCTTCCTACGCATCATCCTCTCATCTAGCTGCATGTTTTTGAATGTCTCCAGGAATACGATGTTGGCAGAGCTGCCATTGTCGACCAGTACTCTTTTTACCATTAGGTTTGCTATTGAGATTTTGATGACCAATGCGTCATGGTGTGGCGCGTTAACTTCACCGGCTTCCTCTTCGGTGAAAGTGATGTTGCAGTGGTTTTTTGTGCTTTCGTTCCAGATGCTGTACACGCTCTGAGTTTCTCTAAGCTTTCTTTTTGCAGCCGAGCTTGTTAGCCCGCACATGTCGAATCCCTCGGCTATCATGTTGATTACTCTCTCTTCTGCGTTTGCCACCGGGGTCGGGTTTGCTCGTTGTTGGTTTTTATCGGCTTTGGCCACAATTTTCCGTCCTTTCTCAGTTAAATATTCTCGCAGGTGTCAGGTTTCTATCAGTTCTACTACTTCCCTTTTTAGGGTCCAGCATTCATCGGTGTTGTGGCCGTGATCCCCGTGGAATTGGCAATACCGTGACATATCTTTTCGCGCAGAGGGGTTTTTGGATTTTTGGCCACTTGACTCTGTCTCCTAAGGTTTTGAGTACCGTTAGGGCTTCCCTCGTGTGTATGGTGAGGGGGTGTAGTAGCAGTTCCTTCTCCCTGCGTATAGGATCGGGGCCGGCGTAATTCGGCCTAGAAGAGCTCCGCGGCCGGAGTTTCTTTGACTCCTTCTGTAATCTTTGCTTCGGCCACCACCGTTATGGTCGCTTTTCCCTCGAGAATTTGAGGTGCTTTGCGGTCCCTTGTGATTCCTAGGTTGGAATTCTTCTTCGTATTCCACCGCATCCTCTGCCCTTTCCAGAACATCTTCGAAGGTTCTAGGTTTTATCAGTTTGAGGCTTTCGTAAAATTTTGATGTCTTTATGAGCCCTTTTATGAAGGCTTTGATGGTACTCTTATCCCTGCAGTTTGGGATGACCATCTTTGTTTCCTTAAACTTCTTTACATACTGCCTGAGGCTCTCATTGGCTCCCTGCCTCAGGTCATAGAGATCATCCACATCTTTTTCTTTTCCTCGGCTGTCGGAGAAGTGGTTGACGAACTTCATGGCTAATGAGGAGAAAGACTTGATGCTTTTCTCGGGGAGGGCCGAATACCATCTTTGGGCGGTTCCAGTCAGGGTGGAACCCAAGACTTTGCACATTATGGCCTCCAAATCCTATTCGGGGATATTGCATATCCCCATGCGAGTCTTGTAGTCTGCGATGTGGTCCTCGGGGTCTATTGTTCCCTCATAAGGTTTCATGCTAGGGATGGAGAACCTTTTCGGCATTCTTGTTTCTAGGATCCAGGATGTGAATGGGGTGTCGGAGTAGCGCGTTGTAGAAGAGCGCATAGTGACCCTTCTACCTGAAGTTCGTTGCACCAAATCTTTTAATTCCCTGATTTCACGATCACAGCGCTTTTCGCGGCTTCTCTTGGACGACGTTGGTTTTGTATGCTCATCATCAAAGCTGGTTGAGCTGTTTAGGTTTAGGGTTTTTCGAGTCTCAGTTGACCTGTCACTCTCCTCAGATGACCCTTTGCCGGAACCTTCTTCGAAGTTGAGTCGTTTTTACGAAGGGGTGAACATTTCCGACTTGATCGCCTGACTCTTCCATTGGATGAAGCTTTCTTGGATTCTGCCTCTTTTTTCCATAACTCCTTATCTTCTTCTGCCTTATTGAGCATCTCAGTCATGATGGCAAGCTGCTCTTTTGGTGTCTTTGGAGTTTGATCTTCTATGAGGACGGTATTGGGATTCACCGGTGTCATGCTTGACGAGAATAAGACGGAGGAGTTCAGATAATTGGAAATTGGACTTTATTGTTTCCAGAAATCTTAGCCTTGTGTGTGAGATTTCGTACCCCACGGTGGGCGCCAAACTGTGGTGCCAAATAAACCACAGCCAAATATTTAGACTAACATTGCTTGAGAAAATAGCTAAAAGCTTACAGAGATGATTTCTCAGAGTTTCTGCTCTAATGAATAATAATCGGATCCTTTTTCAATCGACCCTACCCCCTATTTATAGGAGGTATTTGGGTCCTATTCTCCTATGGATTGAGACTCTTTATCCTTCTTGAACTTGGTCTCCTTTTTGGGCTTGGGTCTCCTTTTTGGACTTGGTCTCCTTTTTGGATTTAGGATGGATACTTCCATTGTTAATGAATTTGGTTACCGTAAGCAAAATGGATTGGGCTTAGACTTTTTGATATTGTCTGAAAGGCAGTCAGACTATATCATGCTTCTCCGGCCGCAAATGACTGGAAAAATTTCTCAAACCAAGAAGCTAGTTTATTTTTTTGTTTTTGTTTTTTTTAGGAACATTCAAAATCAATGAATTAATAAAAAAATTGAAAAAGTGGGATTTTTTTCCTTAATTACCTTGAAGAATACAGTGGTCATTTTGCATTTACATAAACCAAAACTAGTCCACCTAATAAAACCGTACTAAATCCATCGAAATCACTCTGCTTTTTCAAGTTGGGGGTGGATTGTAACAACATTCAAAATTAGCGGTGGATTATAACCAAGGTTTTAAATATCGAAATGATACCCGATATTATTCGGATAGTATCTAAATTTCTAAGCGACCGGTACCGATACGTCTGAATATCCTATATCCTCCGGAGTATCCGTACGAAATCCGATATATCTGTAAAATATCCCGATATTTCCGATATTTTCCGATATTATCCGATATTATCCGAAATATCTCGATATATTTAGAAATAAATAATATTTTTAGAAAGTAGTTAACAAAAAATTAAGTGATAAATATATTTTAATTTTGATATTTGTACTAAAGTGTAGATTCGCGACTAATGAAATTTAAATGGTAAAAATGAAAATTTGAAGAATAAAAAATTGAGAAAATAAGAATAGTGAACTAATTTGTACCGTTTTAAGGTTGGTTGATACTTACGTGATTCCTACTAGCCAATATTGTATGAATTCATGGTACATCAATTGAAAAAATTGCATTTCACATGGAAGTATGTAGGTGTGGAGTAGGAAACATATATTTGGTTTGCTCATTCGTGCAACAAATATATTAATCTCTATTATTTCTTTTGAAAAAAGATTAATTATAGAATAATAATTTTAATTATTTGTATATTATTTAGTATGATATTTTATAATATAAATTCTCATTTTTAATATGATAGAAAACTTGAAGAGAACTCAAATCTTATACAAGTTATGTATACAATTGGATTAAGATACTTAATAAATTTATAATTTTAGTAATAAGGTACAATTCTAATATAAACATCAATTTAAACTATAGTTATATTAAGGCAAGATTTTAGGTGCATTGTGAAATTTATTCTTCTTGCATTAATTATGAAATAATTTATTTTTAAATAGGTGAAATACTATAAAAAAAATATATGAGAAATTTTTTGGTAAAACTAAAACAATTGCATCGAGTAGCAAAATGAAATTAAGTACATAATTGCATTCAACAATTATTACAATATAATAAAAAATTAATAATATTAATTAAAAATTATTAATATTATTAATTTATATTTGTGTTATGTCATTGAGAAATATATATATTGGAATAGTGTTATGTCATTGAGAAATATTACAATAAAAGTATTATCACCAACATTTTCAATATGTGAATGCACATTCGCATTGATTTAACTATTTTGTTTATAAATATATTGAAAAAAAATTAGTTTTGTTATTTTAATGTGAAGTTGAAAATTATATATAACTATTTATATGTGGAGAAAATAAATCTCAAATGAACTTTAGATGTAAAAATAAGTATTAGAATTGAGAATCTTATTATTATTATTATTACTATTTTTACTACTATTATTATTATTTTATTGATTATATTTGCTTATTAGATGATGTCGATTCCATGTGTTGCTAGTTATATTTATGAATGTGGAATTAATGTTGAACGGGTATTTGAAAAATAATTCCGTGTAAATAATTTCTCTAATTACCATGAAAATCCAATTAGTAATGAAGATTAAAATTCAAACATAGTAGAAGAGATGTTTGATGGAAATGTTGGAGTAGATTATAAAGAAATAATATAATCTTCACACCTTAATCCATTAGATCAACATTATTATCTAATTGAAAATAGAAATAGCAAAATGTTGGTTAAGAAGGTTGCAATTGGTAACAAGAAAGAGCGCAACAAATGGATGAGGAATCTTAAATAATAATTTTCTCATCAATGAACGTTGGTAATGCAGATAATTCTTTGGATGATTTACAATCACGAGATGAAATGAGATCGGGGTTAAGTTCTAATATTCAACCTTAGTTAGGATCATAATCGATTTCTAATATGTGATTCTTTGGTAATTTTAGAGCTACAATATATTTGATTATCATTCTTCACAAATGTCAAATGAAGTTCGAATGTACACCGAGTGACAATATCAATCTACTTGGATGAATCCAAATGATTCTATTTACGGATCAATTAGAAGAGATGAAACGCCATAAACATGACATATTAACAATTATTTTAAAAAATATGCAAACACATATTCATGGCAAATCTGTTGTGTGAAAGGATAGTTATTCACTTTATATATTTGAGTCACCATGAAATTCATTTTTTATAGTGATTTGTATTTTTGTAAAATTTTGTAAATAATCTAATAAATTTGGATGTTATTTTCAATATTTTTATGTTTATTTTATGATTAATTATAACTCACATGTATTTGTAATTAAATAAAATATATATAAACATATGTTAAGATGAACATAATGATTATATCAAGTGAAATGTAGTTTATTATTTTTGGGAAATTTAAAATTTCAACATAAAAAATATAAAATTATTAATTTTTTAAAATTTAACAAAATATCTAACCGAAATCAATAATATCCCGATATTATCCGAAAACTGAAGAGCCCAATACCGACACCGATATTTCAAACCTTGATTATAACAATGACCGAATGGTTTTTGTAATTTACCTTTTAAAAATCTAATAATAGTTTATTAAAAAGTCGAATTAGATAAATGGTTTTTATTTGCTTAGTTAGATTAGCACCACTTCACATCATTTTAGGTGGAGGATATATAGAGATTACTTTCATTATATATTTGAAAATTAAACTTTTAACTATGACTGGAATTTTTTAAGTTATTAAAAAAATATCCCGTATTTCTAATCTTTTTTCATTTTCAAAATATGTATTGAAGATTCGAATAAACGATTCCATATATATGGCAATTTTTTTCAAAGTTACGAAAGTTGAAGTATACAATTATTGAGTATTTTAAAAATTTGTAAAATAAACATTTAAAAGTTTGAATGTTACTTCTTAGGTCATCCATCAGTGAGCGTAGTTTACAATTATATTTTGAAATTTAAAAGAGTACCTAGAAAAATATTATATATATATCCATCCGTTTTTCTTGTGTAAGTTCACATGACACCAGACCAACTACTTTGATGTGCTGGTAAGTAGTAGTTACAAGAGACGGAGTAATTTATTTTAAAGACACTATAATATCCGAAAACTTTTAGTAATATAACATAATTTGTTGACCGTTGAATCGACTGGAAAGTTTTTGAAAAAATTATTTTATGTTAAGGACTTAAATGTAAAGATTTAAAAAGTTTATGGTACAAGTTGGATTTTGAAAAGTTTGTGGGTTTTATAGTAATTGCGCTTATATATATATGATTTCTTGAATCTTCTTCTTCCTCACTCTGCCTAAACACACGCACTGTCTCTGTTTCTTCTTCTCTGAACCGACTTACTCCTCTAATTTTTCTCTTCCGTATCTTTCAATCCACTCATCCGATTCTAGTGATTTTTGTATCATTGGATTCCTTGTGAAGAGCACTTCATAAAGCCTATAAGAAACGCCACCGTCGACGTCTTCGGTAACGCGTCCCTGTGATTTCCGGAGCGATTTCTAGTTGATTCTGATTTCGGTTTGAGGAACGGGCACCACCGTTGGAATCAGGAGATCGAGAACTCCTTAAACTTGCGTCTGGTTATTTCGCTGCTGTTTGCCATTTTCGGTTACCGTTTCCCGCTGTATTTCTATTTTCAGAATTTCCAAACTCTTCTAGTTTGATCTTTATCGATTTTCGGGTATATTGGGCTAAGGAATTCTTCGGAGGTCAGGTAGGTTCTCCTATTCATGCTTAATTGGATTAGTTTTCGGAACTATGATTTAAATAACGTTATTAAGAAATAGTTTTGAATATTATTATTATTGCTGCTGATATAAAATGATTATTGAATAAATGATTTTGTAATTGAAAAGTTGATTTTGGCTGTTGATTAAGAATCTGCAGAATTTGTATTTATGAAATTGTGATATAATGTTGATTATGAGAATTGCTATCAACCTCGGATTTATATTATTGTTGTGGAAAGTGGTTATGGTGAGATATCCCTATGTGGATATGTTGGTGGGGCTGAGCGCGTGACACGAGTGTGGGAGGGTGGACACTGCCTCCTTGGGTGCGAGTCCCTAAACCTGCGCAGGGTTGTGTCATGTATGGTTCACGGGCACCGGTAATATTATATTTTATTGTATCAGTGTTGATAACATGAAAATTTATGATTTCGATATGATAACTTGATTTGTTGCTACTATTTTTATTGATTTGAGAAACTGGATTTGATACAGGTTGTTCAGATATTTGATAAATGTGGAAAGGTTTTGGACAGGATTATTGATTATTATTCTGTTTATGAAATTATTTAAATAAATTGAATTTTGCAGATTTGTTTTCTGAATATCTGGTTAAGTTATGAATAGGGGATTGGAACCTACTGGACGAGTAGCTCACACCTACTCAATTATTATTTTCAAGTTTAACTCTCTTGACTCAGCTGCCTAGAGTAATTCTGTTGTTTATGCTTGTCCGGATGAAAATACATCTCAGGAATTTATGTATTACGGACTATACTTATTGTATTGAAAGCTGGAGTTAGTGGTGATGTAATTTTATGTATATACCTGGATGTTGGATACCAAGTTGGTTTTTTTTTTATTTATTTATTTGGTTTTTTTGACTAAAAGTTTGTAGTCCCGGAACGTTTGATCAATTTTTAATTGGTTCATAAATATTTTATTATTATTATTATTTTTTTTTTTTCAAAAGTTACGATCCTAAAACAGGTCGTGACAAAAATAGTGATGACTAGATGTAAACAACTCATTAAAATTAAAACAATCAAGCAGATGAGGATTCTAAGTTATGACATTAATTTAAATCTGTAATTTATATACTTTTGAGTAAATAATAATTTAATTAATGTAAATTAGTATCGGGATTGAAAACTAATATGAGTTGAAATTCAGAAGTTTATATATATATGTGAAATGACATTAGAAAATTATAATGCATGGTGAAGATATGAATAAATGAGCTCTAGATGGTGATGACATGCTAACTAACTGTCTGAGAGCTCACACAGAGGAGGAGATCCGCACAATACAATACGGGAATAGACAAATTTATTTATTTTATTGATTATAACATGTGAGGAAAAAATAAGCAAGAGTAGTATTGTATTGTTTTGGGTCATCAAGCATGTGCGTCAGGTAGTGTAGTGTTATAATGGCTATTAATATTTTATGAAGAGAAGAGAGATGTATTATATTAGTATTATTTTGTAGAAGAAGTGTGAAAGGTGTAAGTAAATGATTAATTGTTATGGTGCTCATCATCACTCAGTTGCAGTATAAACACTCGGAGTGTCCGGCAGAGCAGAGCAATTTAACTAAACTTGATATCATGTCATTGATATTTGGCAAATGGTGACATTATTTTATTATTATTATTTGATGTGATGTGATGTGGGTATGGAATCACAGATATGATTTGTACTGTATTGCAGGAAAAGCACGGGCCTTGGGGTGGCCAATACAAGGCAGAGCCATACGAGTTCTAATTAAAGAACAAGGGAAAGACGGATGAAAATGTGTTTCGCTCCATGGTCTTGGAACACGTGGATTCAAATGAGGATCCTGTTAGAGTTGGTCTGCAACAAAACAATGGAGCCCCTGCTAATGAGGTAATAATAATTATAAAAGTGAATTTGATTATAACTAACTGATTTGATTGCATTGCATTGCGTTGGATAGAGTCTTTTGTGATTTGCTGGGCAGAGGAATATTTGGTCAACATAAAATATCTACAGCTGCACACAAATAAGACCAAGTCTTATGGACTTCCGAAGAGGACCAAGTTATCGGGGGTTTTCACGGCAGTGCCGGAGATTTATATATTGATACTATAGGAATACATGCAAAGAGTAGCCGAGATGTGTTAACTATTACGGTGGGTGGATGGGTTTATTTTTATTATTTTTGGAGATTATTAATATTTAATAATTTAACTGCATGATAAATATAAAGAAAAACGTGGAGAACCCTATCTCCATCCAAAGTTGGGTTGGATGGAAGTGGAAGTGGAAGGGACCAATGAACAGATGTGAAGTTTAGTGATGGAATCAGTAAGAAAGGAGACGATATTCATTCCATCACTCTCAATAGAACCAAATATCTTTACACTAGTTTCAAGGGCAATTTTCAACCTGAATCTGAATTGAACGTCAACTGGCCCATGAATATTTGACGGAGATCAGCGACACCATCAAAAAGGATCACGAGAGGAAGGGTGTGGATGTGCTTGAGTCTCTGTGTTTCCGTACCAACAAGGATAATGTGCGCGAGTATAAACCTGCCGGGGGTTCTGTCTCTCCCCATGCTTTTAACTTCCCTAGTCAAGATGATCAACTGCTCTCAGATCGCTATGGTCACCTCATTCTTGGCTTCCGTATTAATCATTGGAAGCCCTCTAAGAAATAATGTGCATAGACGTGATTCAAAGTCTACCAGAGCAGCTCCCAACTTTATTCATAGTCCAAATCATCACCCAAGTCCAACAAAGAAAGTCCGGTCCATGTTCTAGAATAATCTGAGCAAGCTGGAATATACTGGATTTACAGCGGTATAATATGAGCTGTATGATATGAGCGGTGTAAAAAGACAAAATATATTGTTACAATCCTTCTATATAAAGATATAGAATGTAATACATTTGAAATATTAGAAAAAAAAAATTTACTTCATTTTATTTCTTCATTTTAGTTTAGCTGCAAACTCTCTACCTATTGGAGCTGCAAGACTAAACGTCAACAATGTCGTCATCCTCATCTGATACCTCTTCCTAGTTAGATCCAGAAAACACAAATATGAACTTTCAAACATTAACTAAGACACTCAATTTCAATTTACCAATCAAGTTAGATAGAAAGAACTACATAAATTGGAAAGCTCAGGTCCTTTATGCCATAAGGGCTCTTGAACTTGATGATTTTATTTCTCTTAGTTTTGTTCCACCTAGATCTGTCATTACAGACACTTCTTCATCTTACTCAGTATCAAATCCAGCCTTTAAATCATGGGACATTCTGATCAATTGTTGTTATGTTGGCTTCTTTCAACTATTAAAGAAGACGTAATAGGACTAGTGAACCATTCTACAACTTCCCTTGAACTTTGGATATTACTAGAAAAGCTGTATGCTCAGACTTCAATTGTGAGGGTTCTGCAATTAAAACAGCAACTGTCAACAATTAAAAAGGGATCTAATACCATTTCAGAATACATACAGAAAATTAAGACTATTGGTGATGCTCTTTTGATAGCTGGACGTCCTGTTTCTGAGAATGAATTAATTTTGAGTGCATTAAGTGGATTAAGCCAAGAGTATGATCCAGTAGTTGTCTTACTTTCACACACAAACTGTGCTTCTACCCTCCAAGATGCTCAATCATCTCTCATGATGCATGAGTGCAGAATAGAACAACTAAATTATGAAAATCAAGTCACAGTTCCAAATCCATCAGCTAATTATTCTCAATTTACTGGAAATTCTAGACCACCTATTCATACTTATAGTGGCAAGTCAGGTTTCAGGGGAAGCAGAGGATAAGAGAGAACAGGGAGAGGCAGAATCTATTATCAACTCTGCAAAAAGCCAAATCATATAGCTCTACAGTTCTATAAGCGCTTTGATCAGACCTAGCAGGGTAATCAGAATGTTTCTCCATCTCCATAGAGACCACCTACCACACCATCTAGTTCATCACAAACATGGAACTCTCATTCTACAGTCACATCTCCACAAATCTCTACTCCTCAAGCATATATTGCTCATCCATCATCTGAAACCTCCAAAGACTCAACTTGGTTCATAGACAGTGGGGCAATAAACCATATCACCACTGTTTTACAAAATCTCAGCAATGACAATGACTACTCTGGTAAAGAATGCTTGGCTATTGGAAATGGTAATACACTTCGTATAGTACATGTTGGTTCCTCTACATTTCGTTTTCATGATACACCACACACATAACTTCATCTTAAATCTATTCTACATGTTCCTTCCATAACACATAATCTTCTAAGGATTTCCCAGTTAACTCGAGATAATAATATGGTAGTTGAGTTTTCTAATGATGGTTGTATTTTTAAAGACAAGGCTTCAGGGATGGTGCTAGCCATGGGAACTCTGGAGGATGGTCTCTACAGTCTTAAAACTATCTCACTCAAAACACAACCTAAACATTCTGCCTATACTGTTATTATCACTCCTCACACTGGCATGCAAGACTTGGACATCCATCTAAACCTATCTTATCTTTAGTCACAAAATCAATGAATACAAAGCTTAATTTGTCTTCTATTAAAGTTTGTAACTCCTGTCAGTTTGGAAAGAATCATCAACTGCCATTTTCTACTCATGAAATTTCAGCATTAAGACCGTTAGAATTAATTTATTCTGACATTTGGGGTCCATCTCCTTTTCTTTCTACACATGGTCATAGATATTACATTATTTTTATTGATGCATCCTCTAGATTCACTTGGTTTTATCGTCTCTAACAAAAATCAGATGCACTCCTTATATTTATAAACTTCAAAACACTGGCTGAAAAACAATTACAATACACAATTACTGCTTTTCACAGTGATAATGGAGGAGAGTATAAAGCATTTATCCCATATCTTACACAACAAGGAATAGAAATCCAATTTTCATGCCCTTATATACACCAACAAAATGGTGTCTTAGAATGCAAATATAGACATATAACAAAAATGGGATTAACATTGTTATCTCATGCTCAAATGCCTCTCTCTTTATGGCTTAAGCTTTCTCTAGTGCAATATATCTAATAAATCTTCTTCCTACACCTATTCTACATAACATCTCTCCTTTTGAAAAATTATTTCACAAAAAGCCTAAATACAGCCACCTAAAGTCTTTCGGTTGTACATGTTTTCCATATCTGAGGTATTACTCTCCTCACAAGTTCAATTTTCACACAACTAAGTGTGTTTTTGTTGGATATAGCAATATTCATGAAGGTTATAAATGTATGGATGCTAAAGGTAAAATTTATATAACAAGACATGCTATTTTCAATGAGGATGAATTTCCTTTCCTACATTTTTTCCTACATCTACACCATCTACACCTGATACATCTACTCTCAGTCTTCCCATCTCCATTCTCACAAACATACCCAAGCCTGTACAGAGACATACAACAGATTCTCCAGTGCTATCACCATCACTGTCTCCTACTATGAATATCAATCATCATCAGGTAACTCTTAACTCTCCTATTATTTCTCATTCTCCTCCTCATGTTTCTGTGCAGCCTACCAACTCAAATTTAACCTCTATACCCACTACCTCAACCTCAAACACTCATCCTATGCAAACAAGATCTAAATGTGGTATTTTCAAACCTAAACTTTACTCAGCCCATCCTATCTATCTGAGGAACCAACTACTATGAAACAAGCCTTGATGAGTTCTATCAGGAGAAAGGCCATAGAAGAGAAATTCACTGCATTACAACAAAATAAGACTTGGGCATAATTCCCTTTCATTCACATATGAATATTTTAGGAACGAAGTGGATTTTCAAAATCAAACACAATGTAGATGGTACTATCTCAAAGCATAAAGCTAGACTTATTGCAAATGGGTTAAATCAAAATCCTGGAGTAGACTTTCATGAACCTACAACCATGTTGTTAAATCCTCTAATGTAAAGGTCATTTTATCTCTTGCAATTTCCTTTAATTGGGATATACAACAAATTGATGTCAACAATGCCTTTCCCAATGGCAAGTTACATGAAGAGGTATATATACATCAACCACAGGGGTTTGAAAATAGTCTCTACCCTAACCATGTTTGCAAACTATCAAAGGCTCTTTATGGTCTTAAGCAGGCCCCTAGAATATGGTTCCACACTTTGAAGATGGCTCTACTTTAATGGGGATTCAAGTAATCCAAGATGATACTTCTTTGTTTTATCTCAATAAAGATGGGCAAACTACTCTTCTACTGATCTATGTTGATGACATTCTAATTATTGGTAACAAACCTCATTTTTACTTACCATCATCAAGAGATTGCACAATCAATTTTCTTTAAAATCATTAGGGCATCTACACTATTTCCTTGGTTTTGAAGTGCATAGACAGAAATCAGCTCTATTCCTATCTCAAAGAAAATACGTAGAAGACTTACTAGTCAGGGCGAACACGAGCTCTTCAAAACCTTGCTCCACTCTATTATCTCTAGGTAGCAAGCTCTTTTCTCTATGATGGTCCTCCATTTGATGATCCATCCCTGTTTCGTAATCTCCTTGGCGGTCTCTAGTACCTCTATCACACCAGAGCAGACATATGTTTTGCAGTTAATAAACTCAATCAATTTCAATCTAATCCACTACAACCTCACTAGATAACACTAAAACGAATACTACGTTACCTGCGAGGAACAACAGAAAATTGTTTGGTCTTCAAAGCTTCTGCTCATCCTTTAAAAATCCATGGTTTTAGCGATTCGGACTGGGCTTCATCAATAGATGATTGCAAATCTACTTCTGGTGGTTGTGTGTTTCTCGGCGGATATCTTGTATATCGGAGCTCGAAAAAGCAACCAGTGGTCGCTTGCTCTAGTACTGAGGCAGAATATTGGGCCTTGTCTCAGTTGTCTGCTGAAATTTTGTGGCTGTCTTCTGTTATTCGTGAAATTGGCTTTGCTCCCACACATAGACAATTAATATGGTATGATAACAATGGAGCTAGAGCTCTAGCTCAGAATCCCATTTTTCACGCGCGCACCAAGCATATTAAAATTGACGTGCATTTTCTTCGAGAAAAGGTAGCTGGTGGTTCTCTTGAGACTAATTATATCAATACTGTAGATCAGGTTGCAGACATCTTAACAAAGCCACTGTCCATTACTCAACACAATGATCTTGCTATCAAACTCAACATTTGTTTGTCACGTGACTTGAGTTTGCAAGGGGATGTAAGAAATAATGTACATGGATCTGATTCAAAGTCTAGCAGAGCAGCTCCCAACTCTATTCATAGCCCAAATCATCAACTAAGGTCCAACAAAGAAAGTCCAGTCCATGTTTTAGAATAATCTCAGCAAGCTGGAATCTGTTAGATTTACAGCTGTATAATATGAAATGTGGAAAAAGACCAAATATATTGTTACAATCTTTCTATATAAAGATATAGAATGTAATGCATTTGAGATATCAGAAAACACAAAAAAAAAAATAATAATTTTACCTCATTTTAGTTTAGTTGCAAACTCTCTACCTATCACAGGACCATCTAGGCTTTACAGGTCTATACCTTGGGCCTTTCGCAAATCTTCGAGGAGGACACAGGTGCCGATAACGACTCCAAAACCTTTCATGTTGAATCATTTTCTCAACCATCGACCGTATCACATATGGTGATCCTAACCGTGGAAAACCACTCCATGAGGCAGTACATATTCACTAGTTTACAAAAGTTACTCATCCTTTCCTTAATTAATATTTTCTTTTCAGGACATCTTCATTGACTTCCATCATCGCGGCTTGCAAAAGATACGCGTTGGTCATGGACCCTCTCCCAACGGATATCTTGCATAAATACGGTCCCTATGGTTCCAACACCAACGCTAACGACCTTAAATATGATGAATTCGAACAAAAAGGTCGCATGATCCTAGGTTTTTATGGTTACTACGACAGCAGATATCTCCATGCTTTAGGAGTTTATGAAATTCAGGTTACTATCCCTTTCCCAATAAATACCTTCTTCTTATTATTATTTTAATTCCATATACTTAATTAAATATCCGACCATTATTTTTATTCTTATCTTTTTAATTTTAACTATTTCATGTTGGTTATTTGAGTTGGTTCAGGCCTTAACATATTAGGCTAAACCAATCATTGTTGGAATCATGAATTCATTCGCACTATGGTCATTAATGTATCAATTGACGTGTTTAACATCCCAGTAGGCCCCTGATTCTATTTTCCCATGTTTAGTGTTAATTTACCATCTCATAATTGCTTAATTTGTGTTGTTATATTCTACAACAAGTGGCGACTATATTGGATTCCTTTTATTGGTATATATTTTATCTTCAATAGTTGAAAGTAGACTTGACATGAGATAAGAGTATGTGGTTAGTGGTAGTATTTTGCTTTTTCTTTCCGGATCTAACTTCACAGACATCGGTTTATAAGACATGCAGGTGAATTTAAACATATATTGATTGAGCATTTGGGAGAGTCCGTCTGAATTGATACGTATCCGTTAAATTAGTGCTTGTTTGTATAAAATTGGTACTCTTGATACCACTAGTGGTGTGTAAAGTTAATCGTATTTTTTTTATTACTTTCCTTTATTCTCTTTATTAAATAGTATCTAGGGTTATTTTAAAAAAAGAAAAACAAAAAAAAAAAAAAAACAAACCTGTTTTTCAAATATTTTACTTAGAGTTCTGGTTTCGAAAAGTTTTGCAAAATCACCCTAAAAAATCAAAACCACTTGTGGTTTTGATACTTTTGTGAGTGATTTTGGTGTTGTATGAGTAATTTTGATTTTAGGAAGTTTCGGAATCTCCATATTTAAACATAGAATTTCAAAATCACTCATACAACACCATAACCACTCACAAAAGTACCAAAACCACTAGTGATTTTGATTTTGGAGTAATTTTGCAAAACTTTTCGAAACTGAAAATTCAAAGTGAAATGTTTGAAAAAATGAGATTTTTTTTTTTTTTGGAAATAATGCTGGGTATCTATCTATCTATCCTGTTTATCCAGTTTTAGCTTATAGGAACATTAAAATAATAAGAAAACACAAAATGATCTCAGGAACCATGCTTTTACAAGGCAGCCATTAGTATTTTTGTATGCATTTTTGTAAACTTTTATTTTGATCGCACTATAAATATGATTTTGAACCATTCAATCCGAACCCAAACTAGTGTCAATTAGCTATGATTTTTATAATGTATTTGCTTATGATTATTTAAAAATTTATTTTTTTAATGTGATCTTTTATCCTCAACTACATCAATTTTGTGAATTTTATATTTAATTGTTTTTAAAAAAATAAATTAAGTCATTTTGGTCTCTGCACATCAAACGGGCCTGAGGAAGCTGGACTTGTAGGTGATGAAGGATGTTATGAAACATTTCTACAGGTTATCGAGCAACTGAACTCGAAAGTGTGAATCCTAGATATAAAATTTTCTGTCACTGTAGCATTTATCGGAGTCTTTTGTATTGCTTCTCCTTAGTGATTTCTGTTTAATTCTTTATGAATTTTACTTGTAATCTTGCTGATAGCTGCTGTATACTAAATCGACCCTCAACAGCGAAGAATTAAATTCATCACGAACCTGAGGCGGAGTAGACTTTTATGATCAACCACATATATACATGTGTTCTTCCCTTTAGTGATTTTGGCTTGTTAGTAATTTTTCTGATTTTGTTCGTAATAATGATCGAGAAAAAAATAACCCACACCATGAGATTCCTCATTACAGAGGATTCTTTATACACGTGCCAGAAATCAAAAACCTGACCCTCAATCCTCGGATTCACATGGAACCCTCCAACTCATTGTTGAATTAAAATCATCACATGCTAAAAATAAAAATAAAATACACTTCATTCAATTGACACAATGGAAAACGAATCCCATATGTCTGGCAACCACCATCAAGATAGGGTCAAATTTAGAGTACATCAGGTTGGAATCAAAAACTGATCCCAGGTCTCTTGTTTCACATTGAGAACATCACATGACAGGTGTCATATTTAAATTAAGAAAATTTAAAAAATGAAGCAGGTTAGCTGTCCTGTCAATAAGAATCCTCCCATCTCTCAGAAAATAATACTTGACCTCTGCCCTAATATGAAGATTTCTCATTATAGAAGACATCATTTCTATATATATACATATGCACACAAATCCACCCCATTAATTGTTTGATTAATACTGATCCGGAATCCTTGGATTCACATGGAAGAAAACGACTTTAGTATAATAAAAAAGGAAATAAAAAAAAAAAGTCTTGATAACTCTCTTAAAGATACATATTTCATATTATATAACTAATTAAAATCTCTTTTACCTGAACAACTCAAACAATAATAGGACAAATCTTTTTTAGGTGAACAACTCAAACAATAGCAAGACAACCCCAATATAAAATTTCTTTAATAGCGAAAGCCTAACTCTAATACGAATTTTTCATAATGGCAATGCCCCCATCCCAATATAAAACCTCCTTAGTGGTAAGACCTGACCTCAATGGTCACTACCCTTAGTGTGTAAGGCTCTAATCCAGTGTTCACCACTCAAAGGACAAATCATTTTTTCTCTATGAGATAACTCTTTTTACAATAATCACCAAACATTTATTTTTAATTTTATTTTCCAACTACATAATCAACTAAATTAGAAAAACTGAATCTTTACAAAAACAATGAATCAAATATTTAAGAAATAGTCTAAACTCATAATAGACAGTTCTTCTTAGAAATACCTCCCGAAAAACAATCCTTCCTAAAAAGAAATCCTTGTAATTTAAGAAAATACTAATGTAAATTCTAGCATAGTGTACTCTTGATGCCACGGGTAATGTTTGATCTTAATTGTCCCTCTCTTGATGCCACGACTTAATTGACCTTTTCAAGTTAACTATTTTTACTGCCAGCTTAGTCTCCACATCAGCGAAAAGGGCTTAATTGACCCCATTATTTGTAAGTTAAGAGGCTAAATTGAACATTGGTGAAATTAAAGGGTTAACTTGAAAAATATCGGCAAGTTTGGGGGCTCCTTAAACTCTTGTACCTTTATAATATGAAAATCAATTTTTATGATATTTTCTCTATATTTTCATTTGCTCATGTATGATTCTTTCCTTGGAATCTCACCCTTAATCCTTCTTCTACTCCAATTTATTATTTTCAATAATCTTATTTATTCTTTGATATTATATATTCATGTAGTTTGAAACTTCAACAATTGTTTGATGTTTTTATTTTAAGATATATCTTTTCTATAATTTTCACTTTCAAAATTATAAGATTCACCTTCCCGATTTAATATGTTTTCTTTGTGTTGTTTTCTAACATTCCAACTAAAAAATAGTAAGATTTATTTTCTTAATAAAAAAATAATATATATATATATAGGGTTATTTCCAAAAACCACCCAATTTTTGAAACATTTTACTTCTGGCACCCGGTTTTGCAAACTTATACCAAACCACCCCCCAAAACCACCCAAAATTAAAACTACTAGTGGTTTTGGTGAGGTATAGGTGGTTTTTGTGTTTTTAATTGGTTTTTGTGTGGTTTTACTAATTATTTAGTTTTAATAATTTTAAATTTTTGATTTAAAAATTTTAGTAAATTTTTAAATATTTTATCAAATAATTTAAATAATTTTTTTTATAGTTTAAGAAAATTTTTTAATTCATTAACTTTAGTAATTTATAGTTTTAATTTCTTACTTTTATTTTTACTAAAATACAACTAGTATCAATAATTTGTAAAATTTTTAATTCTTTTATTTAATTAGCTGAATAATTTTAATAATTTTTATTTTCAACCTTTAATTTTTAATTCTATACATACAACCAAAAACTATCTAATTCAAATAGTTTTTAATGAAAAATTGTGTTTTTATTTTTATATTTATTTTTTAAAAATAAAATAACTATTAAATATATCAATATTTTTAATTATTTTTCAATTTTAAATATTTTTTACTTTTGATATTTATTTTTAAGAACCTATAAAATTATAGTATAATAATAATATATTTTTTTTTAATAAATTTTCAAAAATACTTATAATTAAATAATCTCTCACAGCAGGTTTTAGTAAATTAAAAAATAAAATTTAAATAAAAAATTATTAAAGATAATTTAACCAAATATTTTTTTTTTAAATGATTAAATCTGCATAATAATTTTTTTTTAATTTAGTAAATTTTAAAACTAAAAATTAAAACTAAAATTATTAAAAAAACAAAACATTAAACAAATATTGAAAAAGTATTAAACTATATAATAATTTATTTTAGTTTAGTAAAATTTAAAAAAAAAATAAAATATATTTAAATTATTTAATAAAATATTTAAATTTTAGTTAAATTATCAAACAAAAATTTAATTATTATTAAAATCAAATAATTTGCAAAACCACTCAAAAATACAAAAACCACTCAATCACACAAAAACCACTCACACCTCACCAAAACCATTAGTGGTTTAATTTTGGGTGGTTTTGGGGGTGGTTTGATATAAGTTTGCAAAACCAGGTGCCAGAAGTAAAATGTTTGAAAAATTGGGTGGTTTTTGGAAATAACCCTATATATATATTTGTTTTACTAGGTGGACACATTAATCATTATATATATATATATTTAAATGATTTTGTTTTATATTGTAAGTTAATTGTAATTAGTTATTTCCATTTTCATTTTAATAATAAAATTATTTCAATCAGTTCTCATGAAGAAATTATGCGTGGGAATGGGTTCTCCACGTCATTTGCACATTTGGAGAACTCTCCCAATCAATATGTGACACATGACGAGTTTTTAATTATAAAATTTCTAAGTGAGAACACGTTTTTACAGCTCCCCTCTCTCCTTCAATCGTCGCAGTCACTTTCTTAAATCGATGATTTCTTTCTATGAACTCCAATTGAGTGTTCTAACATTCTATTTTATAACTTAACAAATAAAAGTATAAAAAACAATTAGAAATTCACGTTATTGATTTGATCAAATGGAGTGCTTTCAAATGTCTCTACTTCTAACATTTCACTCGTCTCGAAATCTATATTCGTTCCGAACATAAACTCATAAATAAACCTCAAAAACAAAAATCAAACAACCAAGTGAATAATGGCGGCGGCAGTTTGTTTGTTCTTCAACAATGCAGAAAAATTGTTGATCGAAGAAAGTGAGTGCATCGATTGAATTTTATAGATTGGTATATTCCTTTTAATTTTATAAATTTGGAAATCTTGAGAATGATCTTGGTTTTTAAGACTACTATAACTATAGTTTGAATTTGTTATTATTACCATTATAATAATAAAGTTAATATTTGACAAAAAAATGTTGTAAATACTACAACAATAATCACTCGTAATATGAACACAGAATCAAAGAATCACAAGAACACAGTCGATTTATGTGGTTCCACCAGGTGGCTCCAAAGAGCCTCCAAAAGGGTGTACATCCACGGGGTTCCGGCTCAGCGGCTAGTTGCACTATTGTGGTGGTGATTACAAGCACAAAAAGAGCACAAACGCCCTTCAAAGATCCAAAGAGGAAGAAGACACAGCAAACCCTAAATCGCCAGAGCTAAGAAACGACTCAAGAGGTCAAAACAAAAACAACACTCACACTGCTATAGTAATCAGAAAACAAAGCTTATATATCAAGGGCTGGGTCAGGTCATATGGTTGGGCCTTATCTAATTTTTGTCCAGGCCCATAAACCTTAACCAAACAAAACAACCCTGTAATAAGTCAAAAACAGAGATAGCAGCTAAGATATGATACAAAACACAACAAAACTTCCCCTTTTGGATCATGAGAATGCAGAACTATACAATTTTGTACAACAAAGTTAACATAACCACAAAGCCACCAGTGCCCTCCAAGCCTTTAAGCATCATTGTCTGGCGCCCAGCCACAGAAACCTCTACAGCAGCCCTACATGAAGAAGATCCCTGCAAAACAGAAACTTCTTCACAGAGAGTACCTTGGTACCCATATCAGCAGGATTAACATCAGTGGAAATCTTCCCCACATCAATAGTACCATTTAAAACATGTAACCTGATGAAATTAAATTGAACATCTATATGTTTAATTTGGTCATGATACATGGGATTTCTGCTCAGCTGAAAGGTGCCCTGGCTGTTTGTAAAAACAGAAGCGGTTCCTTTCAGGAGCTTCAATTTCCTTAGCAGACCTTGGATCCATATAGCTTCTCTAATTCCTTTAGTCAAAACAATATATTCAGCCTCAGTAGTAGATAAAGCAATACCAAATTGGAGTCTTGCTTTCCAAGAAATACAATTTCCACATATAGTAAAATAATAAGATGAAGTAGACCTCCTACTAAGGCTGAATATATTCCTTTGCAAAGTCAGAATCACAGTATCCAATTACAGAAACAGAATCAGTGTACTTACCATAGACCGGACCAATGTCCATAGTGCCTCTGATGTACCTTAATAGCCTTTCGTTGCTTTCCAATGAATTGCTTTAGGTTTCATCATGAAGCGGCTTAGGATGCTCAAAGAGTATGCTAAGTCAGGTCTAGTACAGACCATTGTGTACTTAACACAACCAACAGCTTCAGCATAGGGTACATTATCAAGAATATCATCAGAATCAGACATTTTAGTATCCAAACCATGACCAGCAACCAAAGGTAAGCTAGAAGGTTTAGAATCCAGCATATTAAAATTCTTTAAAATCTTTTCAAAGTAGTTTTTCTGATCAATACATAGCAAATGAGACTTTCTGTTCCTAACAATATTCATCCCTAATATCTTAGAAGCATGGCCAAGATCTTTCATTTCAAACTCATGATTTAAGTGTTGCTTAACAGATTTCAGCCTATCAAGTTCAGTCCCAATCAACAATATATCATCAACGTATAGAAGCAGAAATACAGAGGAATTATCATAAAGAATATAGTACAAATAAGCATCGAACAAGCTTCTTTTAAAACCAATGGAGGTAATAAATTTGTGAAACCGGTCATTCCATTGTCTGGGTGACTGTTTCAACTCATACAAAGAACGTTTTAGCAAACAAGCTTTATTTTCATCACCCTTTTTACAAAAACCTTCCGGTTGTTCCATAAAAATTTCTTTATCTAGAAAACCATGTAAAAAGGTAGTTTTTACATCCATTTGTTCCAATTCCCAATCAAAGAAAGCAGTCAAAGCAAGCATAATTCTGATAGTAATATATCTAATAACAGGTGAAAAAATCTCATTAAAATCAATACCAGGTTTTTGAGTGAAGCATGTGGCTACCAGCCTGGCTTTGTACCTGCTAAGATCAACAACATGGAGATTTTCCTTAATTCTGAACACCCATCTACAAGCAACAAGTTTCTTTCCAACAGGTTTGTCAACCAGCTCCCATGTCTGGTTTTTCAGAAGAGAGTTATACTCTTCTTTCATAGCAAACCACCATTTTTCAGAGTGCTTACAATTCACAACATCAGAAAATGAAATAGGTACAAATTCATCAGAAATAGCAGCAGTTAAAGCATACATAACCAAGTTAGCATCCAAGTATCTAACTAGAGTTCTAATGACCCTCCTAGGCCTATCTCTAGCAATAGAGTGATCATTTAAATTCATATTGCCAATATTAAAAATTGGATCTTATTCAGGATTATCAGAATCAAAGACATCATCAGATTCATCATTAATATCAGAAGCATTATATCCAGGTGAATCATTATTAGATGAACTAGGATCAGTTTCAGGAGGAACAACAGATGAACCAAAATCAGTTGCAATGTTATGATCACTATCAATAGAATTATTAGGATTAACATTAGAATCACAATCAATGCTGTAATCAGACAGAGTGAAACTAGGCAAAACATTTTCAGAACCAGCAACATCAGAACTAAAACCAGGAAAATCAGATTCATTAAAAATGACATCCCTTCTAATAATGAATTTATAGGAGGACCTCTCTCTATAGACCAATCTGATACCTTTGGTACCGTAGCAAAACCCATAAAGAGACATTTCAAAGACCTTGGTTCCAATTTACCAACAGACTGATGTGCATATGCCCTACAACCAAATGTTCTAATATGTTTTAAAACAGACAATTTACCAAAAAACAGTTCAATAGGGGTTTTCCAATCAATCATAGCAGAGGGAGATCTATTTTTGACATATATAGCAGTATTCAAGGCTTCCCCCCAGAATATCTTAGGTAGCTTAGCCTTAAATAGCATACTCCTCACTTTTTCAAGTAAGGTTTTATCCAAATGTTCAGCCACACCATTCTGTTGAGGGGTAAACCTAACAGTTCTATGCCTTTTAATTCCATTTTCAGCACAAAAAGAGTCAAACAATTCATTACAGATTTCAAGACCATTATCAGTTCTTAGAGGCTTAACCTTGAAACTAGATTCATTCTCAACATGCAATTTCCAGATTTTAAATTTATCAAGAGCTTCATTTTTGCTCCTTAACAGATACATCCAAGCAAACTTAAAATAATCATTAGTTATAGACATAAAATAAACACTCTTGCTAAAGGTTTTGGTCCTAGAAGGACCCCACAAACCAGCATGCACATATTCAAGAGTAGAACCAGCACTAAAATCAGATTTTACAAAAGACATTCTAGTCTGTTTACCAAGGATACAATGCTCACAGAAATCCAGTTTACAATTACTATCATTCTCAATCAACCCCTGTTTCATTAATTCCCTTAAACCATTTTCACCCAAGTGACCAAGCCTGTTATGCCATATTTGAAGTTTAGAAACAACAGGTTTATCAGCAGTTAAAGCCTCAATAGTTTCACCTTCCAATTTATACAGATTGCCACATTTATTCCCTTTCATTATTACCTCTTTAGTGTTAGAGTCCATTATACAAACAGTCCGATTTTTAAACACACATTCAAAACCAAGACAATCCAGAAAACTAACAGAGATAAGACTCCTCCTTAAATAAGGCACATATTTGACATCATTAAACAATCGAATAGAACCATCAAAATGCTTAATTTTAATAGAACCAATACCCATAATCATGCATTTATGATCAGATCCCATTAGAACCAGTCCCTCATTACCAAGTTTGAGCTCATTAAACCAGTTCTTATTAGGTGTCATATGATGCGTGCAACCTGAATCTATAACCCAATCCAAAACAGATTCTTTATTAACAACCAATGCATCAGACAGCTTAGCAACAATGGTTAAACCTTCACAGAATTGAACATGATCATCAAAAATAGCAACAGAATTAGAAGGGATGGGCTTAGAGATACCCTTTGCCTCATCCTTCTTCTTTTGGAAGCAGTCTTTCACAAGATGATTTTGCTTCCTACAGTAAAAACAACTTCTATCAGATTTACCTTTTCCTTTAGCCTTATCCTTAGAATTACCATTGTTATTACCATGACTGTTACCATTATTATTCTGAGAGTTAAACTTCCTTTTCTTGTTCCAGGCAGGTTTATGGTTTTGAACCATCAACCCTTCAGGTTCAGATTTTACTTTATCTTCATTAGCAATTCTAAAAGTCAAAGCATCAATGATCAATTTAGTGGTCAAAGCAGCATTATTAAACGAAATAAATTCCTTTACAACACTGTGAGATTCAGGCAAAGCATGCAAAAGAATCATAGCAAGATATTCTACAGAAAGTCTATTTTCTTCCTTAGTTCTACTATAAAAATATTGCACAAGCCTTTTAAAAACAGCCAAGTTCTCAGCATCCTTCCTTTTAGAATCAAATTTAAAACCAAACAATCTGTGCAAGCTTAACAGTCTATTTTGAACATCTTTTTTCAAATAATTCGTTTCTAATGCAGTCCACAACTCAATTGCAGTCTTAGAACTAGCAAGATTTGTCATAACATCATCAGAAAAACGCAGTAAAATCATATGATATGCCTTTTTATTTAATCTTTTCCTTTCAGCCTCAGAAGTATTCTCAGGATATTAATTATCTACTGCACCCTCAACCCCATGATGAACAAGAACAGATAATATCTTTTTCTGCCAAAGAATAAATTCCTGATTACCGTTAAACACTTCTATATTAATATGGCTTGAACTAGAAGTCTTAGCCATATTAATCCTATTAAGACAAGAAGCAAACAAAGCAGAAAAACAGGGCACAAACAATCAAGCAAACAAACTGACACTAAAATCACAAAGCAAGAGCAGTAGTACAGTTTAATCAATCAACAAATAACAGCAGATTAATACTTCAATCACAGTATCAATCAAACACAAAGAATTCCAATCAATATAATCAGATATTGAATTTTCAACAAACAAGCTCAAATAATACACTCAAAACATCAAGAACCACAAAGAATTTCAATCAAGCAATTTTCCTGAGGTTGTAAACCAAACGCCATTCAGGCAGCAATGTTAAAAAGCAGTAAACAGGAGACCTAATTCTAAAAGTTGAGAAATGTACCTAGAAGAAACCAAAAGTCGCAATATCTTCTAGTATTCCATTATTAGCCATTTCTGTACCTGTTTTCTTTTCCTGATTTATTTGTATTATTTTCTCCTTTCTTTTTCTGATTTTAGTACCTGTAATGACACAAAGTCAGTACCATCATATTCAAATATCGACAAAAAATCAAAACATAAGAGAGGGTTTCGAATGATTCCAACAAATCCCTTTCAGATCTGTTTTGACAATTCTTCGAGATTGACTTAGGGTTTTCTTCGCCGTTGACAGGAGTTGCGCCGGCCACCTGCAAAAGTCAACAAAGAACGCAAATCAAAGAGTATAAAGAAGAAATCGAAAAGACAGAGAGTTAGGATTTAGAGAACGAGCGATTTCGCACTGATACCACTTGTTGTAAATACTACAATAATAATCACTCGTATTATGAACACAGAATCAAAGAATCACAAGAACACAGTCGATTTACGTGGTTCCACCCGGTGGCTCCAAAGAGCCTCCAAAAGGGTGTACGTCCACGGGGTTCCGGCTCAACGGTCGGTTGCACCATGGTGGTGGTGATTACAAGCACAAAAGAGCACAAACGCCCTTCAAAGATCCAAAGAGGAAGAAAACACAGCAAACCCTAAATCGCCAAAGCTAAGAGATGACTCAGGAGGTCAAAATAAAAACAACACACACTGCTACAGTAATCAGAAAACAAAGCTTATATATCAAGGGCTGGGTCAGGTCATATGGTTGGGTCTTATTTAATTTTTACCCTGGCCCATAAGTCTTAACTAAACAAAACAACCCTGTAATAAGTCAAATACAGATATAGCAGCTAAGATATGATACAAACCACAACAAAAAAATTTTCTGAAAGATATTTTATAATAATACTCAAAATTTACATTTTTAATATTAATAATTTAGAGTATATTTGAAATTATTGACATTATTTTATAAAAAAATAACCGATAGTTTATTAATCATTATTCTAAAACTTCATGTTTTTTTTATAATAGTATAATATTCTAAAACATTTCATATTTTTTATGGTAGTATACTATAATAAATGTATATTTTTAATTATTTAATTTCCTAAATTGAATATTGTTGGTTGAAGTAATTTACTTATTTTAAATTATATTTAAATGCTATTATCTCCTTATTTTTATATAATGAAAACCTAATAGTATAATTTACTTATTGTTATATATATTAACTTGAAAAAAAAAGTTACTATAAAACATCATAGGCATAAGGGTCTCAGGAGCCCCCGAACTTGACTATACTTTTCAAGTTAACCCTCAAACTTTACGGAGGGTCAATTTAGCCCCTTAACTTCCAAATGATGGGTCAATTAAGCCATTTTGCTGATGTGGAGGCTGATCTGGCAACAAAAAGTGTTTAAAATAACTTGACAAATGCCCTCCACATCAGCAAAAAGGCTCATTTGAAAGTTAAGGGGCTAAATTGACCCTTCGTAAAGTTGGAGGGCTAACTAGAAAAATATAGCCAAGTTCAGGGGCTTCTAAGACCCTTATGCCAAACATCATACTAATACGAACATCATACTAATACAAAGTCAATATTTTCTTGAAAATGAATTTGTTTCACACCATTTATATAACTAAATGGAGTTGTCAAGTCTATCCTAAATATAAATCAAAATTTTTCACAACCTTCATGAAAATTGGCTTATTCCATATGTTCAGGACAATGAAAAAATTTAATATATATATAAAAATATATATATTGAAAACTATTATATTAAATATTTGACAAAAAAAATATATATTTAAATTTTATATTTACTTTTCCTTTATATCTTTTAAAATTAATTCTTATTGTTTGTCTACTAAAGCTATTTTTCTCGGCATTTTATCATCCATCAAATTTGTGAGACTAAATTAGTCTTTTGTTTCATGTCATATATTTGATTTCTATATATTTTATTAATATTTGCCATTGTTGTAGATATTGTTTTCTAGGTATATGGATCTCCTCTACTATACTTATTAAAGGTAAAATTTTATACTATTACTTTCTTTAAAATTAAATTAGACTTAAATTTTCTCTTTCTTCTTTTTAATTTTAAATTATAAATGCTTTTGTGAAAGTTTATAAAACAATTTTACAACATTGATCACATATAAAACTGGTTAAATTTTCATCACTATGATTTTTCCGTGAGATAAATATGCATTCTTTCTAAATTTATTAGATACTTTTTCTTTCTTGCTTTTTAATTTTTCTTTTTTTAAAAAACTTATATAGTCATGTAGTTGCTTCAAATACAGTTGTAGTGGATTTGGTGGTTATATATTTAAAGATGTATTTATCACTTTTTTCCAAATAAGAAGTATTTTGGAACTGGCTTCAAAACTCATGATAAGTTTAGATTTTTGATAATCATTCTTTCACATTTTATCTCTTTGTTTATTTATTTTATTTTTATTTTTCATTAAATAAAATAAAAATAGAAAAATAAAAAATAATAATTTATTATTATTAAATTAATAAAATGGAAATTAAATAATATAAAAACAGTAATATATTAAGATGATAGTTATTACAATAACAAAATAAAAATTTAAACAATAATTATTCAAATAATAAAGATATAATATTATTAAATAATTATTAATTAAATTTTAAATTTTATGAATATTTTAGAAATTTCCAATCTAATTTTATGGTACTTAACCATTGTTGCATGGGATTTAGCAATCCCCCTTTTTTTCTTTTATGTACAAGGTCTGTCTAGACCTAGAATTAAGCTTCCGAACTTATATTATAAACCAAGATTTTCTTAAAATTTTGGTAATTATTCGTTAACATTTTACCTCTTTATTTATTTATTATTTCTTTGTCATGTTTGGTATTAATCTTATTTTAAAAAATCATGATAGCCAACTACTAAATCAACTCCTTAAAAAAATATAATAATTCTGATTTTACTGCCCAGTTTTATAGCTAGCTCCTGAAAAAAAGCTGTTAATAAAAGTGATTTCTTTTTTTTTTTAAATTGATATATTTAAACTTTTATCTATTATTGAAACAAAATGAAAAAAAAATTGAAAGTAAGGGATTATTAAAAAAAAAAGCCGAATATTTTGCACCATATAGTCTCATTATATAAATATTAGTTGGAGGGTCTTTCGGTCTCCTTCCTGTTAAGGATTCGCCACAATCTTCTCCTTGTAACTTAATGGAGACTAGAGTTCAAATTTCAAATTACATTATGTGAGATATTTTGTAACCTCTGCACAGACCCATCCCCATGGTGCTTTACCCTGAAAATCCACTTACAACCAACCAAATTACAATCAAATCTAGGAGGAACAAGAACCCAAGTCCCATTTCGAAGTAGAGCATTGAACTCATTAGACATTACAATACGTCATTCAGGATGAGAGAGAGCGTGTGACATAGTAGTCGGTTCCGGTATGTCAGGAAGAGGATGTTTGGTTATATGGTGGACTGTCTTTGGCTTAAACATGTTGTTTTTGGATCGTGTAACCATGGGATGAGGAACCAGTGGAGGAGGACACGATGGTCAACATGGAGGAGGTTGAGATGGGGGACTTGAAATAAGAGACCCACAAGGAACAGTCGAAGAAGATGAATTAATAATGGACACGGTCCTAGTTGGAGGCAAACTAACAGATGTAGCCAGCGGGATAGAAGGGGACGGGTTGGACACTGTCATGGATGGAGAAACGAATAGAATAATTGCATGAGAAGTATCTGGCGATGTGATATTATACCAATGAGAAGAAGATGACGGAGCTGGAGAAAATTTTTTAAGATAGGGAAAAACTGATTCAACAAAACCACATGTCTAGATGTTATAAATTTGGCATTAGTGAAGTCGTAGCAAATATATGCACTCTGATTTAGTGAATACCCGAGAAACACACAAGACACTGATTTAAGATCAAACTTAGATTTCATGTAAGGACGATGACATGGATCACAAAGGCAACCAAAGACTCGGAAAGATTGATAATTAGGTGATGTGTGAAATAACAATTGATAAGGAGATGAAAACAGGAGAATGGGTTTAATACGAGTGTTAAACGTATTTTCAACAATTTTTTGAAATGATGGAAAAATAGTGTAGACATCTGATTTGTCTTTAAGAGGATAAAACCAAATGTATTTGGTAAAATGGTCCACAAAATTAATATAGTAACAAAAACAATTTATTGAAGTAACCAGAGAAGGAACCCATAAATCTGAATACAATATTTCAAGAGGCTGCAAACTAGCAAGTGTCGAAAATCCAAATGAAAAGCGATGACTTTTATTACATCTGTCACGTCCGTAATCAGGGGCTATTTGTTAGCGTATTTTGAAATTTAATTTAATTTTTATTTATTTTTTCGTACAAGGGTAAAATGGACATTTTAGAAAAATATTGACTTTTCCGGTTTGACTTTATGATTTGACTAAGTTGACTTTTTAGTTAGTTTTGAAAACAATTTGACATTTGAAGTAAATTTTGTAATTATTTCTCAAATGGGATTATTTTTAAATCACTTGAAAACATATGGGTTGGTGGTGATATTTACCATCCATATAAATATGAAAAGATTGGTTTTTGAATCTTTGTTACAAACCTAAAAAAATTGAAGTTCACGTGTTCATCTTTTCCTCTCAAATAAAAAACACAAGTCACGGATTTCTAAGCTCTTTTGGTCAAATTTTTCAATTGGGATTTGTGTTGTCTCGATTCTTCACATCTAGGTAATGATTTCCTTCTCTCTTTGATTTAAATCGATTTTATTTGATTTGGGGATTTTGATTGTAATTAGGGTTTGTTAATTTGAAGTTTGATTTCAAAATAAATTTGGGGTTTTCGTTTCTAATGATTTGGGTCTTTTGGGTTTTAATCGAGACTTTGATTATTATTATTATTATTGTAAACCCTAAGTTGCTAAATTTGGAAATTTATTGATTCTATTCTTGATTTGGTGTAGACCAAGTTGGGGATCGTCGACTGAAGTAGATTCGGTGGATTTGGATTAGCTAATAAGGTTAGTAGCCATGTTTATGCCATCACGTTTGTCGACTTCTGTCTGTTTGATTGTGTGTGAACTGCTTAACTTATTATAAGCTGAAATTTGAATTGGTTAGTGTAAATTACTGCATTTTAATATGAACTAGTTGGGTAAAATTGCTGTCATTATATCTGTACACTATTTGGATATGTTCTGTTGACTCTGCTGCTTATATGTGGACATGTTAATGAGTCTCCATATCAGTCTGTTAATCTGAATATTAACTTTTGAAATTTGTTAAGGACAGGATAAGATTAATACGATAAGATCAGCATGTTGTAGGGAAAACTAGATGTATACATCGATACGCGAAAGCGTGTATGGCATTGATTGCCAACCATTTTTTGGATGCGACGGCATCACTTCTGGAGCTTTGCTCATGTTTGGAAGCGATGGAATCACTTCTGGGATCTTTGATCTACCTCTGAGGATTTTACCCTATCTGTCTATTTTATGTTCCCGATTTCTGTTATTAAATTGAGCACAAGCCTGGTATGTTAATACCATTAAATAATTTGGAAATCCGACTCTATAATAATGAATCCGTTTTTTCTCTGATTAAGAATGCTTGTCATGTGTTGGTTTGATTCTTGTTGTTGCTGGTTGTTTTCTTTGGGTTCTAACATCAGGGTAGTTGAACTCTGACTCCTAACTGGCTGTAAGTGTTAGGAATAGACCCAATTGGATAGCTAGAACTTGAATAGCGAAAAACATAATTTAAACTAGGCTGAAAATGTGCCCAGTGTCCGTAATCGGACTAGGAACCGGATAAGGAACCGAACTATCACTTAAAACCTTTATTGGACTTGTGTAATTGCTCTCTGACCGAGATATCTACCGGACTGCTTACCGAATTACAATCCAGTAACTCTGGTGATGCTCTCTGACTAAATAACATGTCGGACTGCATATCGAACTCCTAATTCAGTATCGGTCTCCCTTTTAAAAATAATTTTACAACTGTTAAGTCTTTTTTAGATGGTTAATGCAATAATCTGTAATCAATTATCCTAGATCATTAAAATTGGTTTGTAATTGGGATAATTTGATTTGTTAATCAACTTGTTTGCTTCTGTATGTACCCTATGTTTGTTAACTAACCTGCATATTTGTGTGACATATTATTCTTTTTAATAAGACGCATCTGTGTGTGTTTGTTGGGCATTGGCTTACTAACCAGACATCGATAGTCTGACCCTTCGTTGTTTTCATTTTTGTTTTGTATATTTTGAACCATTTTTGGGAATGGAAATTGCTGAGTTCAGACAGTCAGGTGGGATAATAGGATATCATTCGCAAGTCAGCATTCAAGCATCATCTGGCATATTTTCCAGACTTTGTTTTCATTTCTGTTTATTTAGCTGAACTTATTTCAGAACTTTGTACCCGTTGCACTATATTTTGGTTTCGTTTCAGAAATAGTATTTTGGTATTTGAGTATTTGAACTTGAATCTATCTTACAGGATTTGTATTTGAACTATCAATTTGGAATTACTTTTAAATAATAAATGTCTTTCAGTTTTGATTTCTATTTGGTATAACTGTATTGTCTGTTTATCTGTATCCGCATCTATTCTGCACGTGACATACGGTCTCCGTGTTTTCCTTCTGTCAGGTGAGGGTTAGGGTGTTACAACATCGACAAGGATGACACACAGTCTCTTGACGAGAGAAAACAAGTAAAGAAAATTTAGACAAAACATGATTGAACACTCTAGAATGAGGGTGACTTTATCACTGATGCCAAGTGGTAGAGGAAAGACGAACGTTTGAACAAACTGGTAATGAAGAACGACTAAGCTTGTATAGTGATTGATCAATTTTTCCTCTGGACAGAATCTCCCCCGAGAATAGATCCTTAACAAAAAAATGAATTAGGAAAGAATTCAATGGAATCTTGGTTTGATGCACAAAAATGAGACACTAATATAAGATTAGTTTTGGCAGCACAGGGATACACAAGATATTAGAGAGATGCAAGTGTTTAGCAGGTGAAGAAACAATACCAGAACCAACATGTGTTATAGACAAACTTGATCCATCGGTAAATTGTAGTTCATCAGATCCGAAATATGGAGTATAAAGATAAAGATTTCTCAAATAATTTGTGCTGTGATAAGATGCTCTAGTATCAAGTAACCATTGTGAATCCTGACTATTGGTGTTTGAACTGGAACAATTGGCTTGCGGATTTGGAGACTGCAAAGACCTAAAATAATTATGTGCTTCAAAATATTTCTTGACATAATGCCCATATTTCTCACAAAACTGGCATTGAACTTATGGGTAAGAGATAGGATGTCGAGATAGAGGAAAAAACAGCCGCAGAAGAAGGTTTGAATGTGGAATTTGAAGTAGACAAGTTAGACCAATTATCTGCAGAAATGGAATTGGCATTGCTGGATAGTATTTGAGAACTGGACTTGTTGTAGCCACCTTGTTTATGATAGAAAGGCTTACCATTAGGACCCTTGCAAACATGATTAGCAGTTACTATAGATGAATAAAACTGGGATCAATTTGTTTGAGATATAACTCATGAGCCAAAAGCTTATCTTGAAGTTCATCGAAGGAAATAACATAGTCTCTAGCATGTGTTGCTGCTTCAATTCCTCGAAACTCCGATCCAATTACACTTAATGGGTAAACCACAAGATCCACATCATTGACTGGACTACCACTTAAGAAGAGCTCTTTTGCAATTGATTTGAGCTGCTGAAGGTACTCAGTAACAGGGTGTGTATCACATTTTGTATGTGACGATTTCTCACGCAAGGATAGTATTCTTGTCGCTGATTTATTTGCTAATGCAACTTGAAGTTTTTGTCAGGCCTCTGTTGAGGTTTTTGCATCTGCAATAGTATTAATTAAGGAAAAATGAATAGAAGCAATTATAGCAGCAAGAATAAGTTGCTCTTGACATTCCCAAAATTCAGAATTTAGATTTGAACTTTCTACTCCATTTCTTACAATAATCTTTGCGGGTGCTACAATGAAGTTTGTAACATACTCGATGAGATTGTGACCTCGAAGAAGAGGCGTGATCTGAGTGCGCCATGTAGAGTAATTTTGAGTTGTAAGTTTGAGCGGGAGCTGAGCACTATTGAAGGCAGTGAGTGTTTTCCCTAAGGCGGAGTGAGTCATATTATTGGTGCTAGATGCAGCCATGAGCTCTGATACCATAACAGAGAAACTCAAATATATAGATGTGAAGCGTAAATTCATTATTGCACCCCATAGTATATATACAAGAGTTCTAACCGAAATAAGTTAAACATTATCTCCCATAATGTAATTTGAAATTTGAACTCTAATATCCATTCAGTTACAAGGAGAAGATTGTGGAGAATTAGATAAGTCCCTGACTTATATGAATTTTCCCTTTTAATTCTTAAGCTTTTGTGATAAATGCAAAGTATTATAATGTTATTTGATGAAGTTGTTGAGATGTTTCAGGTAACTGAGTTGAACAGGTGAAGGTCGGAGAAACAAAATCGAATAAGGAAGGAAGCGAGAGAACACTTCACTGAGGTGTCTGGCGACATAGCCCTTATGTCGCCAGCTAAGTCGCTAGCAAACGATTCAACGACTTCAAATGGGCACGACACTATAGTTGCTGGCGACATAGCTATTATGTCGCCAGCGAATGTAACCAGCAATTCCAAAGAGCAAGGCTCGGTAGTATCTGGCGACATAGGTCTTATGTCGCCAAAGACCGATTACGGCGAATTCCACCTGCTGTTCAAGGGCGTTTTGGTCATTTCTCAGAGAAGTCTATAAATATGAAGTTTTAAAATATCGAAAGGAATTTTGGCCGGATTCAGAACAAGAGACTACTGCAATAAGCATCACGGAAGTTCAAGATCAAAAAACCGGAAAGCGAGATCAAGAATAGAAAATCGGTGAACTCTTTCCCACTTTTTAGGAATGATTATGTTAGAAAGAGTAAACATGATTGCTATGTGTAACTAAACTCCCAGTCTAGGGCTACGAAGTAGCCGAACCATGTAACCCTTTGATTATACTTTTATGAATGAGAATTTTTATTCTTTCTCTTTCCTGTGCTTAATGCTTGCTTTACTTGATCACCAATTGCATGATTTAGTGATTTGATGAATGCCTGAAAGAGATTTATTAGATTAGATTAGGGCAAGAGAGTGTGTATGTTTATGTTTTTAGGAATAGAACATAAAATTCATATATTCAAGGATAGGTGTTTCTTAATGCGTCTACCTGAACTATTCACATAGGAATATAGAATCAGGATAGATAGATAGTCTCATGTGTGTTTGGAAGAAATCTTGGGAATAGTAAAACCTTGAGAATAGGAATAAAAGCTTGTTGACATATTAGGCATGATAGATTACTATTGAGGTGAATTCATAGACCTAGAATTTAAGCTCTATATTGAATATTTACCTTAAGAAATTAGTTTTTTTTTAATTCTTCATAATATTCACTTTTATAAATTTTACGCTTAAAATATAGGGAATTTAATAGAATTGATATTAAATTAGCTTTAGTCCCTGTGGGTTCAACAACCTGAATTTAATTCACTTTACTACTTGATCACGTGCACTTGCGTGTAGGAATCCTTTGTAATTGCATCATTTTATATTATTAGGATTTTTGACATCAAGTTTTTGGCGCCGCTGCAGGGGACTGTGGCTATTTTCTTAGTATTAATTCTTTAAATCTCTATACTTTAGGCTTTTAAATTATTTTGTTTTTGTTTTTGTAGAGTTGTCGTTTATGCGTAGAACTCGGAGCTCAAACAGTGACCTCGTTGATCCTCATCCGGAACCAGAGAGATATCTACGTGATAGACTGCGACAACAGTGAATGGGGGAACAGGGAGGAGAAGAAGCTCAGCAGCGTCTCACCTTGAGAGAATTTATAGCACCTTCTCTGAATGGTATTCATCTAAGTATTATTCCTCCACCAATGGAAGCGGATTCCTTTGAAATAAAGACTTCCACAATCAGCCTGCTCCAGCATTCCTGTCAATTCCATGGGCTCTCGAATGAAGACCTTAATCAACATCTGAAGAAGTTTCTTGCAATCTGTTGAACCTTCAAGACAAAAAGAGTTTCAGAAGAAGCTGTACTTTTGAGACTGTTCCCATTCACCTTGCAAGACAAGGCATGAAATTGGCTGGAATCGCTTCCCAATGGGTCAGTTACCACTTGGGACAAATTAGTGCAACAGTTTTCGGCCAAATACTTTCCACCAGCCAAAACTGAACGCCTCAGACATGAGATCACTACTTTCAGTCAAGGAGATGAAGATACATTTATGAGGCTTGGGAGTGTATAAAGGAGTTGGTAAGAAAATGTCCACACCATGGTTTAGCTGACGAAATTATTATGCAGATTTTCTATTCTGGTTTGCATATCACTACTCATTCGTTGTTCGATGCTGCTGCTGGTGGATCACTCGCCAATATGACGTACGAAGATGCATACCGGAGAATTAAAAATATTGCAATGAGTGTCTAGTGGGAATCAGAACGCAACCCACAAAAGAGAGCAGCCGGGGTTCATGAAGTGAGTCATTATGAAAAATTAGCTGCTCAGTTGGAGGCATTGACTAAGAAAGTGGATTCACTAAGCGTCTCAGTTGAAGAATCCAATGTGGAGAATTGTAGCTGCAAACAAGAAATTGAAGGATCTGCAGAACGGGTAAATTTTGTCTCTAATAAATCTTCTTTTAATAACCCCTACCCGCAAGCTTATAACCCAGGTTGGAAGAGTCACCCAAATTTTGTGTGGAAGCAAGATTCTAACAAAGTACATCAACCAATAGGGAAAGCAACTCAAGGCACTTTTGCAAAACAACACACACCGCCAGGTTTTACATCTCAAGCTCCTGCAGAGGAGAAGACTATCACAGATGACCTGCTTGCTCAACTGGTCAAGTCACAACAACAGCTGATGCAGACTCAGACTCAGTTCATGCAAGCTCAACAAGTGAAGAATAACAATACCAAGGCATCCATCAAATATTTTGAGGTTCAGATGGTTCAATTGGCTCAAACAATGCAAGATAGTCAAGCTGGAGCTTTACCTGTAATACCCCGAATAATCCCAAGAATCAAAAAGAATCTGTCAAAGCAGTAACCTTGAGAAATGAGAGAGTTCTCAATGAGATAGAGCCAAAAGCAAAACCCACAGAAAAGAGAGGGGGTAAATCCCCTGGTGAAAAAGAGGAGAGTGATGAGGAGATTGAATTAGAGGTTACTACAGAGACACAAGATCCAAAAGTCAAGGCACCCCAAAAGGGTAAATTGGCTAATATTGTACCACCACCTCCATTCCTAATTAGCTAAAAAAAAAGAAGTTGGATCAGCAATTCAAGAGATTCCTGGATGTCTTCAAGAAATTGGAGATAAATATTCCTTTTGCTGAAGCCTTGGAACAAATGCCTAGCTACGTGAAATTCATGAAGGACATTCTGTCCAATAAAAGAAAACCGGGTGATTATGAGACTGTAGCCATCACAAGGGAGTGTAGCGCCATACTCCAGAGGAACCTCCCCTAGAAATTAAAAGATCCTGGGAGTTTTGTCATACCATGCACCATAGGAGATCAATTTTCAGGAAAAACTCTTTGTGATTTGGGGGCTAGCATCAATTTGATGCCCTTTTCAGTTTTCAAAAATTAGGGTTAGGAAATTGTAAGCCTACATCAGTGACATTGCAGTTAGCTAATAGATCCCTGAAGAAGCCCAAGGGTGTCATAGAAGATATTTTGGTCAAGGTGGTAAAATTTATATATCCCGCGGATTTTATTGTTCTAGACATGGAGGCTGATTTAGAGGTACCACTTATCCTGAGACGGCCATTCTTGGCCACAGGTAGAGCTTTCATTAATGTACAGATAGGTGAGCTGGTGATGAGGGTGGAAAATGAGGAGATAAAATTTAATATTTTCAAAGCCCTCAAATATCCCACAGAAGACTCAGAATGTATGAGGATTTCTACGGTTCAAGAAGATCCACAGGAACTAACTGTAAAAGATTGCTTGTTTATGGATGCATTGGAAGCTGCTTTAACCAATATGATAGAAGAAAGAGAGGAAGCAACCGCAGTAGCTTTGGAATTAGACAGAAGTCCCTACCAAGATACAATGCAATGTGAGGTAGATTTAACCTCAAATCAACTAAAGCCATCAATAGAAGAATCACCAGTGTTGGAGTTGAAACAACTCCCAGAGCATTTAAGGTACGCATTTTTGGGTGATTCTTCTACTTTACCTGTTATTATATCTGCCCAACTAACCCATGAATAAGAAGAAAAATGGCTTGAGGTTCTTAAGCAATACAAGAAGGCAATAGGTTGGAAAATTACAGATATTAGAGGAATTAGCCCCTCTTTGTGTATGCACAAGATTCTGATAGATGGGGACCACAAACCCTCAATTGAAGCACATAGGAGATTAAATCCCAACATGCAAGAGGTGGTGAAAAAGGAGGTTCTCAAGCTACTGGATGCAGGTATTATCTATCCTATTTCTGATTCAGCATGGGTTAGTCCTATCCAATGTGTACCTAAAAAGGGTGGTATGACTGTAGTAGCCAATGAGAAAAATGAGTTGATTCCTCAGAGAGTAGTTATTGGTTGGCGTTTGTATAGATTATAGGAAGCTTAATAAAGCCACTAGGAAAGATCACTTCCCATTACCTTTTATTGTTCAGATGTTGGATAGGTTGGGGGTCATTCCTTTTATTGCTTTCTAGATGGATATTCAGGATATAATCAGATAGCCATAGCTCCAGAAGATGAGGAAAATAGCACTTTCACTTGCCACTATGGCACTCTTGCTTATAAGAGAATGCCTTTTGGTTTATGTAATGCCCCTGCCACTTTTCAGAGATGTATGATGGCCATTTTTTCTGACATAATTGAAAAATACATGGAAATATTTATGGATGATTTTTCAATTTTTGGGACATCTTTTGATCATTGTTTAGAAAATTTAAGTTTTGTGTTAAAGCGATGTGAGGAGACTAATTTAGTCTTAAACTGGGGAAAGTGTCACTTTATGGTCACAAAAGGGATAGTGTTAGGGCATCAGGTGTATGCCAAAGGTCTAGAAGTGGATAGAGCAAAAATTGAGGTGATTGAAAAACTTCCTCCCCCATGTTCTGTTAAAACTGTTAGGAGTTTCTTGGGTCACGCAGGATTTTATAGAAGATTTGGTTGTGATTTTTCCATGATTTCTAAACCTTTGAGTATAATGTTAGAAAAAAAAATTCTTTTCAGTTTGATGCTACTTGTGTGCAGACTTTTAATACTTTGAAAGAAAAATTAGTCTCTGCCCCGTTGATTATTTCACCCAATTGGGACCTTCCTTTTGAACTAACGTGCGATGCAAGTGATTTTACAGTTGGAGCTGTGTTAGGTCAAAGATGCGATCATGTTTTCCACACTATCTACTATGCCAGTCGGACATTGAATGTTGCTCAGTGCAACTATACCACCACTGAGAAGGAATTATTAGATGTGGTCTTTGCAGTTGATAAATTTAGATCTTATTTGATAGGATCTAAAGTCATTATTTTTACTGACCATGCAACTATAAGGTATTTGGTAGATAAGAAATATAATAAGCCTAGACTAATTTGTTGGGTTTTACTGCTGCAGGAATTTGATTTGGAAATTAAAGATCGGAAGAGAATTGAAAATCAAGTTGTAGATCATTTGTCTAGATTGGAACACCTTCCACTAGAGACAACTATAGACATCAATGAGATCTTCCTAGATGAACGGCTCTATGTTCTACAAGCAGCACAAACTCCGTGGTATGCGGATTATGTCAACTACATAGTCTTGAAGGTGGTTCCAGATGACCTCTCCCCACATTAGAGGAAGAAATTCTTTCATGAATCTTTGAGGTATGTGTGGGACGAACCCTTTCTTTTCCGTAGGTGTGCTGATAATATTTTGCATAGATGTGTTCCTTGTGAAGAAGTTGAACAGGTTATACAACGCTGTCATTCATCGAAGTATGGCCTACCATGTTCAAGGACACTGGAGCATTCTCCAATCAGGTTTTTATTGGCCTACCATGTTCAAGGACATTGGAGCATTCATTGAAAGATGTGATCATTGTCAACGCACTGGAAATATTTCCAAGAAATGAGAGATGCCTCAGAAAGGAATTCTTGAGGTAGAATTATTTGATGTCAGGGGCATAGACTTCATGGGACTCTTTCCCCCATCTAACAAAAATGAGTACATCTTGGTTGTTGTTGACTATGTCTCTAAGTGGGTTGAGGCCATTGCAACCTCAACAAATGATGGGAAGGTGGTTCAAAAGTTTCTCAAAAGTCATATTTTTGTGCGGTTTGGGACTCCAAGAGCAATATTTAGTGATGGGAGCACACACTTTTGCAACCATCACATTGACCGATTATTGGCACAATGTGGGGTGAAACACAAGATCACTACTCCCTATCATCCCCAAGCTAGTGGGCAAGTGGAGATTTCCAATCGAGAGCTTAAGGGCATTCTTGAGAAGACAGTGAGTCGTGCACGAAAAGATTGGAGTTCAAAATTAGATGATGCTCTTTGGGTTTATCGCACAACATTCAAGACACCAATTGGGATGTCTCCATTCCGTTTAGTCTACAGAAAGAATTATCATCTACCTGTGGAGTTGGAACATAAAGCTTTCTGGGAAATTCAATATCTGAATTTTGACCTCAAGTCAGCTCGAGAGAAAAGACTCTTGCAACTAGAAGAGCTGGATGCATTCAAACTTGAAGCCTACGAGAATTCTCGGTTATATAAAGAAAGAATAAAGAAGTGGCATGATCGGCACATTATGCATCGTGAATTTACTCCAGGTCAGCAAGTTCTACTTTATAACTCTCATTTGAAATTGTTTCCAGGTAAACTCAAATCCCGATGGTCCGGACCTTTTCGAATTCATCACGTACACAAAAATGGTGTCATAGATGTGGAAGATGAGACTGATGGCCACAAATTCACTGTCAATGGTCAAAGGTTGAAATTCTACTACGGGGGCGATAGGGATGTTCAAGTTGCTATCGTACAGTACTTGAATGAGAAATAGAAAACGGCATTGTCGAGCCCACGACGTTAAACAAGGCGCTAGTTGGGAGGTAACCCAATATTTTCATTCGTAGCATTCAGTTTGATTTTCTTTTCTTTTATTTTATCTTTAATTGTGTTTATTATTTTTATTTTTCATTTAGCACAATTGTTTTCTTTGATTGGTGTGTGAAAAAAATAAAATAAAATAAAAAAGTGCAGAGTGTGCAGGTTCGAACACTGCTGGCGACAAGCCTTCATGTCGCCATGCTTGTCGCCAACACACGACTAAGATGTCTCATATGTCCACGCCTCGGTTCATGTTGGCGACATAACCTTCATGTCGCAAGCTATGTCGCCAACAGACAATAATTTTAATCGCGTGCCTATTGACACTGGCGACATAAAAGTCATGTCGCTAGTTATGTCGCCAGCGAGCGACAACTTGCGTATATTAGAATCGGCAGCAGCTGGGCACAGGTGAGTTTTCTTTTCTCTCGCACACACACTGCCACACTTAAAACACACAACACCACATCACATATTTTCTCTGTTAAGAAGCACACACTGCCTCCCTTTGTCTCTCTCCCCTCCGATCACCGTCTCCTCCTCCTTCATCCATCATCATTCCTTCTTCCTCTCTCTTCTGCAATGAGGTATGTACATCTTTCTATTATCTTTCAATTTTTCACAATTAGATGAATTAGGTTAGATATTTGGATGTTAGAGATGAGTGAATTGAGGATTGTGTAGACTTAATTTTCGCACTTTAGGATGTTAGAGTTGCCATTTTATGTCTGTTGGGTGCATTTATCATACTGATTGCATTTTATTCCTCATTTTGCATCATGCCTATAAGGTGTTCGCTGAAATATCTCAAAGAAATTAATGGCCGATTTCATGTTAGCTTGCTATGAGAATGCATTAGAAACCCCCCTAGAACCTGCTGGCAAGTCCAATTTTCATATTCCTTGCTCTATTAAGGGGTGCCCACCAAGTGTTTGATAGAATGTTCCAATAAGGAACTTGGTTGTTTTGCCTCTCAATTGGTTCTAGGCTCACCTTAGGAGTAGTTTATTACTTGCAAGGCGATCACTTTATTGCACCATTGGCTCATTTTATTTGCGCTTTCAATGTTGATGCTTTTGAATAATTGATATGGGTTGGTTTCAAAATGGCTATTGATTTTGTTTTCTAATTTCAAGCGCCGTAATTCCAGATTCTTTCACCGCACTGCTGCAGACGAAGCAAGAGCTGATCAATGCCGAAGGGATGAAGAGGAAAGGATGGAGGAACAACACCGTAACTGGGTTGAGGATAGGCAGAGAGCTATTGAGAACTCTCAGATAGTGGAAGAAAAAGGCATTGATGAAGATCTCTTACAGCAGTTAGGGTGGCGAGATATTCTTGCTCAGAGGGGTTGGCTACAGTTAGCCGCTGAGAGACCACCATCCAACCTTGCAATGGTTAAGGAATTTCACATTCACATGGATGATTTGAGCATTAGTAGGACTTGTGGGGCACAAGTTAGAGGGATCTTAGCCACTTTCACTGAGAGGGAGATTAATGAGTACTATGGGATTCCTAGGGCTGAGTGTCCCAATTATACATTTGAGTGGTGGGATGAAGTTCAAGCCATGCCTGAGAGGATGGTGCTACAGGATCTTTGTGGTTCAGACCACACAACTAATGTCCGCCACACAGGGACTGAGGATCTTTGTTATGAAGCTTAAATCTGGAACATCTTCTGCTCATATTCTATTACTCTAGTGGGTAGACGAGGTCTGACTCTCGACCGGGTCCGGGTGTTATACTATTTGAAGAATGGCCACGCTATTAATTTGGGGCACTTAATTCAACTCGAGCTTGCTCAGCAGCTTGAAGGTAAGCTTGGTCATTAGTCTATCATTTTTCCTTCCATTATCACTGGTCTCTACAAAGAAGTAGGACTAGATGTAGACGGCGCTGGTGATCACATAATCACTCATTCTGTGATCTCCTTCAAGACCATCAACTATGTTCGAGGAAAGAGAGACATGCCTCCTCTTCTGACTGCGAGAGAGAGAGCTCGTCAAGAAAAGAGATCGCGCCGGTCTGGTTCTTCCTCTGCATCCTCCAGCCATCCTTATTCCACCACTTCTCCTCACAATTCTGCTCCTACACCTTTGGAGATTCTGCTTCAGCAGACTGTAGCTAGTCAGTAGGAGTTGGTTCGTTCTCAAGCTGGGATGTTAGAAATTATGTCCAAGAACCGTGAGAAAGACAAGGAAGAAATTGCTCAGTTCAAGGCGAGACTGGCAGCCTTAGAAGCCATGATTGAGGAGCTGGAGGCACAGATCAATGCTCGATTTGCAGATTGACGCAGCTGATTATATCTTTTATATATCCTTTTCATCTTTTGGTTTTTATGTTTTCTGACTATGTAGGTTACTTATGGTTGGCTGGCACTAGTTGTTTTTGGATGTTGGATGTTATTTGCTCACAGATTTGGTATTTTCTCTATATCTACCTCCTTTTGTGTGTGTTTTGTGGTACATCAGGGATGATGTATAGTTTTAGTTGGGGTGAGATGTTATATAGAGCATTATGTATTACTTGATTCAGGTACTGGAGCAGTTTGGATATTTCATTATTATTCAGGTTTTATATTGAGTATGTTAAGCTGAACAATAGAGAGTTATATGAGAATATCTTCTTTCTTTATTCGTCTGAAATCAGCAACGCACCAGTTTTAGGAATTCTAATGATCTGTTTGAGTAGGCAATTGGGAACATGTAGTGGAGATACCCTAGTGAGATTTTGGACCTTGATACTTTTATTTTTAAGAGAATTATTTATTCTTCACTCCACAAACACTCTTCTACTAATTTTTGTGCATTAGAAACCCTCGATAGGGTTGTTGGTTTTGGCAGGTGTTCCTCAAGTGCATGGGGTATTATTGGGTAAGCTGGGTAGCAAGGAAAAATGTGCAGAATGACGTGGGCATCGTGAGTAAGAGCGAGCCACAAAACAGTCTAGGCCTAAAGCATACCCGTAAATCATATCTGATTGAAATCTTGAGCCAAGTTGAAGCCAAACACTCTGAAGCTATTTCAAGGTCCCTATCCAATCCTAGCCAAGAATTCGAGGTTGAAATTCGGAGAAATTTGAAGCCGAAACTCGAGTTCTAAACACTTATCTACCTGGGAACTCGTGAAAGGCACTCAAGAAAATAAGTTGGGGGTGCAGGGAGAGATACTGTGCAACTGGAATTTCCGAAAGGTTATAAAATTATTGAAGAATTATGCACTTTCTATTATTCTTTGTATACAAAAAAAAGAGTTCTAGTAAATTCTGCTGCTCAGAGAAAAGTGATGGTAAATTTTTAACGAGAAAGTCATTGTGATCAGACGATGAAAGAGTTCAAGTTGGGGGTGAAGCCAATCACGAGTTCAAAAAATTTGTGTCCCTCCAATAATCCTTTTTTTTTTTCAGAGCCGAGCCTAACCTCGCTGAACCTTGAAAGACCCACTGACTCACATGGAGCCAAACTAGTTCAGCATCTTGAGATCTCTAAGTACCATGCAGCATCTCGTCAACTCTATTGGTCACGAGGGTAAAGTTCACTATTCTTTGTCTCCTTATACTGAAATTGAATTTAAGTAGTTCTCGACATTATGTCAACATTCATACTACTTAGTATTCCTGAGAGTCCCTAGGATCGGAGAGGAAATATTTGAGTGAATTCTGAGAAGAGTAGATTGAAGCGAACTAGATTCCTAGGCTTGCTCGAATAGGGAGTTAGACTTTCCGAAAAACTTGTTAAAAGAATATCATAGTACGGTGAATAAGGCTTGAAGTTGGTGCTGATTGTGTTATATTGTTCTTTTCTTACAGAAATTATAAACCTGATGATTTAGTTATGCTCTAATTCTGAATTATTGTGATGTAATATGTTTGTGGGAATCGTACTAGGTAAACCCTCAGGAGACTATAACTCCTCCTCTAGAGCCACTTAGAGGTTTAAAGACTTGTGACATATGCTAAACGTCATCGTGTGTCCTATGAAAGCGGCTAGGTTATTTTAGGTATAATATAGGGTTGTTTTCCGTTCGTTCAAAAATTGTTCTGTTTTGATTGATCCTTGCTTATACTTTATTGCATGATCGAGGACAAGCAAAGGTTTAAGTTAGGGGTTGTGATAAGTCTCTGACTTATATGAATTTTCCCTTTTAATTATTAAGCTTTTGTGATGAATCCAAAGTATTATCATGTTATTTGATGAATTTATTGAGATGTTTCAGGTAATTAAGTTGAATAGGTGAAGATTAATAATCAAGATTATATGGATAGAAAGCTGAAGGTCAGAGAAACGAAGTCGAACAAGGAAGGAAGCGAGAGAAAACTTCACTGAGGTGTCTGGCGACATAGCCCTTATGTCGCCTGAAAACGATTCAATGACTTCAAATGGGCACGAAACTGTAGCTGCTGGCGACATAGCTCTTATGTCGCCAGTCATGTCACCAGCGAACGTAACCAGCAGTTCTAAAGAGCAAGGCTCGGTAGTATCTGGCGACATAGGCCTTATGTCGCCAGAGACCGATTAGGACGAATTCCACCTGCTGTTCAATGGCATTTTGATAATTTCTTTGAGAAGTCTATAAATATGAAGTTTCAAGATGTCGAAAAGACTTTTGGCCGGATTCAGAACAAGAGACTACTGCGAGAAACAACACGGACGTTCAAGATCAATATCCGGAAGGCGAGATCAAGAACAGAAAATCGGTGAACTCTTTCTCACTTTTTAGGAATGATTATGTAAGGAAGAGTAAACATGATTGCTATGTGTAACTAAACTCCTAGTCTAGGGCTACGAAGTAGCCGAACCATGTAACTCTAATTTGATTATACTTTTATGAATGAGACAATTTTTATTCTTTCTCTTGCCTGTGCTTAATGCTTGCTTTGCTTGATCACCAATTGCATGATTTAGTGATTTGATGAATGCCTGAAAGAGATTTATTAGATTAGATTAGGGCAACAGAGTGTGTATGTTTATGTTGTTAGGAATAGAACATAAAATTCATATATTCAAGGATAGGTGTTTCTTAATGCGTCTACCTGAACTATTCACATAGGAATATGGAATTAGGATAGATAGATATTCTCATGTGTGTTTGGAAGAAACCTTGGGAATAGTAAAACCTTGAGAATAGGGATAAAAGCTTGTTGAAATATTAGGCATGATAGGTTACTGGTGAGGTGAATTCGTAGACCTAGAATTTAAGCTCTATATTGAATATTTACATTAAGAAATTAGTTTTTTTTTTTTTAATTCTTCATAATATTCACTTTTATAAATCTTACGCTTAAAATATAGGGAATTTTATAGAATTGATATTAAATTAACTTTAGTCCCTGTGGGTTCGACAACCTGAATTTAATTCACTTTACTACTTGATCACGTGCACTTACGTGTAGGAATCCTTAATAATTGCATCATTTTATATTAATAGGATTTTTGACATCAGAATTCTTAACACTTCCAACACGTAAAATGTAAAACATTTTTGCTTTCTTTCTGTCATTCCATGTGAGTTGGGTAGGGCTATTTAAGAAAAAAAGAAAGTAAATATATATATATATATATATATATATATATATATATATAACTTTTACTAATACTTTTAATGAAATTGATATAAGTGTTAGTTCTAATAGACCCTAATATTTCGAATGAATATAATTTTTATAGTAGTAGAACTTGTTATCAAATTGTCTCTGAAGATCTGAATTGATCCTCAACAAAAATAAAATCTGAATTTTTTTTTTAAGTAAACATAAGATTTTGTTTAAAATACAGGAGAACTTTATTAACTCATAATATTGAATGATATGGACAAACATTAAGCAATTCTTACAGGAAGTCATGATGCATGCACTTCCTTAGAAAGGACAATTATGATTTAAATGACATTATTAAAGTCACGTGGACCACTCTCATCTTTTCAGTATTTGCACTCTAAATGGCCCTACAATTTTAATCATTGAATTCAAATGCTTCACCTATTTTATCTTATATTTATTCATTCTTCCTCCTTATCTCTATTCTTCTTTTTCTTCTACGGCTTCTCTTCCGTAAGTTAATCTAGGTCCTTTTTTTCTTTTCTAAAATCAATTTCATTTAAGCATTGTCTTTTTTCTAGTTGGCTTTCCAAATGTGTTTTTTTATTTTAAAAATAATAATAAAACAAATTCAATATTCTAATGAACAAAATCTCTGTAATTAGGTTTGTTATGGTAAATGTTACGAAACCTTAGGTAATATAATTGATCACAAAAAAAAGTAATAGAGTCTAAAACAATAACAATCACACAGAAATAAGAATACCAAATTACGTGATTTACCAAATGGCTACATCCACGACATATAGGGTTAGAAATGAACCTAGTCATCCACTATCAAGATAAGAAGTACATGTACAATGTAATCACCGAGATAATACACAAATACAACCAAAAACCATAGAGATACATCATAAAGAAGACTAGAGAGTACAAAACCCTAGCAGAGAAATCAAGAGAATCAAAATACAACTAAGTCGGCCAAAGTAAACAGTGGCCAAATAATACATTATATAGTTGGAGTTATTACAGGGTCGCGTCAAGAAGTGGAGCGAGGCGCGGATCCTTATGTGAATCAGACTAGATTAATATCAGCAAGTGAATCAGATAGAAAGCCTATCAGAAGTCCAAGTAACCTGCTTATTATAACCATGTATAGATGAAAACATGGGTATTTCGCCTAAGGTTAGCAATCATTTTCTTTCTCGCCTATTCTTATTTCGCCTAACCAATTTTCTTCTTGACTTTAATTGGGGCTACTTATCCTCTGATAATGGCGATATTCAGGTATGTTGCCTAACTCTCTGGTTCATTGTTTTATACATTCCCTTTTCTCCTTCTATTCATTTCTATTCTCCTAAGCATTGAGGACACTGCTTTCTTTTAAGTTGGGGGTGGGGTAGCAATCACGTTGCTGTTCTTTTTGTTTAGTTTTATAGCTTGATTTTATTTGTAGATTTTGTTTTAATATTTTCTTAGGATATTAGGTCTGAGTGCATGATTGAGCTTTTATTGCTCATAATTCAAAGTGATTTAGTTTTTCAGAAAATGAGTTTTCAAACAGTAAAACAAGTGTTCAAAACAAGCAGCTTTGATGAGCAATTTTTGACAAATTTCTTTGAACACTGATGAAGATTCTCGTTAGTTTTGAATTGTGAATAAGTTGATGAGTTGAGAAAACCTTGGGTGGAATGTGAGGTTTTGAGCTTAATGTTGTGCCTTTTTCTTCATGAGAGGGGTTACTTTTATTCTCTTCCTTATTAAACACATTTATCTGAAAAATTTTCTTCTATAGAAATCAGAACCTTCATAGGTTTGCTTTGAATTTCTCATACATTCCTCAAGTTTACAGGGCAAAGGTCGGGTAAAGTCCGCCTTTAATCTGCCAAGGAAAATGATCTGATTTGAGAGAGTGAGTGAAACTACTAAATAACCTTTGCCTACTTGGTATAACCAGACCTTGATATCTTGTGAGGTAAACCGTTTTTGTTTCCATTCTCATTAAAACCTTTTCTTTGGTCCCTAATCCAGTCCAAACCATAAAGATAGAGATATAATCTCAATCTTACCCTTTGGACTTACCATTAAATTTGGGATTGAAAAGATGGGAAGTGAGGATTATCTTTAAAAAAAAAAAGTGTTTTTGAAGCTGCTAAAAGCAAAATTCTTAGTTGGAAAAAAATGAATGATGAATGAAAAGAAAAGAACAGTCACAAATAAGTGAAAATGAACAATGTTCATAAATAAATTAGCATGTGAATAAAGTATCATGGAGTGGGGAAACACCAAGGAGTGAAGAATTGAGGGATTGAGAGGAATTTAGTGGTATGTCCAAACTTCGATTCCTTGAAGAAATTCCTTTCTTTCATAAGCTAACTTGACCCCATTTTCCCTATATATACAAATCAGAGATTCTAAGGCAGACAAAAAGGCAGTACTGAACTTAGGAACCTCTAAGTGCTGTACAGTGTATAAGTAAAGTTCAATGTTCGTGAGGTTCTTAAAATTTTCTTCATACGTGCTTGTGAAACACTAGAATCACATTTGCCTTGGTACGTAACTCTGATTCTTAAAGTGACTAGTGTATTGAGTGAGTAACCTTTAGGATTCTGAGAGATCAAACACTTATGAGAGCTTACAGTGAGGAAGTAGTTTCAAAACTCGAATACTTGGATCTTCTCAGATACTTTGTCACATGAAGAAAATGACCAGTTTTGAATTAGTTGATTTGAAATTTTGAAAAAAAGAGCTGGTCACTATTTGGGAATTTTTCAAAACATATTACATGGATCGCTTTGAATTATGATATAAGTTTGCAGTGATTGCTGTCTCAATAGATGTTTAGTCAGTTTACTTGACGACAAGCAAAAGGCTAAGTTGGGGGTAATTGATAAGTCTAGAATTTACCTATGTTTTAGCATACTTTGTGAACTTGAATATAATGAAATTGAGTTTAAATGATGAGATATTGAATACATTTCTACTAATTCTAGGCTATTATTGTTGAGACAGGGACTTGGATGAAAAGTTGTGGAAAAGAGGCTACAACATGCAAATTCAGAAGAAAGAAGGACCAAATCAGAATTTCATCCAAAGTCAGCAAACTGGCGAAATGATGTTGCTAAGAAAAGAATTCGCCTGAAGACCTCGCCATGATTTGGAGTAAAGGGCGATGCAGCAGACGATAAAAAGAAGATTTCGCCTTAAAGAGTAAAGCATGAAAGGCAAATCAAAAATTTCTCGCCTTCCTATATCGCCGTCTTGACAGAAATTTAGGCGATGAAGATTGAATTTTGCCTACCTTGAGGCCATGGTTGAGGCGATGAAGGAGAAATGTCTCCAAATTTATGGATAACAACAGGCGACATTTGATAAGACATCGCCTAAGAAGATCTTAACTGAAATAGTATTTTGGCGAAAAAAATATCAACCCGCTTGAGCATCAGGCGACGTATTGTGACAACATTGAGGATATTTCGTCTAGAAAGATTGATAGCTTGGCAATCAGGACAAGCGAGATGTGAAGAAGTAGTTTGATTCAGGCGAAGGAACAGGCAACATAAATGGAGAAAAATGTTAATTCGCCAATTTGTGTTTCTTTGTTGATTTTATTTCAAAATTGCCACTGAGCCAAATTCTATAAAGAGGAGCTCAGATGAAGTAATTAGGGTGTGAAGTTTTTTAGAGAAAAAAGTTTAGATGATTGATTTTCACTCTTGACATTCTATTATACTTTAAGATAAATTCTAGATTCTCTTATACGCTTTATTCAATATCCTCAGAGAAGTTTCTTGAAGAAGTTTTGTACTTTGTTTCTGTTGATCATAGAGATTAGCTTGAAGATTGTGAAGTAACAACTGTGACAGAGTCTGGCTTCAATCTTCCTTAGTAAGATTTAGATCTTGAGCATGTTGATGATGATTTTTGTACTTGATTGAATATGTTGAAGTAAATGTGCTAGCTAAAGCTCTGTTGATTGGTTGAATCTTGATGTTGAATATCATTTCAATTGCAATGTTTCTTATTAAATTATAACCAGATCTACTGGATTTCATGAGTTAATTGAATTACAAGAACGAGAGTTACATAATACTGTTAATCCGAGATTTGATTTAGACCAGAGATGGCGATTAGGTTTCAGATCTGAGAACAGAGGATCGTAGTACTAGAGATAGACTACAGATCTATTTTTCTACAGATTGTGCTTATCAATTGTATAGGTTGTAGTATAGAGATATATGCAACTATATAATTGAGATCTGTTAAATTGAATTGAGAGATCTTTTAACAGATCACTGATGATGATCTAGAAGGTAAATTTGTGATTTAAGATGAAACTTGCATGAGAAGTTAATTGACAACAGATCTAGCAAATTAGTTTATTCGTTGTTAAGATCAATTACAGAATAGAGTGCTGATATGAGTTTTTAATGAATGAATGTCATTAGTAACTTTTACTTCACACAAATTCTATGATTCTTATGATTCTATGATTCTTATGATTCATTGTGTATATAGATTCTTTTAGCAATTCAGTTTAAATCATAGTCTCAATCATGCTTCTTAGCTTACAATCCATGTGGAGACGATATCTAAAATACTACATTAGACGTTGATAGGAATTTTGATTGATCCCTATGAGTTCTAGTATCAGTTGAGTTTTCATACACTCAGCGCAGTCAATTTTCAACCATCAGACATATCTACCATTGTAAATGTGAAAACAACAATTAATCTTCAATGACGAATAGGATATTTCATTATTTTAACTTAATATAATGTTGTGATCATTTGTCGATCGCACCCTTTAGACATATCTATCATTGTAAATGTGTAAACAACAACTCATCTTTAATAACCAATTCAATTTATCATTACTTTACCTTACCGTTATGTTGCAATCAATTGTCAATTGTACCGTTTATACATATCTATCACTGTAAAGGTGAAACTTAAATGACCAATTTAATATTTCATTACTTTATCTTAATATAATGTTGCGATCTATTGTCGATCGCACCCTTTAGACATATCTATCACTGTAAATGTGTAAACAACAATTAATCTTTAATGACCTATTTAATATTTCATTTCTTTAACTTAATATAATGTTGTGATCAAAATTCGATCGCACCCTTAAGACATATCAATCACTGTAAATGTGTAAACAAAAATTAGTCTTCAATAACCAATTCAATAATTCCTCACTTTAACTTAATGTAATGTTGCGATCAATTGTCAATCGTACCCTTTAGACATATCAATCACTGTAAATGTGAAAACAACAAATAATATTCAACGACCAATTCAATATTTCATTACTTTACTTAATATATTATTGCGATTAATTATGGATCACACCCTTTAGACATATCTATCAGTGTAAATGTGTTAACAACAATAAATCTTCAATTACCAATTCGATATTTCATTACTTTAGTTCAATATAATGTTGCGATCAATTGTCGATCGCACCCTTTAGACATATTAATAACTATAAATGTGTAAACAATAATTAATCTTTAATAACAAATTCAATAATTTATTACTTTAACCTAACGTAATGTTGTGATAAATTGTCAATCGTACCCTTTAGATATATCTATAACTTTAAATGTGTAAACAACAATTAATCTTTAATGACCTATTTGATATTTTATTACTTTAACTTTATCTAATGTTGCCATCATTATTCGATCGCACCCTTTAGACATATCTATCACTATAAATGTATAAACAACAATGAATCATCAATTAACAGTTCAATATTTCATTACTTTAATGTAATATAATGTTGCGATCAATTGTCGATCTCACCCTTTAGACATATCTATAACTGTAAATGTGTAAACAATAATTAATCTTCAATTACCAATTCAATACCTCATTACTTTAACTTAATATAATGTTGCGGTCAATTGTCGATCGCACCCTTAAGACATATTTATCGCTGTAAACGTGTAGACAACAATTAATCTTCAATGACAAATTCAATATTTCATAACATTAACTTAATATAATGTTGCGATAAATTATCGATCGCACCCTTTAGACATATGTATCACTGCAAATGTGTATACAAGAATTAATCTTCAAAAACCAATTCAGTAATTCATAACATTAACTTAACGTAATGTTGCAATCAATTGTCAATCGTACCCTTCAGACATTTCTACCATTGTAAATGTGAAAACAACAATTAATCTTCAATGACCAATTAGATATTTCATTACTTTAACTTAATATAATATTGCTATCAATTGTCGATCAGACCCTTTAAACATATCTATCACTGTAAATGTGTAAACAACAATTAATCTTTAATGACCTTTTCAATATTTCATTACTTTAACTTAATATAATGTTGCCATCATTATTCGGTCGCACCCTTTAGACATATCTATCACTATAAATGTATAAAGAACAATTTATCATCACTTACCAATCCAATATTTCATTACTGTAATGTAATTTAATGTTGCGATCAATTGTCGATCGCACTCTTTAGACATATCTATAACTGTAAATGTGTAAACAATTAATCTTCAATTACCAATTCAATACCTCATTACTTTAACTTAATATAATGTTGCGATCAATTGTCGATCGCACCCTTAAGATATATCTATCACTGTAAATGTGTAGACAACAATTAATCTTCAATGACAAATTCAATATTTCATTACATTAACTTAATATAATATTGCGATAAATTTTCGATCGCACCCTTTAGACATATCCATCACTGTAAATGTCTAAATAAGAATTAATCTTCAATAATCATTTCAATATTTCTTAACATTAACTTAACGTAATGTTGCGATCAATTGCCGATCGTACCCTTCAGACATATCTACCATTTAGACATAACGTAACGTAATATGGACTATGTCTACTTATTTTGAAATTTTTAATAATTATTTTTTTCTTCGTTGTAAGGGTAAAATGGGCATTTTTGGAACATGTTGACTTTTCCGATTAGACCAAATTTTTTGACTTAGTTGACTTTTGGGATTATTTTGTAATTATTTCTAAAATGGGGTTGTTTTAAAAAAAATGAGACATATGGGTTGGTGGAGATATTTACCACCCATATAAATATGAAAAGAATGAGCTTTAATTCATTTGTCACCAAAACCTAGAAATTTGATTTCACGTGATTTTCATTCGCTCTCAAACCTAAACCTTTCTCTACGAATTTCAAGTCACGCCTTTCAAGAGTTCTATTGGGATTAAAACTTGTATTGATTTCTTCACACCTATGTAATGATTTGTCTTCTCTTTTTGCTTTTAATTGATTTCTATTAGAATTGGGGATTTTATCTATAATTGAGGTTTGATGATTTTGGAGTTGATTCCAACGAATTGATTTGGGGGTTTTGCTTTTTATGGTTTTGGTTTTGAAACCCTTGGTTTAATTCCACTATTTGGGATTCAATTGAATCTCAATGGATTTTAATTGTTCTTTAGTTATAAACCCTAACTTCGCAAATTTGGGGATTTATAATTTATTTTTGATTTGATGTAGACCAAGTTGTGGATCGTTGACCGGAGTAATTTCGGTGGATTCGGAATTAGCGAATAAGGTTAGTAGCCGTGTTTATGCCCTCACTATTGATTGCCATTTTCTGTTTAATTGTTTGCGAATTGGTTAAATTTAAAATAAGCTGAAATCTGTTATTAAATAGCTTAATCTACTGCATTGTGAATATTAACTATTTGGGTATATTGCTGCCACATTATCTATTTATGATCGGACATGTAAATTGGTATCCATATCCGTCTACTATTGTCTGTAATCTGAAATTGGAACTCTGAAATCTGTTTAAGTCCTGTCCGTAGATTAATACGATAAGACCAGCATGCTGTTAGGGAAAGCGTATATGGCCTTCATTGCCAACCACTTTCTGGATGCGACTGCATCATTTCTGGAGCTTTGCTCATTGTCTGGATGCGACGGCATCACTTCAGGGATCTTTGATCCATCTTTGAGGGTTTAACCCTATCTGTCTGATTCTGTTCCTGATTTTGTTATTAAACTAAGGACAGGCCTTGTAAGTTAAACACCTAAATAATTGGGTAATCTGAAACTCTGTGATAATGACATGTTTGTGCTTCTGGTTATGTGTTGGATATGTTTTGGTTTGATTTTTGCTAATGCTAGTTGTTTTCTTTTGGGTTCTAACCTTGGGTAGTGTATATTGTGACTCCTAACTGGCTGTAAGTGTTAGGATTAGACCCATTTGTATAGCTAGACTTTGATTGGCGAACGACATAATTCGAATTAGGTTAAAATTTTGCCCAGGGTCCGTAATCGGACTTTATACCGAACAAGGTACCGGACTGTCACTTAAAAATTGGAAAACTGGACGTAGGATGGTCTCTGGACGAACTCCTTACCGAGCTGGTTACTAAAATATAATTCGGTCAGCCACGAGATCATTAGATTCACTCTTTGGATGAACTTCTTACCGAAGTAGTTACCGAACTGCAGTTCGGTATGAGCCTCTGAAGACTGTTCAACCTCTCTAGCCGAGCTCTTCACCGAGCTAGGTACCAAATTACAATTCAGTGTGTCTGGGAGACTTGAAACTCTTTGACCGAGCTTCATACTGGAATAGGAACCGAACTGTCACCTCAGTACCGCCTTTCATCCGCAAACTGATGGGCAGTCGGAAAGGAAAATTCAGACCTTGGAAGACATGCTTCGGTGTTGTGTGATTAAATTTGGTGGTTCTTGGATTAAATACTTGCCTTTGGTTGAGTTTGCTTACAATAACAGTTTTTAGGTGAGTATCTGTATGACTCCTTATGAGGCTTTGTATGGACGGAAGTGCCGTACTTCGTTGTGTTGGATTGAGTTGATTGAGTCTCGGATTGTTGGACCAGACTTGCTTTTGGAAGCTGAGAAGAAAGTCAAACTGATTAAGGAAAAGGTTAAGGAAGCATCGAATAGGCAGAAGTCCCATGCTTATCTTAAGAGGAAGGATATTGAATACCAAGTTGGCGATAAGGTGTTTCTGAAAGTATCTCCATGGAAGAAAGTTCTTCGATTCGGTCGGAAAGGTAAGTTGGCTCCGCGTTTCATTGCACCTTATGAAATCCGAGAAAGGATTGGTCCAGTTGCTTATAGACTTGCTTTGCCATCTGAGTTGGAGAAGATCCATAATGTCTTTCATGTATCGATGTTAATGAGGTATTGTTCTGATCCTTCTCATATCCTTACACGCGAGACTATTGAGATTAGACCGGATCTGATTTATGAGGAAAAACCGGTTCAGATTCTGGCTAGGGAAGTGAAAGTTTTGAGGAACAAGACTGTACCCTTAGTTAAGGTCCTCTGGCGTAACCATGCGGTTGAGGAAGCGTCGTGGGAACCAGAAGAGACTATGCGACGTCAGTATCCATATCTATTTGATCGAGGTAATTTTGGGGACGAAATTTCTTAAGTTGGGTAGAGCTGTCACGTCCCTAAATTGGGGCTATTTGTCGGCTTATTTTTAAATTTTATGATTAATTTTTTATCTATTTATCGTTCAAGGGTAAAATGGGCATTTTTGAAAAATGTAGACTTATCCGGTTTGACCAAATGATTTGACTAGTTTGACTTTTGGGTTAGTTTTGAAAACGATTTGATTTTTGAGTCAATTTAGTAATTATTTTTCAAATGGAGTTGTTTTTAAAACTACATGCAACATATGGGTTGATGGAGATATTTACCACCCATATAAATATGAAAAGATGCTTTTAGAAATCATTTGTCACAAAACCTAGAAAGAAAGCTTTTACGTAAACATCTTTTCTCTCAAATCAAGAACACACAGCCATCACATATTTCTAAACTTCTTGTGTGGATTTCACTTGGGATTTGGTGTTGATCTCGGTTTCTTCATCTAGGTAATGATTTCTATATCTCTTTTGCTTTAAATCACATTAATGGATTTGGGGATTTTTGACATGAACTAGGGTTTGATAATTTGAAGTTGATTTCTACAAATTGATTTTGGGTTTTTACTTCTAATGGATTGGGTTTTGAAACCTTGTAGTCGATTTCATAATTTGGGTTGTATTGGGTTTTAATTGATTTGATTTGTGCTTTAGCATAAACCCCAACTTTTGTGAATTAGGGATTTATGAATTTATTCTTGATTTGGTGTAGACCAAGTTGGGGATCGCTGATCAGAGTAGCCTCGGTTGATTGGATTAGCGAATAAGGTTAGTAGCCGTGTTTACGCCCTCACCATTGTCTGCTATTGTCTGTTTGATTGTTTGTGAATTTGGTTAAATTGATATAAGCTGAAATCCGAATTGAATAACATAATCTGCTGCATTTGATATGAGCTGTTGGGTAAAATTTCTGCCATTATATCTATATAATATCTAGATATATTCTGTTGGATTCTGCTGCTAATTTGTGGACCTATTAAATTGATGTACGTATCTGTCTGTTAATCTAAAATGGAATTCTGTAATCTATTAAAGTCCTGTCCTAAGGTTAATACGATAAGACTAGCATGCTGTTAGGGAAAACTAGATGTATACATCGATGCACGAAAGCGTATATGGCCTTGATTGCCAACCACTTTCTGGATGCGACGACATCACTTCTGGAGCTTTGCCCACTGTCTGGATGCGACGACATCACTTCTGGGATCTTTGATCCACTCTGAGGGTTTAACCCTATCTGTCTGTTTCTGTTCCCGAATTTTTTATTAAACTAAGGAAAGGCCTGGTAAGTTAAACACTTAAATAATTGGGTAATATGAACTCTGTGATAATGGATTCGGTCTGCTTCTGATTATGTATGTTTGCCATGTTTGGTTTGATTCTTTTGATGCTAGTTATTGTCTTTGGATTTTAACTTTGGATAGTGTTACTTATGACTCCTAACTAGCTGTAAGTGCTAGGAATAGACCCAATTAGATAGCTAGACTTTGAATAGCGATTGACATAATCTGAACTAGGCTAAAAATGTGCCCAGTGTCCGTAACCGGTCTGTATACCGGACTAGGAACCCGATTGTCACTTAAAAACTGGAAAACTAGACGTAGGATAGTCTCTGGCCGAGCTCATTACCGAGCTGGTTACCGAAATACAATTAGGCCAGTCTTGAGATCATAAGACTTACTCTGTGGCCGAACTACTTACCGATCTAGCTACTGAACTGTAGTTCGGTATGAGTCTCAGAAGACTGTTCAACCTCTCTGACCGAGATCTTCACCGAGTTAGATACCAGGTTACAATTCGGTGTGTGTTTGGGAGACTTGAAACTCTCTGATTGAGCTATCTACCGGATTATTCAGTAACTCTGGTGATGCTCTCTGACCGAGCTCCTTACTGGACTGTCTCTGACCGAATTATATGCCGGACTGCATACCGAACTCTTAATTCGGTATCGGTCTTCCTTCTGAAAATAATTTGTTAACTGTTAAGCCTTTTTAGACAGTAAATGCAATAATTTGTAATCACTTATCCTAGATCACTTTAAAGGGTATAAGATTGGAATAACTTGATGTGTTAATCAACTTGTTTGCTTCTTTTTGTACCCTTTAGTTGTTAACTAACCTGCATATGTGTGTGACATACAATTTTGTTTAATAAGACGAATCTGTATGTGTTTGTTAGGCATTGGCTTACTAACCAGACATCGATAGTGTGACCCTTCGTTGTTTTTATTTTTGTTTTGTATGTTTTGAACCCTTTTTTGGAATGGAAATTGCTGAGTTCAGACAGTCAGGTGGAATAGCAGGATATCACTAGCATCGAGTATCTCATTGCATCCACTTCAGACTTGGATTGCATTTTTGTTTTACTTTATAGTACTTATTTCTGTATTTGTACCCGCTGCACTATGTTTTGGTTTTGTTTTCAAAATTTGTAGTTCATATTTGAGAATTTTGAACTTGATTCTATCTTTACTGAATTTGTATTGAAATATCAGTTTGGGGCTACTTTGAATAATAAATATCTTTCAATATTGATTTCTGATATGTATAACTGATTTGTTTATCTGTCTCCGCTTCAGTAGCATCCGGTCTCCGCGTCCCTTTCCGTCGGGGCGGGGGTTTGGGTGTTTCAACTTTAACTTAATATAATGTTGCGATAAATTTTCGATAGCACCCTTTAGACATATCTATCACTGTAAATGTGTACACAACAATTAATCTTCAATGACCAATTCAAAATTTCATTACTTTAACTTAATAAAATGTTGCGATCAAAATTTGATCGCACCCTTTAGGCATATCAATCACTGTAAATATGTAAACAAAAATTAATTGTCAAATAACCAATTAAAAAATTCATTACTTTAACTTAACGTAATATTGCGATCAAATGTCGATCATACCCTTTAGACATATCTATACAAATTCAATATTTCATTACTTTAACTTAATACAATGTTACGATCAATTGTCGATCGCACCCTTTAAACATATCTATCACTATAAATTTGTAAACAACAATTAATCTTCAATAACCAATTCAATAATTCATTATTTCAACTTAACTTAATGTTGAGATCAATTTTCGATCGTACCCTTTAGACATATCTATCACTATAAATGTGTAAACAACAACTAATCTTCAATGACTAATTCAATATTTCATTAATTTAACTTAATATAATGTTGCGATCAATATTCGATTGTTCCCTGAAGACATATCTATCACTGTAAATCTGTAAACAACAATTAATATTCAATGACAGATTCAATATTTCAATACTTTAACTTAATATAATGTTGCGATAAATTTTCGATAGCACCCTATAGACATATCTATCACTGTAAATGTGTAAACAACAATTAATCGTCAATGACATATTCAAAATTTCATTACTTTCTTAATAAAATGTTGTGATCAATATTCGATTGCACCCTTTAGACATATCAATCACTCTAAATATGTAAACAAAAATTAATCGTCCATAACTAATTCAATAATTCATTACTTTAACTTAACGTAATGCTGCGATCAATTGTCGATCGTACCCTTAAGACATATCTTTACCAATTCAATATTTCATTACTTTAACTTAATAGAATTTTGCGATCAATTGTCGATCGCACCGTTTAGACATATCTATCACTGTAAATGTGTAAACAACAATTAATCTTCAATAACCGATTCAATAATTCATTATTGTAACTTAACGTAATGTTGCAACCAATTGTAAATCGTACCCTTTAGACATATCTATCACTGTAAATGTGTAAACAACAATTAATCTTCAATGACTAATTCAATATTTCATTAAAGTAACTTAATATAATGTTGCGATCAATATTCGATTGTTCCCTTAAGACATATCTATCACTATAAATGTGTAAACAACAATTAATATTCATTGACCGATTCAATATTTCAATACTTTAACTTAATATAATATTGGGATCAATTGTCGATCGCACCCTTTAGACATATCTATCACTGTAAATGTGTAAACAATAATTAATCTTTAATAACCAATTCACTAATTCATTACTTTAACTTGACGTAATGTTGCGATAAATTGTCGATCGTACTCTTTAGACATATCTGTCACTATAAATGTAAACAACAATTAAACTTCAATGACCAATTCAATATTTCATTACTTTAACTTAATATAATGTTATGATCAATTGTTGATCGCACCTTTTAGACATACCAATCATTGTAAAGGTGTAAACAACAATTAATCTTCAATTACCAATTCAATATTTCATTACTTTAACTTCATATAATGTTGCGATCAATTATCGATCACACCTTTTAGACATATCTATCACTATAAATGTGTAAACAGTAATTAATCTTCAATGACTAAATTCAAAATTTCATTACTTTAACTTAATATAATGTTGCGATCGATATTCAATCGCACCCTTTAGACATATCAATCACTGTAAATATGTAAACAAAAATTAATCTTCAATAACCGATTCAATAATTCATTACTTTAACTTAACGTAATGTTGCGATCAATTGTCGATCGTTCCATTTACACATATCTATACCAATTCAATATTTCATTACTTTGACTTCATATAATGTTGCGATCATTTGTCGATCACAACCTTTAGACGTATCTATCACTGTAAATGTGAAAACAACAATTAATCTTCAATTACCAATTCAATAATTTATTACTTTAACTTAATATAATGTTGCGATCAATTGACGATCGCACTCTTTAGACATATCTATCACTGTAAATGTGTGAACAAAGAATAATCTTCAATGACCAATTCAAAATTTCATTACTTTAACTTAATATAATGTTGTGATCAATATCCGTTCGCACCCTTTAGACATATCTATCACTGTAAATGTGTAAACAACAATTAATCTTCAATTACAAATTCAATAATTCAATACTTTAACTTAATATAATGTTGCGATCAATTGTCGATCGCACCTTTTAGAAATATCTATCACTGTAAATGTGTAAACAACAATTAATCTTCAATGACCAATTCAAAATTTCATTACTTTAACCTAATATAATTTTCCGATCAATATTCTATCGCACCCTTTAGACATATTTGTCACTGTAAATATGTAAACAAAAATTAATCTTCAATAACTGATTCAATTATTTATTACTTTAACTTAACGTAATGTTGCGATTGTCGATCATTCCCTTTAGTCATATCTATAACAATTCAATATTTCATTACGTTGACTTAATATTATGTTGCGATCAATTGTCGATCGCACCCATTAGACATATCTATCACTGTAAATGTGTAAACAAAAATTAATCTTCAATTACAAATTCAATAATTCAATACTTTAACTTAATATAATGTTGCGATCAATTGTCGATCGCACCCGTTAGACATATCTATCACTATAAATGTGTAAACAACAAATAATCATCAATGACCAATTAAATATTTCATTACTTTAACTTAATATAATGTTGCGATCAATATTTGATACCACCCTGATAAATCTAGAATTTACCTATATTTTAGTAAATTTAATGAGTTTAAATCTAAAGAAATTGAGCTTTAAATATGAGATATTGAATAGATTTCTAGTAATTTTAGACTATTATTGCTGAGACAGGGACTTAGATGAGAAAATGTGCAAAATTAAAAGAAAGAAGGACCAAATTAGAATTTCATCCGAAGCCAACAACAATGGCGAAATGATCTTACTGAGGAAAGGATTCGCCTGAAGACATCGCCGCAATTTAGATGAGTAGGCGATGAAGCAGGAGATATAAAGAAGATCTCACCTCAAAGATTAAAACACGTAAGGCGAATCAGGAATTCGTTGCCTTCTGTTGTCGCCATCTTGGTGAAATTCTTAGGCGTTGAAAGGTCAACCTCGCCTACCCTAAGGCGATAACTGAGGCAATATATGAAATATGTAGCCAAGTTGAGGGGTGATAAAAGGCGAACATTTGATAAAACATCGCCTGGAATGTTTATATTTGGAAGAATGTTTTGGCGAGGAAAGATCACTCGCCCAGATATTAGGCGACATATTATGGCAATGTGGAGCACATTTCGCGTAGGGAGATTGTTAGCTTGGCGATCAAGAAAAGCGAAATTTGAAGAAGTCGCTTAGGTTCATGTGAAGGAACATGCGACATAAGTGGAGAAAAATGTTACTTTGCCAATTTGTGTTTCTTTGTTGTTTTTATTTCAAAATTGCAACTGAGCTAAAACTCTATAAATAGAAGCTCAGATGAAGCAATAAGAGACTTTTTAGATCCTTTTGAACTTTTGACATTCTGTTCTCTTTGAAGAAAAGAAATTATAGATTCTTCTATACACTTTATTCAATATTTTCAGAGAAGTTTCTTAAAGAAGTTTTGTACTCTGTTTTCTGTTGATCATTGAGATTTAGCTTGAAGATTGTGAAGCAACACTGTGACAGAGTTTAGTTTCAATCTTCCTTGGTAAGATTTAATTCTTAAGCATGTCGATGATGATTTCGTACTTTGATTGAATATGCTGAAGTAGATGTGCTAGCTAAAAGGTCTGTTGATTAGCTGAGATTTGAGTATTGATTATCACTTGATTGCATGAATCTTCTTAAAATTATAGTCAGATGTAATTTTGTTAATTTGAAGTTTAATTCAGACCAGATATGGCAATTAGGTTTCAGATCTAAGATCAAAGGATCGTAGTTTTAGAGATAGACTATAGATCCAGTTTCCTATAGATTGTGTTTATCAGTTATATAGAATGCAATATAGAAATATATGCAACTGTATGATTGAGATCTATTAAATTGAATCGAGAGATCTTTTAAAAAGATCATTGACGATGATCTAGAAAGTAAATCTGTTATTTAGAGTCGAAACATGCATGAGAAGTTAATTGATATCAGAATTTGGAAGATCAGTTTAGTCATTGTTGAGATCAATTAGAGAATGAAGTGCTAATTCATGTTTTAATTGAATGAATGTCATTAGTGCTCACAGTCCATATCAATTTTTGGAATTCAATGATTCATCTTGTACTTATGATTCTTTTGACAGTTCAGTTTAGATCTTAACTTCAATCATGCTTCTTAGCTGTCAATCCCTGTGGAGACGATATCTTAAATACTACATTAGACATTGATGGGATTCTTGTCTGAAATAAAGAAAGTGATAATTTCAGTCTAGTTTTCAAAAGCCCACAAATTTCTTGGCGCCGTTGCCGGGGATTGCTTTTGAAGATTAAGATTTAAATTGAACTGCGCTAACCTATTTTATTAAATTTCTTTTTAACTTAAAAATTTTTTTGTTCAAGTGTGTAGCGTATGCAAACAAGAGCAAAAGGGACTCAAGATTTGCAGTTTGATCTTGAACCAAAAAGAATCATTAGACAATCCAAGTCACAAACAAGATCAATAGTCAGAATTGAGCCAAGAGCTACAATGTCTGGAGAACGCTACAATCGCAATAATGAAAATGATGGAAGAATGGACCCTGAAAGAATGACTCTACGTTAACATTCCACACCACCAGTTGATGGCATGCCACAAGCCATCAACCTACCAGCAATAACAACGAATAATTTTGAGCTTAGATCAAGACTCATCCAGATGGTTCAACAGAACAAGTTTGGAGGAGGAAATAATGAGGACCTCAATCAACATCTTAACACTTTCTTGTATCTGTGCAGTGCCTTCAGGCATAATGGAGTTTCTGAGGATGCAGTGAAGCTACGACTATTCCCTTTTTCACTATGTAACAGAGCTCATGCCTTGTTATATTCCTTGCCACCAAGCTGTATCAATAGTTGGAAAGACTTAGTCAATATTCCTCCCATGAAGATGGTGAAACTGAGAAATATTATTTCTACTTTCCAATATTTGGATGGAGAGTCATTATATGAAAGTTGGGAGCGATTTAAGGAGTTGATTAGGAGATGTCCACATCATGGAATAGCATATTGGAGCATTGTAATGACTTTTTATAGTGCTATGCCTCCTCGGATCAAAATGCAAATTGATTCCTCAGATGGAGGATCAATCATGGATAAGGAACCTGAAGATGCTCATGATTTCATTGAGCTGCTGGCTAATAATGATTTTGTTTAGAATGAAAAAGACAAGGCTGCAACTAAAAAATAGTCAGGGTCTATGAACTGGAGTCTTTCAATGCATTATCTACTCAGATAGCATTGTTGATTAAGAAGATGGATACTATGGTAGTGAATAAAGGCCATCCAAAGAAGACTTCAGTAAATTCTGTTGAAAAACAGAAAACGACTCTTGCAGATTACGCACAAGAGGCATCTTTTGCCGATGATGAAGAGGAGCCAGAGGAGCTTGAGCAAGTAAATTATGTAAACAATAATTATGGAAACCTGCAGAGGCCGTACTATCAGCAGAGGAATCAACCATATCAAAATCACGGTTATTACCAAAGGAACCCTCAACCAGGTTACCAACAGCGAGGACAGTCTCAGTATCAGCCAATGGGGCAGAAGAAGCCTAGTATGGAGGATCTTCTTATTAAATACATGGAAAAGACTGATGTTGTTCTCACTAATCATACCACCTCAATCAAGAACTTGGAAACTTAGATGGGGCAGCTTATGCAAGTTCTAAATCAAAGACCTAAAGGGGCACTTCCAAGGGACACTGTACCTAACCCAAAGGTTAAAGATAAATCTAAGGAGGAGGCACAAGTGCTTGCAATTACATTGAGAAGTGGAAAACAACTGGAGAACTCTAAGGAAAATAAGAGTTATAAACCTCCTGAACAAAATAAGGAAAATGAAGAAGTTAACAATTCTATTACAAAAGAACAGGAGGCTGTGAAGATTGCCTTACCTTTTCCTCAACGAGAAAATAGGAAGAACTTGAATAAGCAGCTTCAAAAGTTTTTAGATATGATGAAGCAAATTCATGTCAACATCCCATTTGTTGAGGCATTGAAACAAATGCATGTCTATGCTAAATTCATGAAGGAGTTGTTGTCAAATAGAAGGAATTTAGCTGATGTTGGGTGCATAAATATAAATGAGAGTGTGAGTCAGTTGGTCAAGTACCAGATTCCTAGGAAAGAGAAGGATCCTGGCAAGTTCACTATACCACTTACCATAGGCGACAGATTCAAGGGGAGAGCTCTCTATGATTTGGGAGCTAGTATAAATTTAATGCCTCTAGCCATATATGAAAGGTTAGGAATAGGGCATTTCAGACCTGACAATATCCTATTACAACTTGCTGTTAGATCTTTCACACATGCTAAGGGAGTTGTGGAGGATGTGATAGTCACAGTGAACAAGTTTATGTTTACTGTGGATTTTGTAGTACTTGACATGGAGGTGATAAGTCTAGAATTTACCTATGCTTTAGCATCTTTTATGAGTATAAATGTAATGAAATTGAAACTCAAAGATGAGATATTGAATGCATTTCCAGTAATTCTAGACTATTATAGCTAAGACAGGGACTTGGATGAAAAGTTGTGAAAAAAGAGCTAAAACGTGCAAATTCAGAAGAAAGAGGGACCAAATCAGAAATTCATCCAAAGTCAGCAACTGGCGAAATGAGATTGTTAAAAGAGAGAGTTCGCCTGAAGATCTCGCCATGATTCGGAGTGAAAGGCGACGTATCAGGCGACATAAAGTCATTTTCGCCTCAAAGAGTAAAGCAAGGAATGCGACTCAGAGATCCCTCGCCTTTGCATATCGCCTCCTCGACAGTAAAGTAGGCGATGAAGATGAAGTTTCGCCTACTTTGAGGCGATGTTTTAGGCGATAAAAGAGAGATGTCGCCAAAGTTAAGGATTAACACATGCGACATTTGATGAGACATCGCTTAGGGAGATTTAATCTGGAAGGTTATTTTGGCGAAATATGTCAACTCGCCTAAGCATCAGGTGATGTATTAAGGCTACATTAAAGATATTTTGCCTGGAAAGAGTTGAATCTTGGCGATCAAGACAAGCGAAATATGAAAAAGTCGTTTGGTTCAGGCGAAGGAACATGCAACATAAATGAAGAAAAATGTTACTTCGCCTATTTGTGTTTCTTTGTTGATTTTATTTCAAAATTGCCACTGAGCCAAACTCTATAAATAAGAGCTCAGATGATGCAATAGGTGTGAAGTTTTTTTAGAGAAAAAACAGTTTTAGACGTTTGATTTTCACTCTTGACATTCTATTATACTTTAAGAGAAATTCTAGATTCTTCTTTACATTTTATTCTCAATCTTCAAAGAAGTTTCTTGAAGAAGTTTTGTGCTCTGTTTTGCTTAATCATTGAGATTTAGCTTGAAGATTGTGAAGCAACAACTGTGACAGAGTCTAGCTTCAATCTTCCTTGGTAAGATTTAGATCTTGAGCATGTCGATGATGATTTCTTGTATTTGATTGAATATGCTGAAATATATGTGCTAGCTACACGCTCTGTTGATCTGTTGAATCTTGATGTCGATTATCATTTCAATTGCAAAGTTTCTTGTTCAATTATAGCCAAATCTATTGGATTTCATGAGCTAATTGAATTACAAGGACGAGAGTTACGTAATATTGTTAATCTAAGATTTGATTTAGACTAGAGATGGCGATTAGGTTTCAGATCTGAGAACAGAGGATCGTAGTACTAGAGATAGACTACAGATCCATTTTTCTACAGATTGTGCTTATCAGTTGTATAAGTTGTAGTATAGAGATATATGCAACTATATAATTGAGATCTGTTTAATTGAATCGAGAGATCTGTTAACAATTCACTGATGATGATCTAGAAGGTAAATCTGTGATTTAAGATGAGACTTGCATGAGAAGTTAATTGAAATAAGATCTAGCAATCAGTTTATTCTTTGTTAAGATCAATTGCAGAATAGAGTATTGACTTGAGTTTTCATTGAATGAATGTCATGAGATATTTTCACTTCACCTCAACTTTATAATTCCATGATTCTCTGATTCTATGATTCATTCTGTATATAAATTCTTTCAGCAATTCAGATTTAATCTTAGTCTCAAAGATGCTTCTTAGCTTACAATCCCTGTGGAGAAGACATCTAAAATACTACATTAGACGTTGATAGGAATTTCGATTAAGTATTGTGAATATAAATATCAGTCGAGTTTCGTACCATGAATTTCTTGGCACCGTTGCCGGGGATTGTTTTTCTTTGAAGATTAAGATTTATTTTGAACTGCGCTAACATGATTTATTAAATTCTTTTTCAGTTTTAAATTTGTTTGTTCAAGTGTGTAGTGTATGCAGACAAGATCTAAAGGAACTCAGGACTTGCAGTTTGATCCTAAACCTAAGAGAATTTTTAGACAATCAAGAACAAGATCAAGATCAGCTGCGAGAACTGAGTCAAGAAACACAATGTCTGGAGATCGCTACAACAGAAATAATGATGATACTGAAGGACGAGTGGATCCTGGGAGGATGACACATTGTCAATATTCCATCCCACCTGTTGATCGCATGCTGCAGGCCATCAATTTACCAGCTATAAGAACTGAGAATTTTGAGTTGAGATCTGGACTCATCCAAATGGTTTAACAGAACAAGTTTTGAGGAGGAACTCTTGAAGATCCTAATCAGCATCTAAACACATTCCTGCATCTGTGCAGTACATTTCGACACAATGGAGTCTCGAAAGATGCAGTTAAACTCCGGCTATTCCCATTTTCACTGAGTAACAAGGCTTACTCCTGGTTATACTCATTACCACCAGGATGTATCAATAGCTGGGAAGATCTAGTTTAGAAGTTCTTAGCTCGCTATTTTCCTCCCATGAAGATGGTGAAATTGAGAAACATGATTTCTTCTTTCCAATATGTGGATGGAGAGTCACTCTATGAGAGCTGGGAGGGGTTTAAGGAGCTGATCAGACGATGTCCATACCATGGGATAGCATCTTGGAGCATTGTGATGACATTTTATAGTGCCATGCCTCCTCATATCAAAATGCGCATTTATTCCTCAGTTGGAGGATCAATAATGGATAAAGAGCCAGATGATGCTCATGATTTCATTGAATTACTAGCAAACAATGATTTTGGATGAAATGAAAGGGATAAGGCTGCAAACAAGAAGCAGTCTGCAGTTTATGAGCTGGAGTCTTTCAATGCATTATCTGCTCAAATAGCATTATTGAATAAGAAGATGGACAATATGGCAGTTAATAAAGGCCATCCAAAGAAGACTTCAGTTAATTCTCTTGAGAAATAGAAGACTACTCTGGCAGAGTATGCTCAGGAAGCAGCACTTGCTGATGATGAAGATGAGCCAGAGGAGTCAGAACAAGTAAATTATTTGAATAATAATTATGGGAACCAGCAGAGGCCATACTATCAACAAAGGAATCAACCCTATCAAAATCAGGGTTATTACCAAAGAAATCCTCAACCTGGTTACCAACAACAAGGACAGTCTCAGTATCAGAAGAAGCCTAGTATGGAGGACCTTCTAATCAATTACATGGAGAAGACTGATGTTGTTCTTACTAACCATGCCACTTCAATTAAGAACTTGGAAACTCAGATGGGGTAGCTTATGCAAGTTCTGAACCAGAGACCCCAAGGAGCACTTCCAAGTGACATTGTGCCCAATCAAAAGGTTAAACATAAATCCAAAGAGGAAGCATAAGTGCATGCTATTACATTGAGAAGTGGGAAACAACTGGAGAACTCTAAGGAAAAGAAAAGTTCTGAACCTCCTACACAGAATAAGGAAAATGAAGAAATTAGCAAACCTTGAGAAGTTTTTAGACATAATGAAGCAAATCCATGTCAACATCCCATTTATTGAGGCATTGAAACAAATGCCTATTTACGCTAAATTCATTAAGGAGTTATTGTTAAACAGAAGGAATTTAGTTGATGTGGGATGCATTAATGTGAATGAAAGTGTGAGCCAACTTGTCAAGTACCAGATTCCTAAAAAAGAGAAGGATCCTGGGAAGTTCACCATACCTTTGACCATAGGCGAAAGATTTAAAGAAAGAGCTCTCTGTGACTTGGGAGCTAGCATAAACTTGATGCATTTGGCCATTTACGAAAGGTTGGGAATAGGGCATTTCAGACCTGATAATGTCTTATTGCAACTTGCTGATAGAGCTTTCACTCATGCAAACGGAGTTGTGGAAGATGTGATAGTCACAGTAAACAAATTCATGTTTACAGTGGATTTTGTAGTACTTGACAAGGAGGTAGATGAAGATGTACCTTTGCTACTAGGTCGACCATTTTTGAGAACTGGAAGAGCATTGATAGACGTGTCAAATGGTGAACTCACACTCAGAGTTAATGAAGAGGAAGCAAAATTTAGTCTCATGGAGTCATTGAAATTTCCATACGATTTTGATGAAGTCAAGAGCTTACAATTGGCAGCTGATACAGAGTTGATGGATAAGATTCTCTCATTGAGAAGTTCGGATCCACTGAACAATGTATTGATCAATGATGTTGATATGGACATTCTAGAGGAAAGTGCTTACAGTGGTGAGTTGGAATGCATGACTTCTCATTTTGTCCTCAACGTTAGTGATATACAACAATCTGCTAAGCCAATGCTTCCCTCAACAGAAAAACCACCACAGTTGGAACTGAAGGCACTCCCAAGTCATCTCAGGTATGCATTCCTTAACTCTAAGGATTCTAGCTTACCTATTGTGGTTTCCAATGACTTAACAGATGAACAAGAGGAAAGCCTCCTCCAAGTGGTGAGGAAACACAAGAAAGCCATTGCATGGACGATAGCAGATATTAAAGGAATCAACCCTACTTTCTGTACACACAAGATCATATTGGAGTTGAAACATACACCCAAGATCCAACCTCAGAGAAGATTGAATCCAACTATGAAAGAGGTTGTGAAGAAGGAAGTACTGAAACTCCTTGATGCAGGTATTATTTTTCCAATTTCAGATAGTGAATGGGTTAGTCCAGTGCAGTGTGTACCAAAGAAGAGAAGGATTACGTGATAAAGAATAAAAAGAATGAGTTGATCCCTACTAGAACTATTACAGGCTGGCGTATGTGCATAGATTATAGAATTTTGAACGACGCCACTAGAAAGGATCATTTCCCCCTTCCTTTCATAGATGAGATGCTAGATAGGCTAGCAGGACACCCTTATTTTTGCTTTTTGGATGTTTATTCTGGATATAACCAAATCCCCATAGCACCTGGTGATCAACACAAAACTACCTTTACCTGTCTTTTTGGAACCTTTGCTTATAGTAGGATGCCATTTGGACTATGTAATGCACCAGGAACATTTCAGAGGTGTATATTAGCTATCTTTACTGATTTCATAGGCAAGTTTCTAGAAGTGTTCTTGGATGATTTTTCCATTATAGGAGACAGTTTCAATGATTGCTTGAATAATCTTGAGAAAGTGCTTAAAAGATGTGAGGAAACTAACCTAGTCCTCAATTGGGAAAAATGCCATTTTATGGTAAGAGAGGGTATTGTTTTAGGCCATAAAGTGTCTGCTAAGGGTAAGAAGTAGACAGAGCAAAAATTGATGTGATAAGCAATTTACCCCCTCCTGCCAATGTAAAAGGCATCAGAAGTTTCTTAAGACATGCTGGGTTCTATAGGCGTTTTATCAAAGATTTTTCAAAGATAGCTAGACCCCTGTGTGTTCTGTTAAAAAATGAAAAGAAATTTGTTTTTACTGATGAATGTTTGAAATCTTTTGTGCAGCTTAAGGAAAAGCTTGTTTCAGCACCAGTCATAATTCCACCAGATTGGAATTCTGAATTTGAAATCATGTGTGATGCATTTGATTTTGCTATAGGTGCAGTGCTGGGACAGAGAAGGGAAAGACTATTCAGAGTCATTTATTATGCTAGTAAATCATTGGTGGAAGCTCAGAGAAATTACACCACCACTGAGAAAGAATTACTAGGAGTAGTCTTCGCATTGGATAAGTTTAGATCATACATTTTAGGGTCTAAAATTATCATTCATACTGATCATGCAGCATTGAGATACTTATTTGCTAAGAAAGAGTCTAAACCTAGGCTGATAAGATGGGTGCTTTTGCTGCAGGAGTTAGACATAGAAATCAAAGACAAAAAGGGCACTGAAAATGTAGTAGTTGATCACCTCTCAAGACTGCACATTAAGGATATGGAAGCTCAAGTTGACATCAATGAACAATTTCCTGATGAGCAACTTTTCCTGTGTGAGGTAACATTTTATCCATGGTATGCTGATTATCCAAATTATTTGTCATGTAAAGTGTTACGTGAAGATCTAAACAGTCATCAGAAGAAAAAATTCCTTCATGAGGTTAAGAGGTACATATGGGATGAACCATATCTGTTAAGGAGATGTGCTGATCAAGTGTTAAGACGTTGCATCCCATATGAAGAAACATTGGACATCATGAAGCACTGTCATTCTTCAGAATATGCTGGTCATTTTGCTAGAACAAGAACAATAGCTAGAATTTTGGAATGTAGTTTCTATTGGCCATAAATATTCAAAGATGCACATGCATTTGTGGGCAGCTGTGATACATGCCAGAGAATGGGTAATATTTCCAATAGGCAAGAAATGGCCCAAAATTATATCCTAGAGGTGGAGTTCTTTGATGTCTGGGGTATTGATTTCATGGGACCATTTCTTCCATCAAACAAGTATGAGTATATACTTGTAGCAGTTGACTATGTATCCAAGTGGGTAGAGGCTGTAGCTTGCGTTACAAACGATGGAAAGGTAGTGGAGAAGTTTCTTTAGAAGAATATCTTCACTAGATTTGGCATACCCAGGGTACTAATTAGTGATTGAGGGTCTTATTTTATGCAATAAGCTGTTGGAAAAGGTCCTGAAGAAATGTGGAGTAATCCATAAAGTTACCACAGCTTATCATCCACAAGCCAATGGTCAAGTAGAAGTTTCAAACAGAGAGTTAAAGAGAATCCTGCAAAAGACTGTGAATGAGTCCAGAAAAGACTGGAGCTTCAAGCTAGATGATGCTCTATGGGCTTACAGAACAACTTTTAAAACTCCAATTGGAATGTCACCATTTCGGATGGTATATGGCAAGTCATGTCATCTGCCAGTGGAGTTGGAACACAGGTCATATTGGGCTGTAAAACTGTTGAATATGGACTATGAAAAAGCAGGAAAGCAGAGGCTTCTAAAACTAGATGAGATGGATGAATGGCGTCTTGAAGCCTATGAAAATCATGAGATGTACAAGCAGAAGGCGAAAAATTACCATGATAAGAAGATTGTCAAGCGAGTGTTTAAACCTGGACAATATGTATTGCTTTACAATACAAAGCTTAGTTTCTTACCAGGAAAACTAAAATCTAGATGGTCTGGACCATTTAGAATAAAGAGTGTTTCCCCATATAGAGCTATTGAATTGTTTGACAACAAGTCCACTGACTCTTTTGTTGTGAATGGACAGAGACTCAAGCATTATTTAGGGGGAGACATCTACAGGACTAGGGATATCTTTTATATCTCAGATCCTGTAGATATAATGGGAAACCAATAATAAACTTGCCTTGGTCGATGCTAACTACCTTAAACAAAACATACTCCTTACAGAATTATTCTTTGGAAAAATTATGCTATGATCAGTTAATTGTGCAAGTTTTTAACTAACCTAGTTCATGTTTTGCACAAGATTTGTTATTTTCAGATGAAGTTATAATCTTAAAAAGAAGGCGAGATGTCAATTTTATTGCCACAAGACTCGCCAAAGCTGTTTATCAATTGGCGAGGAACAACTTCATTTTGCCTATATTGACAGTTTGAAGATGGCGAGATAGAGAAATTCGCCATGAGTGGTTGCCTGGGTGAAGGCGAGAAAGAGGAGTCATGCCAAAAACTTCGCCTACTTTACTTTTGTGAAGGCGAGGAAGGACGAATCTCGCCTTGATACATCGCCTAGTGACGAGAAGAGTGAGGCGAGAATTCAATACATTGTCATCTTATCTCGCTAACCAGGTATGTTTTCTGGCGTTAAATTCTAATTTTGCCAAGATTCTTCGCCTGGCAACAATTAGCATTGGCGAAGTGTCGTTTAATTCGCATGGAAACTTGCCTATCTTTGAAAATATTTTTCGCGAGGTAGCATTCATTTCGCCTCATTTAATTTGCCAGAACCTCTTTTGAAGGCGAAATAATCAATATGTCGCCACTTTTATTGCCAGTTAGGTCGTTTAAGGTGAGCTCATTCTTTCTCGCCTATTTCTGAATTTTATAACACATGCATTTTAGGCGACATAAATTATTTTGCCACTTAAAAAGGTGCATTGCAATTATTACCGTTGGATGACACGGGGCGAGGCTAAAACTTTACGCCTTCTGCCTAGTTCTTTCATCATTACACCTTTTCTCTTATCATCTCATTAACCCTAATTCGATTTTACCGTTGCCATTACTTTGCTCTCTGAGATTTCAATTGTTTGCAAACCCTAAATCACGAATCTCTCTTTTCGGTTCTATTTTTCGATCGATTTCCATCACAGTAAACCAACAAGGTACGTTTCATTTCTTCTCTCTTAGTCTTATGAAAGCTGATAGTTGTTTTAGGTTTATCTGTGTTGTGATGTTAATCGAACTGTTTAGGTGTTAATTGAGCCACTATTTTAATGGTAATAAAGTCGAAACTCTGTGGGTTTTATAATGAACATGAACTATTTTTAGTTGGGTGTTTCATTTCTGTGATTATAATTGCATTGTTGACAGTAGTTGTTAGTTTTAAGCTGTAAAACATGTTTGATTGCTGAATATGTTTTGTAAATGCTGAACCTATGTTGCGACATATTGGCAACCTGTTTGATGTTGATAATGCTATTGTGCTGCTGAACTTTGATTCTGTCAAACCGGTATATGATTATAACTGTTGAAATGGGATTTCAAATTGCAGATTATGGCTAAAAGAAAGAGCAACAACACTCCTAGCCCTACTAAAAAGAGCAAGAAAGCCAAGACTTCGGCTAAGCCGAAGATCTTTGAGGAGAAAATTTATCAAGTAAGGGTGATTCTTCCATCTTCACCCAAGTCGCCCAAGTAGAAAGTGGTGCAGATTGGCTCTAGTAAGAAGAAAAGTATGGAAAGCACACCAAAAACCCCTTCTACAACAAATGCTGAAAAAAGGGGTGTGTCGGCTGTCAAATGTACACTGGCTAAAAAGCAGGCACCAGTGGTGGAAAAGGTGACATCTAGTTCACCTAAACTTTCTAAGGACAAGTCTAAACTCAAGAGTCCTTCTAAAAAGGACAACTTACAATCCTGGCAAGAGAAGGGATTCTTTTTAGAAGAGTTTGAGGATAAGAGATTTGGAAATTACCTCTGGAGTTGGTTCATGAGGCAGTTGGTGGCACAACCCAAAAAGGTGAATGCCACTCTAGTGGAAGAATTTTATGACAAGGCCCCAGAGGAGTTGGACACTCCAATTGACATCAGAGGCCACCAAGTAGATATTTCTCCAGAAACCATATGCAGCTACTATGGTTTGATGGAAGCCAACCATCACGGAGATAGAGGAATGGAAGCCTCAGAACTAATTGAGGATGATTTAAGGAGCTTAGGGAGATTTCAGAATCCAACTCAAGGATCTGAAAGAGATGTATTGGCAAGTGAATTGGACATTCACACTGCCATTTTCTTAACTTGGCTGAGAGACAACGTGATGCCTCGAAATAATGGCAGTAGATTCACTGCTGATGAGAAGAAGTTCCTGTGGGATTTCAATCAAGGGAAATTCATTCATCTGGGTCAACTTATTTTCTCTGAGTTGAAAAGGAGGATCTATAGTTTGAGGAATGAGAGATCAAGACAAAGGACTTTGTACTTCCCATCTCTCATTACAGGCTTGTTGGAAAAAATTGGAGTACAGAGCAGGAAGAAAGATACATGGTTGACTGATTTCAAACCCCACAATGGTGGATTAGAATTAAGACTCTGGGAAAGCAGGGGTGGAAAAGAGACTTCTTGCACTGAAGCAGTGGAAAAAGTGAGAGAACTGAAGACTTTGAGGGAAACCAAGAAGTCAAGTGTTCAGAGAAATAATCTTTCATCCCCTACTACAGTAGAAGCCCCAGTTGAGAAACTATTGTCAGCTTCTACCAATAGCAGTGGAAAGGAAAGTGGAAGGGCAGTTGAGCCCTCATCAAGAGAGCAACTTGATGCTTCAATATCTGACATGATAAACATAAGATTGAAGAAAAACTGGCTGAGTTCTTCAAATCCATTTCTACTCCATAGGAGAACATATATTCCAGTGAATCCTCCTACACTGAGAAGAAAAAGGAAAATTCTTGCTTCAGAATCTGAGGAAGTCAGTGATGATGAAGACCGCATTCCAGCTGTTGAAGGAAATCCACCTATTCTTAAGCAATACCAGAGGAAGTAGAAGACAAATCTGGAGAGATCTTTTCAAAGAGTAACTAGAGTAATGACCACTAGAGCTGCTGTTGACACTAAAGCTGAAGTTCGAGTGTCTGTTGTGGAGCACTTGAATTTGAAGGTACCATCTCCTGGTAATAATACACTTCCAAGTTCATCTCCAGCATTTTCTCGTCCAATAATGTAGAAATTAATCCTAAAGCCCAAGAAGAGGAGACTGAGCACTAAATCTTCTCAACAATCCAAAATCTTCAGATGATTCCTTAGATGATTTTTAATTTTTATCTGTTACATACTCTTTTGTAATATTCATGATTGATTTTTATTTTGTCATTTTAAGAGTAATGTGAATCTGTTTTTTTTTATGTTAGTAAAGAGTAATGTGTTTCCTCGAGTCTTTATTTTTATTTTTAATTTCTCAAGAGTCATATGATTGATAATTTTGTCTTTATTTTTGTCTGTTAATAACTGATATAGAGAGTTTTCGATTTTAAGTTGGGGGTTCTTTTCCCCAAAGCTAAGTGAGTAGAGTCTACAGGAAGTAATATTAACTATGAAACCATTTCTCACTTTGATTTTTAAAGTTAACAGGTCACTCTGCAGGGATTTTAATGAAACAGTGTGTTGAGGCGAGATAGAACTCAAATCGCTAGAATGATCGCCTTGTATAAGGCGAGATCTCTGTTTCTCGCATGGGTGGTATATTCTTTCATTTGGTACAGGCGAATGATATGGGCGAAATATCTTTTATTTCACCTAATTTTGGAATTCTTTTTTGGCGACATTTCTATCTTGTCTAATATTTCGTCTGCATGATCTGTATTTCGCCATGACATAATTCCTCTATGTCACTCTAAATTGGCGACTTCTATATTTCGCCTCTGTATTTCGCCTAAGGTTAGCGATCGATTTCTTTCTTGCCTATTGTTATTTCGCCTAACCAATTTTCTTTTTACACTTAATTTGGGCGATTTTTCCTAGGATAATGGCGACATTCAGGTCCTCATTTTGAACAATGAGAGCTCATGAACAGCCAGCCTGAGTTGAATGATGTTGTGGATCTTTCCACCTTTGAAGAAGATCACTTCTTGAAAAATTTGGGAGATCAGTTTGATTTAGCTACTGAAATGGTTGCGAATGATGAAATAGAGGAGGATGAAAGAAGAATGAACAAAAACAAAGTTGTAGAGGACAAACCTGATTGTGATTCTAACTCCTCAGATTATGAAGAAATTGACACAGTTGACCTTGAAAAGCAAGGCCTTTTACTTGCATCTTTTGCAGAGGCAGCTGGTCAACCTGCATTCATTTAAGAGAAAGGAGAAGGATCAAGTTCTGTTCAAGAGGAGAGTCAAGGTCAACTGTCAATTTCTGAGGTATCTGTCCAAGAACCTCTGATTTATACCTGTCAAGTTCCACCACACTTTGAATTGGCAAAGTGTTCTGCTCAACTTCCAGTTTTCACTACTGAAAAGTTCATCCCAAGACTCCACATTCTCCACCCTGACATTCAGAGATAGATAAATGCAGCAAGGATGGGTCAATTTTTAATTGAGGATATTACCTCTACAGACAACACTAGAGCTTCTTAGACTTTGGCATTGGTACTTTATCGAAAACCAGAACCTCTAAATCAAGTACCTCTAGTTGAAGAAGAAGTCAGACCTTTCCATGAAGAAGAGGTGGTTGCCATGTTAGGAGAATTCTTCAACACTTACAATAGGATGCCATCCTATGAATTCTTCAGTGGAATGGAATTCTCCTCTACAAGTTTATCTGAGGATGAAATGGATAGCCCAAGGAGAGAAACAGGCAGTTTGAATGAAGAAAATGCTAGTCAAAAGGGTAAGCAAGCCAAACCAGTGGAAGATTAGATTAAAGACAGCCAGAAAGTTCCCAGAGGTCCTGCAGTTACTTTGGCAGATTTGGAAGAGATGCTTATTTTGGATCACAACAAGATGCCTAGCATATGGGAGCCCAACGCTGCTTTGGTTGTTCCAGATGGATATTATTCTGTAATTTTCAGACAGATCCGAAGATACAATAGTTTTTTGAGGAACTTGGCCAACCCAACAAAGTATCCACCCATTAGGGCTTTCACTATTGCTCGACTCAGTGGAGATGAGGCTTACAAAGCAAGGGCTGAGATAAAAAGGAAGCTTGATGAGGTAGGAGCCCAGAAAGTAAAGACAGAAGACAAATCTCACAGTTCAAGATCTTTTTCCACAATGGGTGGTATGCGAGGTTTGAGCTTTATTTTGTGCATTTTTCGTCTTGAGAGGGGTTATTTGTTTCTTTTCCTTATTAAACACAATTATTTGATCAAGTTTTTCTTAGAATCAGGATCTTCATAGGTTTGCTTTGAATTTCTCATACATTCCTCAAGTGTATAGGGCATTGGTCGGGTAAAGTTCTGTCTTAAGTCTGTCAAAGAACATGATCTGATTTGAGAGAGTGAGTGAAACTACTAAAAAGCTTTTGCCTGCTTGATATAACCAGACCTTGATATCTTGTGAGGTAAACCATTTTGTTTCCATTCTCATTGAAGCCCTTTTCCTTGGTCCCTAATCTAGTCCAAACCATAAAGATAGAGATATAATCTTAATCCTACCCTTTGGACTTACCATTAAATTGGGGATGAAAAGTTGGGAAGTGAGGATTTATTAAAAGAGTGTTTTGGAAACTACTTTAAGAAAATTGCTTAAAAAAAAGCCACCAAAAAGCAAGAGTGGACAATGTATATGAATAAAGTGATATTCTGAATAAAGAATTTTTTAGTGGGGAAACACTAGAGAGTGTTGTATAGAGGGATTGAGAGGAATATAGTGGTTTGTCTAAATTTTTCAATTCTTTTGAAGAAATCCCCTTCTTTCATAAGCTAACTTGACCCCATTTTCCCTATAAATATACAAACCAGAGATTCTAAGGCAGACAAATAGGTAGTGCTGAACTTAGGAACTTCTAAGTGCTGTACAGTGTATGAGTAAAGTTCAATGATCGTGAGGTTCTTTAAATTTTCTTCATACGTGCTTGTGAAACAATAGAATCACATTTGTTTTTGTGCATAACTCTGATTCTTAAAAGTGACTAATGTATTGTGTGAGTAACCTTTAGGATTGTGAGAGATCAAACACTATGAGATACAATAGTGAGGAAGTAGTTTCAAAACTCAAAAACTTGGATCTTCTCAGATATTTTGCAACATGAAGAAAATGACCAGTTTTGAGTTAGTCGATTTGAGATTTTGAAAGAATAGCTGGTCAATGTTTGGAAATTTATTAAAACATATTAGAAGAATTGCTTTGCATTATGATATAAGTTTACATTGATTATTGTCTAAGTAGATTTTTGGTCAGTTTGCTTGAGGACAAGGAAAAGGCTAAGTTGGGGGTAGTTGATAAGTCTAGAATTTACCTATATTTTAGTATATTTTATGAGTTTAAATGTAAATAAATTGAGCTTTAAAGATGAGATATTGAATAGATTTCTGGTAATTCTAGACTATTATTGCTGAGCTAAGGACTTGGATGAAAAAATGTGGAAAAGCAGCTAAAACATGCAAAATTAAAAGAAAGAATGACCAAATTAGAATTTCATCTGAAGCCAACAACAATGGCGAAATGATCATGCTAAGGAAAGGATTTGCCTGAAGACATCCCGCAATTTGGAGGAGAAGGCGATAAAGCAGACGATATAAAGAAGATCTCGCCTCAAAGATTAAAACACGTAAGGCGAATCGGGAATTCGTTGCCTTCTTTTGTCGCCATCATGGCGAAATTTTTAGGCGTTGAAAGGTCAACCTCGCCTACCTTAAGGCGATAACAAAGGCAATATAGGAAATATGTCGCCAAGTTGAGGGGTGATAAAAGGTGAACATTTGATAAAACATCGCCAGGAATGTTTATATTTGGAAGAATGTTTTGACGAGGAAAGATCACTCGCCCAGATATTAGGCGACATATTATGGCAATGTGGAGCACATTACGCCTATGGAGATTGTTAGCTTGGCGATCAAGACAAGCAAAATTTGAAGAAGTCACTTAGGTTCAGGCGAAGGAACAGGCGACATAAGTGGAGAAAAATGTTACTTTGACAATTTGTGTTTCTTTGTTATTTTTATTTCAAAATTACCACTCAGCTAAAACTCTATAAATAGAAGCTCAAATGAAGCAATAAGAGACTTTTGAGATCCTTTTGAACTTTTGACATTCTTTTATCTTTGAAGAAAAGAAATTCTAGATTCTTCTATACACTTTATTCAATATTTTCAGAGAAGTTTCTTGTCAATGTCTAATATAGTATTTAAGATATCGTCTCCACAGGGATTGACAGCTAAGAAGCATGATTGAGACTAAAATTTAGACTGAATTGCAAAAAGAATCCTATATATAAATTGAGTCATAGAAATCAAAGAATTAATGTGGAATATAGATACTGATGACATTCATTCAATTAAAACATGAGTTAGTACTCTATTTTGCAATTGATCTCAACAGCGAATAAGCTGATTTGCTAATCTCTATTGCTAATTAACTTCTTATGCACACTTAAACTCTAAATCACAGATTTACTCTCTAGATCATCATCAGTGATCTGTTAAAAGATCTCTCAATTCAATTTAATAGATCTCAATCATATAGTTGCATATATCTCTAAACTACACTCTATATAACTGATAAGCACAATCTGTAGAAAACTAGATCTATAGTCTATCACTAGAACTACTATCCTCTGTTCTTAGATCTGAAACCTAATCGCCATCTCTGGTCTAAATCAAGCTACAAATTAACAATAATACGTAACTCTCATTCTTGTAATTTAATCAGCTCATGAAATTCAAGTAGATCTGACTATAATTGAACAAGAATCATGCAATCAAAGTGATCATCAACATCAAATGTCAGGAAATCAACAGAGCTTTTAGCTAGAACATCTACTTCAGCATATTCAATCAAAGTACAAAATCATCGTCAACTACTTAAGATTTAGATCTTAAGATTGAAGCTAGACTCTGTCACAGTTATTGCTTCACAATCTTCAAGCTAAATCTCAATGATCAGCAGAAATAGAGTACAAAACTCCTTCAAGAAACTTCTCTGAAGATATTGAATAAAGCGTATAGAAGAATCTAGAATTTTTCTCTCAGAAATAACGGAATGTCAAAAGTTCAAAAGATAGTCTAAAACTTTCTAAAAGGACTCTTTTGCTTCATCTGAGCTTCTATTAAAGAGTTTAGCTCAGTGGCAATTTTGAAATAAAATCAACAAAGAAACACAAATTGGAGAAGTAACATTTTTCTTCATTTATGTCGCCTGTTCCTTCGCCTGAACCAAACGACTTCTTCAAATCTCATTTGTCTTGATCGCCAAGCTGACAATCTCCTTAGGCGAAATGTTCTCTATATTGCCATAGTCTGTCGCCTGATGCTCAGGCAAGTTGATCTTTTTCGCCAAAACACTTTTCTAATTAAAAACATTCTAGGCGATATCCCATCAAATGTCGCTTGTTATCATCCCTCGACTTGGCGACATATCTCCTATATCGCCTCAGGAACCGCCTTACGGTAGGCGAGGTCCAAACTTCATCTCCTAAGTTCTCCTAAGATGGCAACAAATGAAGGTAAAAAGTTCCCGATTCACCTGGTGTGCTTTAACCTTCAAAGCGAGATCTTATTTATATCGTCTGCTTCATCGCCTTCTTCTCCAAATTGTGGCGATGTCTTCAGGTGAATTCGTTTCTCAGCAAAATCATTTCGCCACTTTGCTGACTTTGGATGAAATTCTGATTTGGTCCTTCTTTCTTCTGATTTTGCATGTTTTAGCTCATTTTCCACAACTTTTCATCCAAGTCCCTATCTCAGTAATAATAGTCTAGAATTAATAAAAATGTATTCAATATCTCATCCTTTAAGCTCAATTCATTATACTTAAACTCACAAAATATACTAAAAAATAAGTAAATTCTAGACTTATCAATTATCCCAACTTAGCCTTTTGCTTGTCCTCAAGCAAACTGACTAAAAATCTACTGAGACAGCAATCAGTGCAAACTTATATCATAATTCAAAGCAATTCATCTAATATGTTTTGAAAAAATTCCAAACAGTAACCAGCTCTTCTTTCAAAATTTCCAATCAACTAACTCAAAACTGGTCATTTTGTTCATGTTGCAAAGTATCTGAGAAGATCCAAGTAATTGAGTTTTAAAACTACTTCCTCACTGTAGTCTCTCATAACTGTTTGATCTCTCAGAATCCTAAAGGTTACTCACTCAATACACTAGTCACTTTAAGAATCAGAGTTAGGTACCAAGGCAAATGTGATTCTAGTGTTTCACAAGCACGTATGAAGAAAATTTAAAAACCTCATGATCATTGAACTTTACTCATACACTGTACAGCACTTAGAGGTTCCTAAGTTCAGCACTGCTTATTTGTCTGCCTTAGAATCTCTGATTTGTATTTATAGGGAAAATGGGGTCAGGTTAGTTTTATGAAATAAGGGGATTTCTTCAAAGAATTCAAAAATTGGACATACCACTAAATTCCTCTCAATCCCTCTATTCTTCACTCTCTAGTGTTTCCCCACTCAATAGCACTTTATTCAGAATATCACTTTATTTATATACACTGTCCACTCTTAATTTTTAGTGGCTCTTTTTTATTTTTTGAAAGCATTTTGCTTTCAGCAATTTCCTAAACACTCTTGTAATAAATCCTCACTTCCCATCTTTTCATCCCCAATTTAATGGTAAATCCAAAGGGTAGGATTGAGATTATATCTCTCTCTTTATGGTTTGGACTGGATTAGGGACTGAAGAAAAGGGTTTCAATGAGAATGGAAACAAAATGGTTTACCTCACAAGATATCAAGGTCTGGTTATATCAAGCAGGCAAAGGCTTTTTAGTAGTTTCACTCACTCTCCCAAATGAGGTCATGTTCCTTGGCAGATTTAAGACAGAACTTTACCCGACCAATGTCATGCACACTTGAGGAATGTATGTGAAATTCAAAGCAAACCTATGACGGTCCTGATTCTACTAAAAGAAAAATTGATCAGATAACTGTGTTTAATAAGGAAGAGAATACAAATAACCCCTCTCATGAAGAAAAAGGCACAAAAAGAAGCTCAAACCTCACATACCACCCAAGGTTTTCTCCACTCTTTCCTTATCAAAACTCATCAACTTATTCACAATTCAAATCTGACCAGAGTCTTCATCAGTGTTCAAAGAAATTTGTCAAAAATTGCTCATTAAAACTGCTTGTTTTGAAAACTTATTTTTCTGTTTGAAATATCTTTTTATGAAAAACTAAATCACTTTGAATCATGAGCAATGTAAGCTCAATCATGCACTGAAACCTATAATATCCTAAAAAAAAACTAAAACAAAATCTACAAATAAAATCAAACTAAACCAAAAATAGAACATAAACTAATAAATCACCAGAAATGTGATTTCTATCCCACCCCAACTTAAAAGAAAGCAGTGTCCTCAATGCTTAAGAGAACATGAAAGAATATAAGGAGATAAAGGGGATGTAGAAAAAAATGAAGCAGAGAGTTAGGCAAACTACCTGAATGTTTCCATTAACAGATGATAAGTCACCCCAATTAAAGTCAAGAAGAAAGCCGGTTAGGCGAAATAAGAATAGGCGAGAAATAACATGATCGCTAACCTTAGGCGAAATACCCAGACGAAATATGAAAGTTTCCATATTAGAGTGACATTGAGGTAATATGTCATGGTGCAATACAGATCCAACCAGGTGAGAAATAAAGATATTGCCTTAGTCAAGGCAAAAAAAATGCTGGCGACTTGGGTTCTACCTCGCCCAACACAATGTTTCATCAAAACCCTTGCAGAATAACCTGTAAACTTCAAAATTCAAGGTGAGAAGTGATTACAAATTAATGATTTATCCTGTAGGCACAACTCACATTGTTAGGAAAAAACAACCCCTAACTTAAAACCTAAAACTCTCTACACAAATTAGGATTAACAACCACATTACTCTTTTAACAGTTCAAAATAAAGACAACAGAATTAATCACATTACTCTTCATTAAAAGTGAAAAAGAAATCAAAAATTTAAAAAAAAAAGACTCAAGTAAATACATTACTCTTTCATTGAAAAAATAATAGAACAAATCTTGAATATTACAAAAGAAACAAAAATGATATAACATATAACAGATAGAAAACATCAAAGGAGGCATCTGAAGACTGAGATTTCTGAGGAGATTGTGAACTCAGTCTTCTCCTCTTAGGCTTAGGACCGGTAAAGTGCTGATGGACTAAGATTCAGTACCCTTGCCACCATTCTTTTGATTTCCATAAACATCAAAGGAGGCATCTGAAGACTGAGATTTCTGAGGAGATTGTGAACTCAGTCTTCTCCTCTTAGGCTTAGGATCGGAAAATGCTGATGGACTGAGATTCAGTACCCTTGCCACCATTCTTTTGATTTCCATATCTGCCTGCTGTGGTGAAAAAGGAATTGAACTAGGAGGCTTGACTTCTTTCTTCTTCTTCAGGGCTCCTACCTTGACATGCTTTCGTTTTTTGTTAGTAGCCCATGCTTCTTCAACCTCATCTTAACTGAGAGGATGAATAGTGAAAGTATAACGTCCTGGGCCGTGGCCCAGCCCGCTACTGTGTACACCCGGATAAACCCGAATCATACACGGTGCACACCTGGTTAAACCCGAATAGTACACCAATCAATACCGATACAATCGTTACACAATCGGATATCGTGGATCCCACCCACTTTCTTTCGCCTCCACCAGCACTAGAACTCAAAACCTCAGGGATATATGGATTGTGAAAGCATACTGATTACCAATCGTGCTGATAGCTCAATTGGTAATAAGCATGCTTTCACAATCCATATATCCCCGAGGTTGTGAGTTCGAGTGCTGCTGGAGGCGAAAGAAAGTGGGTGGGATCCACGGTATCCGATTGTGTAACGATTGTATCGGTATTGATTGATTGGTGTACGATTTGGGTTTCACCGGGTGTGCACAGTAGCAGGCTGGGCCCCGGCCTAGGACGTTACACGCTTATGAAGCTGTTCTGCTCTCAATGCAGCATCAACAGACTCCCACCACCTAGTAGCATCACTTCTGAGCAGAGATACCAGGCATTCCAATTTCTCCTCATTAGTACAGTAGATCTCATCACAAACTCTAACCATATCTTCCAACCAGTTCTCTGCCATCTCAGAGCTTTATGCACTAGTACCCTTGAAGAGTTTTATCTTCTTTTGAGGCAACCTTTCCACTGCTGGCCTTTCTTGCTTAGCTGGTCCTCCAAACTGACCACCTCGAAACGCTTCCATGAACTGGGAAATATGCTCAAATGCCCGCGCTTGAGCCTCATTAGCATCCAATGGCTCCTCGTTATCGACAATTCTATCGCTTCCAGGAGCTCTAGAACCAGAAGGGTTTTCATTAGGGTTACGACGTGTTCTGGCCATAATCCGAAATTGTTATACTATCTGAAACAGTCACAAGTGACCGAGCATGATGGGATGAAACTCGACTGATATTTATATTCACAGTACTCAATCAAAATTCCTATCAACGTCTGATGTAGTATTTTAGATACCGTCTCCATAGGGATTGTAAGCTAAGAAGCATGATTGAGACTAAAATTTAAACTGAATTGCTAAAAGAATCTATATACAAAATGAATTATAAAATCATAGAATCATAGAATCATAGAGTTGATGTGAAGTAAAAGTAACTCATGAAATTCATTCAATGAAAACTCAAGTCGGCACTCTATTCTGCAATTCATTTCAATTAACTTCTCATGCAAGTTTCATCTTAAATCACAGATTTACCTTCTATATCATCATTAGTGATTTGTTAAAAGATCTCTCGATTCAATTTAAAAGATCTCAATTATATAGTCGCATATATCTCTATACTACAACCTATACAACTGATAAGCACAATCTGTAGCAAAACAGATATGTAGTCTATCTCTAGTACTACGATCCTCTGTTCTCAGATCTGAAACCTAATTGCCATCTCTGGTCTAAATCAAATCTCAGATTAACAAAAAGTTGCTATAAAATGGCATTTTTCCCAATTAAGGACTAGGTTAGTTTCCTCACATCTTTTAAGCACTTTTTCAAGATTATTCAAGCAATCATTGAAACTGTCTCCTATAATGGAAAAATCATCCATGAAAACTTCTAAAAACTTGCCTATAAAATCGGTAAAGATAGCTAACATACGCCTCTGAAATGTTCCTGGTGCATTACACAGTCCAAAAGGCATCCTATTATAAGCAAAGGTTCCAAAAGGACAGGTAAAAGTTGTTTTGTGTTGATCACCAGGTGCTATGGGGATTTGGTTATATCCAGAATAACCATCCAAAAAGCATAAATAAGGGTGTCCTGCCAGTCTATCTAACATTTCATCTATGAAGGGAAAGGGAAAGTGGTCCTTCCTAGTGGCATCATTTAAAGCTCTATAGTCTATACACATTCGCCACCCTGTGACAGTTCTAGTAGGGATCAATTCATTCTTTTCATTCTTTATCATAGTAATCCCTCCCTTCTTTGGTATACACTGCACTGGACTAACCCATACACTATCTGAAATTTGAAAAATAATACCTGCATCAAGGAGTTTAAGTACTTACTTCTTCACAACCTCCTTCATAGTTGGATTCAAACTTCTCTGAGGTTGGATCTTGGGTGTATGTTTGTCCTCCAAGATGATCTTGTGTCTACAGAAAGTGGGGTTGATTCCTTTAATATCTGCTATCGTCCATGCAATGGCTTTCTTGTGTTTCCTCACCACTTGGAGGAGGCTTTCCTCTTGTTCATCTGTTAAGTCATTGGAAACCATAATATGTAAGCTAGAATCCTTAGAGTTAAGGAATGCATACCTGAGATAACTTAGAAGTGCCTTCAGTTCCAACTGTGGTGGCTTTTCAGTTGAGGGAAGCATTGGCTCGGCAGATAGTTGTATATCACTAATGTTGAGGACAAAATGAGAAGTCATGCATTCCAGTTCACCACTGTAAGCACTCTCTTTTGGAATGTCCATATCCATATTATTAATCAATACATTGTTCAGTGGATCAGAACTTCTCAATGCGAGAATCTTATCCATCAACTCTGTATCAGCTGCCAATTGTATACTCTTGACTTCATCAAAATCGTATGGAAATTTTAATGACTCCAAAAGTCTAAATTTTGCTTCCTCTCTATTAACTGTGAGTGTGAGTTCACCATTTGCCACGTCTATCAATGCTCTTCCAGTTCTCAAAAATGGTCGACCTAGTAGCAAAGGTACATATTGATTCTGCGACGTTATCGATCTTATCCGTCATATTGATTCCACAATAAGAAATTGAGATACAACCGAATTTTTCATATGATGAAGAACCAGTGAAAATTTTAGCTAGAATGCCAGCTTTCTCTATTATGTGGGTCTGTTGTTCTAACAGGTGGTGGGAGTCTGTTGTTCTCACTAAGCCTGGAGAGGAGATAACTTATGAATTCTTTTACTCTCAATTTTGAAAGAATTATGTGGGTCAGGTGTATATGGATAAGCGAAGGTTGGACTTCATTCACCTTAAGCAAAGATAGAAGTCAGTGATAGACTACAAGTTGGAATTTATGAAGCTCAGTCGCTACTGCCTAGAGTCGGTACCTAATCCTAAAAAAGGGTGTCGTAAGTTCAAGGAGGCGCGGCGCTATCTTGAACTCCAACAGGATCTGATTTATCTTCGAACATTGAACTTTAATGATCAGGTAGATACTATATTGAGGGCTAAACAACTTCATAAGAGGGTTAAGGATTCAAGAGAACTACTGGAAAGCAAGGTGGGGCTACTCCTAGTGGGGGAGATGGTCTGAATATGAACAAAAGGATGAAGTCTCAGCTTGTGGGATAATTGAACAAGTAAATGGGAAGTCAAGAGAAAGGGGATCAGATGTTACAAATGGTAAGCTTGGCTTTAAGCAATCTTGGGATAGGTGACCTTCTAGGAAGTTCATCTGGAAAGCATGCGAGTGAGAAAAGCATGCTGAAAAGCGTAACGATGGTCTGTGGGGCTAGTGGTCAGCCTTAAGATCGGTTATGTGATAAGGAGGCGCTTGGTCACTGCACCTAAGATCATCCGGGGGCGGGTTCCAGACATTACAAATGGTGTGAGAGTAACCCTATGACCGCGAGCTGGGCCTGTGGACAGAAGAGTTCAAGGCAATCGTCTAGCGGGGGTAAAAGTTTATACGAAGATAGTGGGCGCAATGTTCTCAATTGTGGGCATAAGGAGGACATTGTGTCATAAGGGGGATGAATTGTAACACCTCATCTTGAGGAAGGATTAGAAGGAATTGAATTAGTAGCCATATCACCAATGTGCACATTATTTTTCCAGGAGCACATAACTTGAGAACTTCAAAGTTAAACATGCTTGACTTGGAGAAATCTTAGGATAGGTGACCTTTCGGGAAGTTTGTCCGAACAGCAAGCAAAGAAGGACAAAGCATGCTGGAAAGCATAATGGTGGTCTGTGGGGCTAATGGTCAGCCGTAAGACCGGTCCAGCTAATGGTCATTCAGGGGTGAGGGCCGGATATTACAAATGGTATCAGAGCAACTCTACCATTGTGGACTACGCTTGTGGACGGAAGAGTCCAATACAATCACCTAGCAAGGGTAAATATTCTAGGATAATTGTAGGCACAACAAGGACGTTGTGTCCTGAAGGAGGTGGATTATAACACCCCATATTGATAAAAATTTAAAAGGACTTGAATTGCTACCCATATCACCAATGTGCACTTTTTTTTCGAGAGTACAAAACTTGAGAACTCCAAAGTTAAGCATGCTTGGCTTGGAGCAATATTGGGATGGGAAACCTTCCGGAAAGTTTGCTCGAAAAGCATGCAAGTGAAAATAAAGCATTTTGGAAAGTATAATGGTGGTCTGTGAGGCTATTGGTCAGCCTTAAGACCGGTTATGTGATGAGATAGCGCCTGCCTCCGTGCCTTAGGTCATCTGAGGGTGGGGGCGGGAGGTTACATTCTATCTAAGGAGATAATAAAACAAAATAAGATTTTCTATACTTTGTAGTTGTGGCCTAGTCTTAAATGGGTAGATTGTTTCCCATGATTCAAATGACGGAAATGGAGTATAGGCCTGGATGCTGTAGGATTGGCATTGGCTTAAGGGTTTTATTATTGGTTATTAACTTGTTTCTAAATGATAAATTAGATAGCCTGAGACATGCAGCAAGAAGCCATAAAGTCTGTAATGCTGAGTCGGATAAAGATAGGCTCATAGAATAGATGTTGTTGTATCATAATAAAATTTATGCAAAGTTATTTAGCAAAAATAAACAAGTTCTATTTTGAAGAATTAAGGTGAATTGTTAATTTGTATACTGGATGGAGCATGGATTCGGTCTATCTGAATGAGTGTGGACAATAAATATCATCTTTGTTGTGGGTTGAAATCGAAAAATCAATGAAATAGTAAATTGAGGAGAGAGATATTCAGAGAACTAGAGAATGTTGGGTGTTTTTCTGTGTGGTCATGAATGCCTTTAGGTTTTTGTGCCTTTTTCTATTTATAGGATTTTTTTATGGTTCTTTTACCATTTCACCCCTATGATGCCCTATTTAACTATTCCGTCTATTTTAACTGACCTTGTTTATCTAACTCTTCACATTCTTTGGCCGCAGTATTTTCCAATTATGATTTTTACCAAGTTCTCCTAACCCCCAATTGATATGGTCAGGGTACCCGTGGCGGATAATCTAGCTCTGGCAATGACCGATCGGTCATGGGGCTACCCGAACCCCACTTGACCGATCGGTCAAATACCTTGTTGACGGTTTTCCCTTTCCCAGGTTACACGCTGCTTCATGGTCCTACTTCTCCCTCGCTTGGACGGTCAGTGTCATCGGGGCCAGGCTTTGCCCCGACCGATCCGTATGGCTGTCAAGCCGTTGTTTCCTCTCCCGCTCTTCTCCTCTCCTGGGCTCGAAGTTCCCACCTTCTTTGACCCGCTCGGGACCAACCCGCTACAGTAATCCCCCATTGCGACGGTTGGGCTCTCCCGACCATGGCAATGTTTGGACGGGTTGGTTCGGATCCATTTGTTAATTTGTGACTAGGGATTTATGGACTTCGTTCAACCCCAACTAAGCCTTTGGGGCTTCCGTAATCATGACAAGACCTACTCATCATTCGGTATCTTACCTCGACTGTCGCGCTGATTTGCTGCCTCCCTCAAGGTATCCCTCTCTCTCTCCGCCAAGTATATATATATATACTTTTTTATAAAAGTCTCTCTCTATACCTTTTCTCTTTTGAAAGGTTTCTCTCACTATTTTTATTCCTTCATATTCCCACCTCCGATTTGAGTTCGCCGTTGCTGCTTTAAGACTCCTCCGTAATCGCTGCCCTCAAGTCTTTACCGTCGTCGTCGCCTTCAAACTTTCTTCGTCGTCGCTGTCTCGCCTCTCCCATTTCAGCCTGCCTCTCAAACGATGAGTTTCTTGCACTCTTAATTGATGGTGGTGCCCTTTTCTTTGCCATTAGCCATTGTTACTGGCTCTTATTATTATTTTTTTTTATTTTTTATTACATTATTATTATTTTTTTGATGAAATGGTTGCCTCGGTCTTAATCTTACCTCAGACACCGCTTTATTTTTTAGTTCTTGACTGTCTTTCTGATTGTTGGTGTATGCTGCTGCGTTTCCATTTTGCATCCACGTTTGTGTCTAAGTGAGAATCGATTTCGACTTTTAGATGAGAACATAGTGGCTTCATGCTTGCTTTTACGTATTCTAGACTTGGTTAGAAAATCCGATTAGTTCCAAATAGGCCCCCATTGTCTCCCAATGGCAGGCTCATGATTGTGTTTGGCGCCTAGATGTGTAGATCATCTGTTCCGGTGGTTCTGGCAAAGTTACTGTACTCTCTCTTTCTTTTTTTTTTATATTCTCAATTTAAGAGGTGTGGGGACAGTCCCTGTGTGTAATTGTTTAGCTGCCTATGTCGCACATGACCGATCTGTCTAAGGCTCCTATTTCCATTATTTTTACCGTTTTTGCTATCCTCTTCCTTTCCTCACCATGTATTTCTTTTCGTTTCGGTCCGCAGATAGCGAGTGGCGGTGACGATCCTATTGTCTCGGGTTCCCCTCCGCGCACTAGGGACCGGACAGAAGTTTCCGGGGTTAAAATCCGGTCGCACGACGTGACACCCTTAGGAATAGACCGATCGGGAGGTAAGGCTTCGACTACCGACAGGGCCACCCCGTTTCCCGATAGGCACCCCTCTCAGGGCATTCTTCAAGAAATTTACAACCTTCCTAGTGACGCTACAGAGGCTCAATTGGCTAAATGGAGGAAAAAATACGACATTCCTTATTTCGTTGAGATGCGCCTCCCTACCGAAGAGGAACGGATTGACGGGGCGGCACCAGGCTGGGAGCCCTTCTACTCAAAGCACTACGACTGTGGCGTCCGACTCCCCCTCCAAGGCCTACTCAAGGAGTTTTGTGAGTTATTCCCGATTCACGTGAGTCAGCTCCACCCTAATAAGGTGAGGATCATCCAATGCGTTGAAATTCTGCGCGAGAGACATTGTTTCCCTTTCGAAGCTAGAGATTTTTTTTATGCATACACGATGAAGATGGACGGTCGGGAAAATGGTCGCTATGTTTTCTCTCGCCGTTCCGGTTGCGCTAAATTCATCGAACAGACCACCAGTGATAAGAACTGGAAGAGCAAGTATTTCTTCATAAGGGGGGTGACGGTGGTGGACCCTGGTCGTCACCATGTTAGGAATTGGAAGGTCACTAAAAAGCTTGGTGTGGAGTTCTGCCAGCCCCTTGATGGCAGTAAAGATAGATGTCGGGCCATCTACTAGATACCCGCCCGACATAGGGATAGGGAGTCCCTCCTTAAGTGCGTGGACGATAATGCAATTAACCTGTTTTCCCTAGACTCTGGTATCCTCTTCTGATTTGCACTTCATCTGGTTACTACCGTCCGTCAATTAACTTTGGTTTCTTATCTGACCCGTTTCTTGCTTATTTAATTGTTTCTGTTACTTGATCATTATTGTCATCATTCACTTGTATATTATCCTCTTTTTTATATATATATCATGCCCGTTCGCATTATTCGCTTTACTTACCCCATGCCTTTCTATTCAGGTATTTGTAAGCAAATCATGGAGTCTGGCAATCCCCATGTCGAGGCTCGTTGGTCACTAGCATTGCTGCGCGAGAGGAAGAGGAAACAAAAGGAAGTTCAATCCCGGGTCGGATTGGGTTCGAACCCGCACATAGCCGACCTGGGTTCCAAGGCAACTGCCACGAGCGCGGCCGACAGATCGCACGTGCCCGATCGTGCAGATACGACCGGCAGCATTCATGGGGAGAGGTCTCCCGCCCGGTCCCTAGTCCGACCGGAATCCCCGTCTTTCCATCAATCTCATTCGTCTTCAAAGGAGGCTTTAAAGCACCCTCGCACCGTTCTGGGAAAGCGACCCCTGGAGGAGTCGAGTAGAGATGAGGTTGAGCTGTCCTTTCCTGAGGGTATGTCCGCAAAGATCCATTTCAAGGAGTTGCTCAAGATTGCTTAATTTACCAACTTTACCAAGGACCGTGCGGAGTTAATTCGCATGGGGGCACAGGGAGTGTTTGAATCTGCTATTGCTCACCACATTCAGGTTGGAATCGCCTTTATTTTTCTTTCCTTTATCTTCCCTCTATTTTTTTTTTAAATTGATGATTTGATCGATAGGGGATGCAACACGTTATGGCTTTGGCCGATTTCATCAATGCGGAGGGCAAGAGACATATCGAGGCGGACGGCCGCTTGGCCGAAGTGGAGAAGGAAAATCGTCATCTGAAGCAGCAGATAAAGCAAGCTTCCGTCCAGATCTCCGCTTTGGAGAATCTCAATTTTACCCTAGCCCAAACGACCAGTAGTCGGGAAACGGAGATCGGAAAACTCCAGGCCGACCTAGAAGCTGAGCGGAAAGGACTTGAAAGGATCCGGGCCAATCTGGAAATCGAGAGGAGGAAGGCAGGGGAGGTGGATTCCTTGCGGAGCCGAGTCGAGAGTCTGACAGCCGAGGGCGATCGTTGCTATGTTGAGACTCGACTAGAGTTGCTGAGGGAGCTGAGAGATGGAGCGATATCTCCTGAAGAAATTTTGGAGGAGATTGCTGAACTGGAGAAGTCTGTTCCTCCCTCCTGATTGACTGACCGGAACTAGCTATTAGTCTTCAGTCTTTTGTTTTAATTTTATGCATATCTTAGATCCTTTCCTTTTTACCGCTCAACGAAACGCTAGCTCTTAATGACAATGTCTGTATTAAATACTTAGTTTTTGGACCGATTTTACCAGTATGCAGATTAACTGATTGAGTTTTGTTTGAATGGGTTTGGCTTGACAATGTTTCAATTGATTTCAACTCTCCCATTTGCAACAGGCATGACTTTCTTCTTGTTTCAAATATATATATATATATATATATATATATATATTTATTTATTTATTTATTTGTAAACAAAGTTAATAAATAACCCCTAACATGTGACGATTGTATTTAGAACCGGCACAAACCAAAACCCTGCCTATTCGAATGAATGTCGTGCAGACACATTAACGTGAACTAGTATTTTATATAGATCTCGATCAGTGTATAATCCCGTTCGTATCGCAATCCGTCCTGATCGTTCCTCCCATTTTGGAACTCGTGCTCGTCTATTATATTTTTATCGACAGATATGGATAAGCTACACATGCTTGACATTGATTTAATCTTATTTATGGCCAAACAAACAACATTACATCTATCATGTGATGACTCTCCTTTCAGTATTTATCAATTTATTATGTTTATTTACGAGTGTAATTAATTACCCACTTGAAATAACAAAACTTTTCACTGATAATCCCATCACTGTGTTAAAAGGTAAAGTATAAAATTAGAAAGCACTTTTAAACAACTTTTATTTTTACAATTACTGGAACGAGAGTACAAACAAACTGTGGTGGTGTCAGATGTATGTTGTTTAGGTGGGCCCCCACGGGGCGGGTGTGTTTTTGCTCAGCTTGGCATTGCCGACCAACCACACTCATATGACTCATTACTCTATTAAAATCAACAAAAGGGTTTGTTGAAAAGAGAGAAAGTGTAGCTCTAACCCCCAAATGAATTGATTGTGATTTTAAAATGTCATTAAAAAATTGCTTAATGTAGCTTTTTATGCAAACAGGGTGAAGATGCGAGAATGATGAAAACATGATGGAATATTTAATTTAATAACATTCAGATCATGTGATAAAGTTCTTAAAGTGGAAACACAAGCCGAAATATTATTTTATAATACCGTGGAGGTACGTGCATATGTCGATAGACGGATATGAGAGTAGGTGTTCAGGTTCGATCGACAACATGGTTCGGACCGATCGACAACATGGTTCGGACCGATCGACCACACAAGGCAATAGATTTTCATTTATTGGCGATCGACTATATACCTTAAATAGAATCGGGATTTTTGCCGATAATCATATATCTGATCCGTACTCTTGCCCGATTGGTTATAAGTTCTGCCGTTCGACTTGTATTTTTGACCTATCGGTACGCAATCGTGTTATTAAAATCACAATTAGTTGTTGATTAATAATTATAATACTCTCAAATCCAAGTGTCCACTTGGATCGATGCCTTCTCGTATTTTATATTAACCAGTTCAATGCGAATGATGTTACTTTAGAGATTCCACTTCAATTATTTATTTAGTATTATATCATTTGCAGGTCCCTTTTCTAATAATTTTTTGTTTTATTTTGTCTTGTACTATGTCGTACCACATTACACATGGAAATATCTGTATGTACGTTAGTGTAATGTACAGTGGAATAGTACTCACATGTAGATATATATATATCTTTTATTTTTTAAATTGTGAATTTTTGTGATAGCCAGTTTGAAGGCACTGGTGAGAAATTAGCACATTTCCAAGGTTTAGTGTAACTGTTCGATCGGATTTGTAAAGACCACTCGGCCTTTGTGGGTACGCTTGGAGATCCCCGACTTGTTAAGGTGGTAGGCGCATTTTTGCGATATCGACCTTCGTAGACCGGCCGGTCATTTTTGCGGGTACATTTGTCAATCCCCGACTTGGACTGTAGGTACGTTTGATAATCTCCAATTTTTAAGCGCGGGTACATTTGACAATCCCCGACTTGGACTGTGGGTACGTTTGATAATCCCCAATTTGTAAGTGCGGGTACATTTGACAATTCCCGACTAGCAAGACCGTTCGATCTGTGGGTCGAGATAGCTTAGTCATTCTCCTTCTTTTTTTTTTATTAATAATAATGGGCCTCATTAAAAACCCCGAAGGAAAAAGAGTGCCCCTTTCATCTCGTTACATGTGCAGAAGAAAAAGAAAATACGGAAAGGAAAAGTCCTAACTAAAAGTGGTATTTTTTCAGGTGGAAGATGTTCCAGCTGTTGTCGACCTCCTTCCCTTCCTTGGTCATTAGCCTGCATGCTCCCTTTCCGACCGCGCGGTCGATTTGGTAGGGGCCTTCCCAGTTAGCGCCTAACTTTCCGTGTCCAGGTTCCAATGTGTTTTGGAATACTCTACGGAGGACCCAATCCCCAGGCTGGAGGGTTCTGGCTTTAACCTTCTTGTTATACGACCGAGCTATTCTGGCTTGGTATTCGGCCATCATTCTTCGAGCTTTCTCTCTGCTTTCGTCTACCGTGTCTCTCTCAAAGGTCATTATCTGGCAATTCCGGTCTTCACCCAGTGTTTCCCTTAGCTGGGGAGCATGGCGTTCTATTGGGAGCATCGCTTCGACCCCGTAGACCATCGAGTAGGGTGTTTGAAGCGTAGCGGTTCTGGGGGTGGTCCGAAATGCCCATAGTACTTCAGGGAGAGCGTCCGGCCAGGTTTCTTTTGCGTTTCCAACTTTTTCTTCAGCGTGTCTAAGATAGATCTTTTGGCAGCTTCCGCCTGACCGTTCGCCTGGGGGTATCTCGGGGTAGAGAATGTCAGCCTTATTTTTAGGCCTTCACAGAAATCCCTCAAGTCTTGGGAGTTAAACTGGGGGCCGTTATCGGTTAGGATCTCTTTTGGAAACCCGAACAGGCAAATGATGTGTTGCCAAATAAACTTTTGGACTTCTTGGGTTCTTATTTTCTTTAGGGCTTCGGCTTCCACCCACTTTGTGAAGTAGTCGGTTGCCAAGAGGATGAATTTTTTTTCTCCCATGCATGGATGTTGGGAAATGACCCACTATATCCATCCCTCACTTTTCAAACGGCCATGCAGACGTTATACAATTCAGCGGGCCGGCATGCAAATTAGAGAAATTAGCGAATCTTTGGCACTTGTCACATTTTTTGACTAAGTTTGCTGCATCGACCTTCATGGTTGGCCAGTAATATCCCGCCCCGTGTGCCCTGAAAGCCAGACTTCTTCCTCCTGCATGATTTCCTGCATGACCCTCGTGTAAGTCTTCCAGGATTGTGAGCGCGTCCTCTTCCCCTACACACTTTAGGTATGGACCGTCGATGGACCGTTTAAATAATTCACCCTCGATCAGGGCGAACCGAGCGGATGACATCCGTATTTTCCTTGCGTCCGCTTTGTCAGCCGGTAGCTGTCCGGCTGTGAGATATTGCACGATAGGAGTTCGCCAGTCCTCCTGGTCTGCAGCCAGCACTTCTTGCATCTCGTCTCGGACGGATTTGTCTAGGAAAACGTATACGACCGGCCCGTCTAACTCCTCATGTTTTACCAACGCACCAAGATTGGCCATGGTGTCCGCTCATCCATTCTGTGTTCTTGGAACTTGCTCTAAGACCGCACTTGTGAACTGGGTCATGAGGTGTTTCACCAGGACGACATATTTCTTCATCTTTTCATTTTTAGCCTGGTATCCCTCGTTGACTTGGTTGACTATAAATTGGGAGTCGCTTTTTATCCTTATCTTTTTCGCCCCCATAAGGTACGCCACTTTCAGCCCTACTATCTATGCCTCGTATTCAACCTCGTTGTTAGTTGCGGAAAATTTACAACGGATGGCTTGCTGGACTGGGGGCAAAGTTGGTGGCTTGTGATAAATCCCTAGTCCGCATCCCTTCAGCTGAATTTCCCCGTCGACTTCGAGAACCCATTCTTCCTCTTCCTCACACAGTAGGGTCTCGTCCGGGCTCTTTCCTTCCGTCAGGTCAAAGTCGACCAAAAAGTCTTCCAGGGCTTAAGTCTTGATGGCGCTTCTTCCAACGAAGTTGATGTCGAACTCTCCCAGCTCGATCGCCCACTTCACTAACCTGCCTGACCGGTCAGGTGATTGAATTATCGTCTTTAGGGGTAGCGAGGTTACCGCCACAATCGGGTGGGCCTGGAAGTACGCCCTGAGCTTCCTTGCCGCATAAATAAGGCTTAAGATTGCCTTTTCAACCTTCGAGTATCTTGTCTCGGCGTCGAGTAGAACCTTACTCGTGAAGTAGACCGAGTGTTGTTTCCCCTCGACGTCCTTCACCAGCACCGCGCTCACTGCTGTGGGTGATGATGATAGGTACAGGTATAAAGTTTCCCCTGGAATCGAGGTTGCCAGTAGGGGTGGGCTCGTCAGGAATAGTTTAATTTCTTCAAAGGAATTTTAGCATTCTTCTGTCCATCTGAATGATACATTCTTTTTTACCGCCGAAAAGAATGGACTGAACTTCTCCGAGGACTTGGGTATGAACCTCGTAAGGGGGGCCAGGCGGCCAGTGAGTCGCTGGACCTCTTTCTTACTCTTTGGTTCTTCCATGTTCAACACTGATTTTAGCTGATCAGGTCTGGCCTCTATCCCTCTTTTGGTAATCATATATCCCAAGAACTTCCCCGCCTTTACTCCGAAACTGCACTTTGCCGGATTTAGCTTCATGTTGTATAACTTCAAGGTTTCAAATGTATCGCTGAGATGTTGTATTTGTTCTTCTATCGAGCCAGATTTAACCACAATGTCATCGATGTACACTTCCATGGTCTTGCCCAGCTTATCAGCGAACATCATGTTCATTAGTCTTTGGTAGGTCGATCCGGCGTTCTTGAGGCCGAATGGCATCACTTTATAGCAGTATATACCTCTTTCTGTTATGAACGAGGTTTTCTCCTGGTCGTTTGGGTGCATTAGGATTTGATTATACCCTGAGTATGCATCCATAAAACTTATGATCTCATGCCCGGCGGCAGCATCCACTGTTAGATCCAAATGGGGTAAGGGGAATGGATCTTTGGGGCAAGCCCTATTTAAATCTGTGAAATAAATGCATACTCTCTACTTGCCGCTCTTCTTTTTTACAACCACGACGTTAGCCAGCCAGTCGGGGTAATGAACCTCCCTTATAGATCCATTAGCTAACAGTTTTTCCACTTCCTCATTTATCACTCTATTCCTCTCCGGGGCAAACCTTCTTCGTTTTTGTTTTATCGCCTTCGCACCCTCTTTTACGTTCAGTTTATGGGTGATAACTGAGGCATCAATTCCAGTCACGTCGGCATGTGTCCATGCAAAGCAATCGGAATGGCCTTTTAGGAAGCTGACCAATTCCTGTCGTTCAGCCGGGTCCAGGGCTACCCCTACCAACACCTTCTTATTTTTGTCACCTTCGTCGACCCTTATTTCGTCGACCTGGTCATCCGTGGGGCCTGACTCTCTGCTCGGATGACCATTCTGTAATTGCTATGCTTCAAATTCCTTCGATCGTAGGGAGTTATAATAACACTCCCTTGATTGCTTCTGCTCCCCTTTTATCTCCCTGATTCCCTCTAGGCGTTGGAAATTTCACCTTTTGATGGTACGTCGACGGTATCGCCTTCATGTCATGAATCCATGGCCTCCCTAATATGGCATTGTAGGATGAGTCTGAGTTAAGAAGCAGGAATGTAGTTGTGAGGTTTATTCCCTCGGTGAATACCTGTAAGTCCACCTCCCCCATCGTGCTCTTGGATTCGCCGCTGAACCCTACCAGACTGACCGTTTTTGCCTGACCGACCTTTCGTCTAGCTGCATCGTTCGGAAAGCCCCCATGAATAGGATATTCGCTGAACTCCCATTGTCTATCAGTACTCTCCTCACCGAGAGATTGGCCATGGTGATGCTGATGACGAGGGCATCATGGTGTGGGTCATATAAGCCTTCCACTTCGCCACTCGTGAAAGTGATCTCATAGTCTTTTTCCCTTGTGGCATCCTGCGCAACGGTATATACCTCCAATACCTCTCGGAGCTTTCTCTTTGCCATGGATCTGGTGTATCCACATGCCTCTGACCCCCCGGTTATTGTGTTTATTGTTCGATCAACCTTTGGTGGTGGAGGTTGTTTATTTTCGCCCTCTCGCCTCCTTTCATTTGCAATCTCTACAGTTCTCTTTGCCTTGTCGAACAGGTATTCCTTCAAAAATCTCCTTTTCAGCAGTTCTGCCACTTTCTTTCGTAGGCTAAAGCAGTTATCCGTGGTATGACCGAAGTCCTCATGAAAGTCACAGTACTTCGTCATGTCTTTCTCACCGGTCTGTCTCATCTTCGGGGGCCATTGTACCTTCTCACCCAACCCTTTCATAATAGCTACCACCTCCCTTGTTGGTATCTTGAGATCGTAAGGTATTCTGGTTGTCGTGCTTTGCCCCACACGACCATGAGGCCTATCATCCCTTTGGTAGCGGCTTCCGCCACCCGACCAGCCTTCTTGCCCCGCTCGCCTTATTTGACTTAAGTTGTCTGGCTCTCGCCTATTCTGGTTAAAATGACCCGGGTCTCGTCTGTTTTCCCAACCTCTCTGCCTCGACAGGTCTTCCTCATATTCAGCCTGGGCCTCGGCTCGTGTAGGCGGTCGAGCCCGGGAACAGTCCCTTAACGAACGCGGCTATCGCGGCCTTCTCCCTGCAGTCAGGTATGGCCGATTTTAAGTCCGTAAACTTTCGTATGTACTGTCGTAAGGGTTCTTGCTTCCCCTGGATTAGGCTGTACAGGTCGGACTCATCTCTCTCCTTTCTCCTATTGTACGAGAAGTTGTGCACCAGTTTCGTCACCAGTTCTGCAAAAGACTGGATGCTGTTAGGAGGCAAGGCTGCATACCAACGTTGGGCTGTGCCCGAGAGACTGGAACCAAAGCACTTACAAAGCATGGCTTCATAGTCCTCCGGCAAGATATTACACGTACTCATCCTGTGTTTGAAATTGGCTATATGGTCCTCCGGGTCAGTCAACCCCTCATACGGTTTGCAGTGCGGCATGGTGAAGCGTCTGGGCATTAGGGTTTCAGAGATCGAGGACACAAAAGGGTTGTCTGAACATCTCATCGTCGACTCCGGGATTTGGTAGCCACGTTCACCTTTGAGCTCGTCGACCATGCCTTTAGTTCGTTATACTTTTCTTCATAGTGTCTCTCAAGCTCATCTCTGGTACCCTCCGTCTTAACCAACCTATCTTCTGGCTGCCTCTTCCAGCTTGGCTGATAACTGGAATCGCTTTGCTCCGATGAACCATCTTCGAGTTCGGGCCCGATGTTACGCCAGTATAAGGGTGATTGTTCACCTTCTTCAAGACCCTTCCTTTTCCCTGTTACCGGTCCTTCGACGGCAATCCCTTTCCCTTTCTTTAGGGCGGTGTTCTCAGCAAGTAAATGAGTAATTCGTTCGTTTTATTTTTTGAGTTCAGCCATGAGGGTGGCCAGTTGTTCCTCCGTTGACGACGCTGGCGGCGTTTGGAGGCAGTCCTCGTCCATTTGTGCTAGGGTTGGAGGTTTGGCGGCAGGTGCATTGAATTGTCTGATTAGTCTGTTTTTGGAAACCTAAACTTTCTCCAGTTGCCAGAATCACTCTCTCCCCACAGACGGCGCCAATTTGTTGTGGGTTGAAATCGAAAAATCAATGGAATAGTAAATTGAGGAGAGAGATATTCAGAGAACTAGAGAATGTTGGGTGTTTTTCTGTGTGGTCATGAATGCCTTTAGGTTTTTGTACCTTTTTCTATTTATAGGATTTTTTTTATGGTCCTTTTACCATTTCACCCCTATGATGCCCTATTTAACTATTCTGTCTATTTTAACTGACCTTGTTTATCTAACTCTTCACATACTTTGGCCGCTTTATTTTCCAATTATGATTTTTACCAAGTTCTCCTAACCCCCGATTGATATGGTCAGGGTACCCGTGGCGGATAATCTAGCTCTGGCAATGACCGATCGGTCTTGGGGCTACCCGAACCCCACTTGACCGATCGGTCAAATACCTTATTGACGGTTTTCCCTTTCCCAGGTTACACGCTGCTTCCTGGTCCTACTTCTCCCTCGCTTGGACGGTCAGTGTCATCGGGGCCAGGCTTTGCCCCAACCGATCCGTATGGCTGTCAAGCCGTTGTTTCCTCTCCCGCTCTTCTCCTCTCCTAGGCTCGAAGTTCCCACCTTCTTTGACCCGCTCGGGACTAACCCGCTACAATCTTCATAACACTTGACTTATGCTTATTGATGTCAATTCTTTGAAACTTGGTTATATCGACATGAATTTTCTGATTTCCACATATATGTATTTTTACATTTATAATATTTTCAATTTTCTGCATAAAACAATTTTAGGGATTGTAGTTTCATTGGTATTGCAATTACAATTAGTAGACTCAATGTTTAGGAACCTACTCCCTATGATTCAACAAAAGTATTTCCTCATTAGTTATTCAGTCCGTCACTCTCTTGTCTCTTCTTCAGTCAATTTTCTCTCAAAAGGGTTTCTCTTCTCTGAGGTATTTTTGCTTACCTTCTGCAGTTTTCTCTTGAATTCTCAACCTGTGCCCAATAATTTTGTATGTATGTATGTATCGCATTTAAAGGTTTAATTTTTGGCTTGTTTACAATTTTTGATTTCAGATTTTTATTTATTTAGTTGTGGTTTTTTATGGGTATGCATCTTTGTTTTTTTATTGCATTGGCGAGGGATGATATGGATCTACTATTAAAACTTAAAGTGGTACATTCTAGATTGAGTGGGAATGTGGTAGCTTTGTGTATGTAGTGAAATTAGTTAGGGTAGTGATTTATGATGTTATGAGTCCCATGACATGCCCATTAGCCCTATTTGTGAGGGAAAATATTAGAAAGGTTAGAGGTCAGTTAATTTCTTTCCTACCTTGGAACTACAGTGCCTTAGTATAATCTTGATGCGTATAAAACTATACCTAATTCAGCTAGTTACTGAGAAGGACATACGTAGTGATATTCATATTCAAAGGAAACAAATGGTGCTTATCTTCTTCTTAACTCCTGGCTCTCAGAATTTTATTCTCTCTAAAATTAAGTAGATGAAGCCTTATTACTTCTGCAGTTTTCTTAGTTGTCTTTGTCAAATAATTCATTACATTTGTGGTAGTTAACATGTTATCATCTAGCGTAGACTACAATAATGACCAATTTCAATGTCTTCAGATTGATAATGGGAGGATTTGTGGCGATATTGCCGTATCTTGTGCTTTTGGTGACATCCGGTTCAAGACAAAAGAAGAATGAGTATATTTGCTTCACTTTGAACATTGGATGAACTGTTATCATATATATTCTTGTGGTATTCAAATTTTGAAACATTAATAGGATGTTAAAGAAGGGTGTAGAAGTAGGAAGATGATCAGAGAAATTTTTTTCGCGATAGGTTTATATAATTCTTTTTAATCATCATTAATTAACATGATTGCCTATTGCAAAAACGTAAATCAGAAGAATAAGGATAGAAGCATGATTCTATGCTCAATTTGAAAAATAATCTGACAAAGATAAGTTCAAGTTAGATATTTTATTTTGGCTAAACATTTCCTTGTAATAAAAGTTAATCTTCATGTACCTTTCTTTTATATTTACTCTTATCCAACTCTATTTGATCTCCATGTGAGAATTTACGGTTCTTATTTTGTGAAGTGTCATTCAGAAAAATCTCCACCCGTTCTGCAAAATCACTTCTTACTTTCGTATTTCATATGTAAAATGAATATTACTTCATGCATGGTCATACCTCCTGAATCCGGTGCAGAATTTTTGTTGTTAGCATCCCATGGGTTATGAGATTATATTAACAGGTTTTCCCATCTTTAGATCATAATAGCCTGAGAAGAAGCAGTTTGTTGCTTCTATATAACCAGATCAAGCATTTATGTGTTTTATCTTTTGTCTTTGAGCATAGAAGCAGTTACTTTTGTCAGGGATCAATTATGAGAATATGGTGATATCAAGGAAATTCTCTCATTTATGATGTATAGTACTTTTAGATGTTGTAGTATATATTGATTTTTCTGAATGCTTATATTTATGATTAGGCAGCTTGTGAAGCACTTGTTCAAACTGCTCTAGTAAAGAAGTGTGTTAAGGATTTATATTTATTGTTATTCCTAATGAATAGTCAAATTAATATTACTTTCATTTTTTTTCAAGATTAACGCTCCTAGGATAATATTAATATTATCATTGTTGACTTAGGGTATACACCTACTTTATTGAGCATTTGCCTTTATAATTCCAACTCTTAGATGAGCTTTCTAAAATAGTACATAGAAAATTGTTAATATCACATGGCTAGATCCTCCTATTTAAAATTTCACATTAGCCTAACATATGGGACATGCTCAATACCACTGTCATTATATAAGAAAAATGGTGCCAATATTCTTATATATAGGTTGTATTTGCTTAATGAATTAGTACATCTTGTTCTCCACATGGTTTCGAAAGGTAATTTTTAGTTGTTTTCAATCATGAACTGTCAGTAAAACCACACTTCTTATCTCTTTTACTTTCTAGTACTGGTGGTAGTTTTTGTGACATTACTCTATTAACGTCTACTTGTAGTTTTAAGATATCGTTTCCACAGGGATTGTATATTTTGGAAAGAAAAGATTAGATCAAGATTCAAAATGAATTGTGAAAAGAATTATCAATATAACAAAATCGTAAAGACTCATAGAATTCAGATAAAATTGAGACAATTTTGACAACTTCAGTAACATGAATGAGAAAACTAGTACTCAATATTGAATTAATTCAATGAAGATTAAGTTGATCTACTAATCTCAATTGCCTACTTTCATCTTCATATGTATATTTCAACTTTGGATTTCAAAACACATCCTAAATCATCATGATTGATTAGTCAAAGATCTCTTTATTCGATTCAACCAATCCTGGTTAACAAATTGCATATATCTCTATTACAATTTTGCTAACTAATTAAAACCGATTTGTAGAAAAACGGATCTGATATTGTCTATCTCGAGATCAATACTTTGATTCTCTGTTCTTAGATCTGATACCTAAAAGCTATCTGTGAACTAGAATAGATATCTTAACATATTACTTAACTCTCGTTCTCCTAATGCAATAAACTAATGAAAACTCGGTGAATTGAATCATAATTAAACAGAAAATACACATACAAATCTAGCAACAACAACAGAGATTAGCAATTCAACTAGATCAATTAGCTATGTATAACTACTTTAGCATATTCAATACAACACAGATTCATCATCATTATGCAATTTAGAGACAAACTCACCAAGGAGGAAAGGAGATCGGCTCTGTCACAACGTTCACTACTCAATCTTCTAGCTAATCTCATATATCACTTAAAATAGAGTACTAATTTCTAAGGAAAGCTTTACTGAATATAACTCTCTAAACACAAAAAATTCTTAAAATTATCTAAAATTGTCAAAACGTTCTAATTGCATCAACTAGGCACCTATTTATATAGTTCAGACCTAGTGGCAATTTTGTAACTTCCAAAAGATAAAGAAACACAAAGTGGCAACACTACGTAAATCTTATTGTACTTCGCCTATGTCTTTGTCTTAGTTGTGGCGATAAAAAATTTCCTCGAAATACATCTCGCCTCTTTAGGATCTACCTTAGGCGAGAGTATCTAGGTATCGCTTGCCCCATCGCCATCTACTGTAACCGATGCTTCATCCTTTCGCCAAACTCCATCGCCTGTTTGTTCTAGTTGAGGCGACGTCTTCAAGTGCAGCCTCTCTCTATCGCTAGGTTGTGTTTGTAGAAGGCGATATATGCAAGCAATGAATCGAACTTTTGCCTAGTCTTGTATCTGCTGGCAATAGCTTTTCTTCTATTTCCTCTTGTCGCCAACTTCAATTAGCAACTAGGCGAGGTTTATGGCGATACTTTCTTCAGCTTTTGTGAGCTTTGCTAGATTTTGAAATTGGATAATTTTCTACTGCGTCCTCTTTTTTTCTTCTGAATTTGTTATTTTATGCTCATTTTCTTCATCTTTTCATCCAAGTCCCAAACTCAATAAAATAGTCTAGAATTACAAGAAATTACTCAATTATCTATCTTTTAAACTCAAATTATTTATGATAAAGCTCATAAAATATATCAAAATATAGGTAAATTCTAGAATTTTCAAGTACATGAAAAACAAGTGTTAAAATGTCGTTTATTGAGTTACTACATAACACAATTCAGTGATTTATCGTGTGACAATTTAGTGATTTATCGAAATTTTTATCGTGTGGTCTAAAGTTTATATTGTTATTAGATTTAGATGATTGATAAATAATTTCGGGATCTCTTATTACAACTCAAAGTAAATGATTCATGTTGGTTTATTGTAATACTTAATATTTCTTAATTTGTGATTTGGATGTACTCATGTAATTTGGGTGTTCTCTTGTGATTTTGCATTTTCAAGTTTCATCAATCATTTACAGGTTATAGTTTAAAGATTCTTATTATTTACATGTGTTATGACATATTTTAACTCTAGCTAATATATTTTATGATACTTTTTAATTATAATACTCCCTTCGTCTCTAATCAATTGTTAAAGTTGAAAATTTGTAGGGTAATGTGATAAACTATGAATTGTCAAATTTACCCTTATAATAACAAACAAATTAAAATTGAATATAATATGGGTGGGGCCCACCTAAAAAGTTATGAGATAATGTGAGAATTTAAAAAGTTTTAAAAATGGAATAAGTGGTATATTATATTGGTTAGTGGGGTTGAGTGGTTGAAAAAGTGTAAGGGTAATATTATCTTTTCAATTATAAAAATTTACTAAAAATAAAAATGTAACAATTAATTAGGGACATCTATTTTCAGTAAGTGTAACAATTAATTAGGGACGGAGAGAGTAGTTTGTTTTTACGATACTTTTTACTTGTATTGATATATGTTTTTTAATGACATTTTTTTCTTTTATTAATTTAAATTTTTATGACTTTTTTTATTACACTAATGAGTTTTTATGATATTTATTTACTTATGTTAATAAGACATTTTATGACATTTTTTTGTTGCATCATTGATTTTTTATAATATTTTTTTCACTAATGTTAATAAAACATTTTATGATATTTATTTACTAATATTAATAAGATATTTTATGACATTTTTTTAATTGCATCAATGGGTTCTTATGACATTTTTTACTATTATTAATAAGACATTTTATGATATTTTTTAAAATATCATAAAAAGCTAATACTTTTTACAATGCCTTTCAAAATAACATCTTAAAAAATTTCATCAAAGAATTTTTACGACATTTTTTAAATATTTATTATGAAGACCATTTTTGTAGTGACTTGTTACTAAGAAGCTTATAGTGTTATGGGTGTGTTGTAAAACTAATACAACATCATACACGAAAACTAAATCTAAGCAAACACAAATCTAGACTAACAACAATAACAACAGATAACAAGAATCACAAACTTATAACACAACAAACTACGTGGTTCTCCTATAAAAGTCTACAACAACAAATGGATTCGAAACTAGGTGGGCATCTCAACCCAACCCGATCCAACCAAACCGATTTCCTTGGGTTGGATTGGGTTGAAAACATTATTCAACTCGACACGGGTTGGAAAATATCAACCCACTTTTTTTATTGGTTGGGTTAAAAATTTGTAATCCAACCCGATTATTTATGCATGCATATTATAAAATATTATTTTGATAGTTTTTTTGTTTAACTATATTATATTAAAATTTGGCATAAGGTTCTTATGAGCCCCAGAACTTGGCTATATTTTTTAAGTAAGCCCTCAAATTTTACGGAGGGCCAATTTAGCTCCTCAACTTCCAAATAATGAGTCAATTAAGTCCTTTTGTTGATGTGGAGGCTGATTTGACAGGGAAAAAATGTTAACTTAAAAATGTCAATCAAGCCCCCCACATCAGTAGACAAGGCTTAATAGACACAAAACTTGAAAGTTAAAGGGGGTAAATTGACCCTTCATGAAGTTAGGGGGATAACTCGAAATATATAGTCAAGTTCAAGAACTTCTAAAAATCTTACGCCTTAAAATTGTATTTTATATCTAATTTTCACCCTATGTTTATAATTTTATTAGTGAAAATTCCACTAAATAGGCCATATAAAGTTTAAAATACAATAATAGGCCTTATTTAAATTTTACACAAATTTAAACTTTGTAAAAGTTTATTTTCATCTCATAGGCCTAATTTCCACTTCTATCCTTTGGTTTTAATTTTATTAACGAAAATGCCATTATTCATATCTAAATTAAGATAGAAATAAAATAAAAGGGTGAAATTACCCTAATGACACTCTTTTAAAATAAACGTTCCAAAATCAATTGTTAACTATTCATCTCCATTTTCCTCATTCACTCAATCAGACACTTCAATGACACACACAACCATCACTTTTGAAAATCGAAACCACATTTATAGTCACACTTTCTTCTTCACCGTTTGAGATTCGAAAGCAAAAGGAAACTCACAGACTCACAAAATCCACTATGCAGCATCGTCTTCTTGACTGTTCGTCGTTAGTTTTTCATCAATGTTCGTCGTGTCCAGAGTTTAGTTGCTGCTTCGTCGAGGTTACATCGCAATCGTAGGTGAGTTTTGGTTTTGTTTGATATTTCATCGCATTTGGTTGCTATTAGTCACATTTGGTCACTACTTCTTCTCAATAGTTCTATTTTTTTGTTTTATAGATTGAAGACAGTCGATTGAGGGTTCTCGAAGGTTGGAATGGCATCTGAGGTCAGTTTTTTATTAGTATTATGTTTCTTTTGGTGGTGTATATTGGATTGATATTGCATTTCTTATTGATGTTGTACAAGTATTCATTGTGCAAGTTTACTTTGTTTATTTTCTAAATAGTCATACTTAGGGTTAGGTTTTCATTTGGTTTGATATAGAATGTTGTAAATATTGTTTGTTATTAATTTTAGTTGTAGATGTTAAATGGCTTTTGGATTTGAATTTCACAATCCTGTGAATACTATTCAAAGAGTTCATTCTGCTGTTAGCGTGCTAAGTGTAGGTTATACAGTTGATATAATGGGAACTGTGGATGGGGCTTCTTGTTGTATTATGATATGTGAATTGTGAACTATGAACTTTGAATTATGAATTGTGATATGTGAACTGCAAATGTTTACTGTGTTTTACGTACTGTAACATGCTGTAATTTTCTGGAGTTTGTTGTGAACACAATGTGACTGTCATTTGTTGTGAATTATGAAGTGTAATTTATTTTGAATTTTGAGCTATGGCTTGTTATGAACTAGAAAATGTGACTTTGTGTAAAATGTATTTTTTTAATGAATTGTTTACTATCAACACATTTGTATAGAAGATTCCAGTGTCTAAATAAGACTATGAACAATATTCACAATTTGTGAACTGTATTCACATACCCTGAATGTAATTCACAGGCTTGCGTACTGTGTTCAGAGTCAGTTGTGAGTTGTGGTTTACTTCAATCTAATTGTAGTATTATTAAATAAACTCTTTTATTAGTTGTGACTCTAATACAAATTATATTATTTCAATTTTGTACGAAAGAGTTTATAAAAGTATATGGTCAGAATCGATTGATAAGCAGCCATTCCTCTATATAGTCCATGTTTCCTTAAAGAATCTATTACTCTGCAAAGTGATTTGTAAGTTGTTATTTATTTTAAATAGTTTTTCTAGATAAAATAATTTTAATCTAATATGCTTAAGTTTCATCTTCTACAACCATTCTTGTGATCCTTATGTGTGTAAAATGTAGAAGACATTTATCTTGGACGCATTGCATGGTCTATCAACAAAGACAAGAGGTGGTTAAAGTTCATCTGGGATTACATTGCAAGCTTTATGTTCAAAACTTCTACGGCTGAGCCTCAGAGATTCCAAGCATGATTGTACCGTTTAAACTTTATGCATAGTTTTACTTTAGGAAAAATTATGGGTATTTATAAGCGTTACTTTTGAATATGTATGAATGATGTTGATGATTATGTTTTATATACTTTAAGGGTGCTTTTGGATTGGCGCTACAAAATTAATTAGTATAAACGAATTGTTATCTACATTCACAGTTAATGAACAGAATGTGACCCTTGCTCATAGTCTATGATCAAACTTCACAGTTGCTCCAACCAGGTAGCTTAAAGGAGATTGAGGTCCCTGATCGCCTTTAGTGAGGCCGTATGAGACCTATGAGCTTACTGTGATCAGCGCTCACAAATTATGACCCTCGCTCACAAACTGTGATCAGTGATCACAGTTGCTCCAGCGAGGTGGGGAGTGAGCCTAGGCATGATTACTCAACCCCAACGACCTTTCTGTGACAAAAAAATTCACTTTGGTTGGAGTCGAAAAGTGACCTTATGTCCTTGTTGCTCAAAACATGAGTAAGTACACAAGTAGGAGGATGAACTGGTTTGCACTACAATCCTTGTGTTACCAAAACATTATGAAACGATATGAGAACCCATATTTTTCCATGTTTAGTCAGATGAGGCATTTTTTTCCTTATGTAATATTATATGAGCCATACGAGGTCACTATGATCAAGGTTCACAGACTATGACCTTAAATTACAGGTTGTGATCAACAATCACAATGTCTCCATCAAGGTGGGGAGTCAGGCTAGGCATAATTACTCATCCCCAACAGCCTTTTGTGATGAAAAATTCCACTTTTGTTAGAGTAGAAAAGTGACCTCATGCCTTGGTTGCTCAAAATGCAAGTACACAAGTAGGAGGATGAAGTGATTTGCACTACAATCCATGTGTTACCAAAATAATATAAAACGGTATGACTACCCATATTTTTTCATGTTTATGCAGATGAGGTCTTTTTTGCCTTTAGTGATATCATATGATTAATATGAGGTCACTTTGATCGGGGCTCACAAACTGTAACTGTAAATCATATACTGTGATCAACAATCACAGTGTCTTCATCGAGATAGGGAGTCAGGCTAGACACAACTACTAATCCCTAACAGCCTTTCTGTGACGAAAAAATTTCACTTTGGTTGGAGTCGAAAAGTGACCTCATGTCTTTCAAAACATAAGTACACAAGTAGGAGGGATGAAGTGGTTTGCACTATAATCCATGTGTTACCAAAATATATGAAACAATATGACAACCCATATTTTTTAATGTTTATTCTGATTAGTCCCTTTTTGCCTTTAATGATATCATATGAGCCATATGAGGTTGCAATGATCAAGGCTCACAAAATGTGACCATAAATCACAGATTATGATCAACGATCACAATGTCTCCATCGAGATAGGGAGTTAGGCTAGGCACGACTACTAATCCCCAACAACCTTTCTGTGACGAAAAATTCCACTTTGGTTGGAGACGAAAAGTGACCTCATGCCTTGATTGCTCAAAACATTAGTAAGTATACATGTAGAAGGATGATGTGGTTTTCACTATATCCATGTGTCACTAAAATATTATGAAACGATATGACCCCCCCCCCCCCCCCCCCCCCCCCCCCCCCCCCCCCCCCCCCCCCCCAAGCTTTGAGAAAATTGTTATATGTTAACATATATAATACATGCTGTGAAGATCTTTGTTGGCTTAGTGGTTAGTCACAACCATCACTTTGAGTGAGGTTATGGGTTCATTTAGGTTTCTTTTTTTTTTCTAAAAAAATTAATTTAACTTTCCTTATTTATTTATAATTCTTTTTTAAAATTAGTTTCCTATTATTTTTTATATTTGGAGAAAAAAAATCTATAAACTAGATATCATATTAATTTAATCATCCAAATTAATATTCCTTCTAATAGTTTTATCTAATTTTTATTGTTTAGATGACGAAATAATCAAGAATTGATGGAATTTTTAAAAGAATTAGAACATCAGGAAATAGTTCATCTGGGATACCATCTGACTCATATTCAAATCCTCCATTAAACAACATTATTGATATTACGATTTTCGAAAATAGATCAAGTATACAAACACATCCAAGTGAGAATCAAGATTTGTTAATCGATTTACAAAATATATATCATCTTCATATGCCAATTTCATATATCAATAAATTTTAATTCACACATTATAGAAGAATTATCTAACTCCTTTTAATATGAAAATAACTAATCTTAAATTATAAATAGTTTATATTTATGATAATAATAATAATAATTATTATTTGTAGTTAGATATTAAAAAAAGTTTAAACTAAAAATAAAAAAATTTAAATTAAAAAAAATTATATATGTTTAAAAGTTGTATTTTATAGTATAGATATTTTGATTAACTAAAACAGTATATAACTTATATTATACTTTTTAAATATTTATTTCAAAATATTGTACTGTATCGCGGGGCGCTACCCCGCACCCCGTAAATAATAGCCTTTATGTTTGAACCCCCCTCCTTGTTAGCACTAGCTCCGTCCCTGGATATGACAACCCATATGTTTTCTTCTTTAGTTAAATGAGGTCCATTTTATCTTAAGTGATATCTTATGAGCCATATGAGGTCATTGTGATCTGGGCTCACTAACTATACCGTAAATCATGAAGTTGTGATTACAGTTCACAGATACTATTTGTGCATTCATGAAGTTGATGCTGTAATCCATAATTAAACACAGTTTACAGTATGTGGTTACAATTCACAGATAGTATAGTAGATAATTAAATACAGTTTGCAGTCTTTAATTACAATTCACAGATAATATAAAACATAATTAAACATAGATACTATAATAGATAATTAAACACAGTTCACAGATAATATAAAATATAATTAAACACAGCTCACAGACTGTGATTACAGTTCGCAGATAATATAATACCTACCAAATACATAATTACAAATTATTACATTTAGTAAATGGTGATACATTCGGCTCTGGGTTATCCAATGTCTCACTTTCGGTAGGATCGATGTGAAAGGACATGTTTGCATTTATTTCGTTGACATTGGCAGATATGGAAACAAAAACATATTTTCCTTGTATGACTTGTGCCACCATAATGCTTGCAGTGCATAACTCTAGGTTCCTTCTTTCTGATCGTCAACACAACAGCAGCAGCTCCAGAACACATGACCAATACCTCAGATTCGTCACAACTGATGATAGTGTTATCAGTTCATAGATTGTGAATAAAACAATCACATATCTGAACTATGTTAGTTCACAGCTCCGTGAACTGATAACAATTGAAAAAAAAATCCAATCAACATATAGAATCAACAAAACTAAATTTCAGTAGCACCTCATTAATTTATACAATCAAAACCCAATGTTTCAATATAACAACAATAACAATCTAAAATTTACAATTTTAATGCTACTACAAACCAAAAATGCACAAATTAATTATGAAAAACTTGCCTATGATATGTGAACAGACTGTAAATCGATAGATTATATTATTGTTACGTGTTATCAGTTCATAGGCTGTAAATAGAGATAGAGATATAAACTACTTCAATTCACCGACTGTGAACTGCTCAGACTATCAACAACTTTACACAGTCCATTAGTTGACTGAGTTGTGTACTATGTTCACGGTTTCTAATGGAAATATTTCACTTGCTACTAACCAATCTAGTGGACCCCACGACCATGTGAATCCAAATACGTATATGCAAATGAAGAAGTGAATGTTTGACATTGATTCTGATCAATTTCTGGCAAACAAGACTCATCCAACTCACAAGCATAGCTGATTCAAACCCAACAGCAAGCAAGCAAATGAGTAAACATTTGCTCATTTATCCAAGCAACACTATTGCATCAGTTAACATTTTAAAGGAATCAGATATACCTCTTAAATATAGAAAAAGCAACCAATACTAGGAAATAGAATTAAGTTGGACAAAACATTGAGAAAAGCACGTAGTTTAGGAAATTAGATAATGACTTCCCTGAATTCCTTGATCAGCAGACAACAACACGACAGATACACTCTTGATTCCTTATAAAATAGTAAAAGAAGCACATGAACCTTCACATAACATTTGTAAAATGCAATACAGAAGTTCATCATAAATAAAACATATCCAAATTCACGCATATCAGCAAACTGAAATGTCTCATTCCAAGTGAACCTTTAGAAATGTTATAAGGAATGGTTGAGTACCACTACTATCGCGTACCATTTCGGTAAGTCTCCAGCCAACTCCGTCTATTCCGAATTTCGCTCCAATACAAGCCGCCACCACAATCTGTTCAAATTAGACTCAAATTAGTATTCAATTTGATTTCAATTTGAAGTTTTGAGTTTTGGAGATTTGATTACTTGATAGATTAACATCTGGACTACGCCTTCGAGGAAGAGGAAACGGCGACCCCATTTATCGACACCATAGATTGAAACAATAGTCACGCCAACGTTGACGACGCCGGTGATGACTGCGGACATGAGAGAAGCGTCGTCTTTAAATCCAATCGTGTTAAACAAAACCGGAGCATAGAACATGATGACATTGATTCCGGTAAACTGTTGGAAGAACGAGATAAGTATAGTTGACAAAGGATTTGAGAAGAAGAAGGTCGAATTTGAAGCTTGTTGTTGGAGTCGATCTGTTCAATCAGTGATAAAACAGTCCAAAATCTCCAAAGGTATGTTTGGAAATTTTAATTTTACTTTTTTTCAAGTGAATTTAAAATACATTTTAATTATTTTTTAAAATAATAAGGATAGAATTGAAAGTTAGTCCTAAAGGATGAAAACAACTTTTATAAAATTTATGTTTATATAAAATTCAAATTAGGCTTATTATTATATTTGAAATTTTGATGGTCTTAAAATGTAAAGACCCATTTTATTATAATTACTAAGTATATTATAAATTCGGAATATATTTTTGGAAACTTAAAAATATAATTTTTTATACAATTTTAACTTTTTTTAATATTTAATTTTCAACACTATGCGGATAAAGTGTATTACTAGAATAAACAATGGAAAAATGGTAAACACAGGTGCTAACTAATGTAAATTACAAAAACACCAGACCCAAGTTGAGGGTTCAGAATCACATAAGCTTCTTTTTAAGATTAATATATCCATTATCAATCATCCACCTTAAACTCCAATGCTTACGGTCATCATCCCACCTATAAGCCCAATAAGCCCATCCAAATGTTGTGTGCTTATACACTTTGATTTGTGCCTCTCCATATCTCTGCAGGTCCCTCTTTGTTCCATTCTTCCCCTCCATATCTGCGACCCATTCACCTACGAAACTTAGAGGGCCTTTAGGGGTAGTGATGGCACTAAGATTAGCAGCTCTTTGACCATAAATAAACTGAATGTTCTGATCGACGGACAAAGTTTTGTACCAATCGTCAAACAGATTGTAATAATGCACGTCGATAGCTACACGATCAAGCTTATTGGCGAACGAAAGAAGCTCTGTTTGTTGGCCACCGAGGCGATTCGAAAATATGACAAATGCAGTTGAGGTGTGTTTCCTCACAGCATCATAGCCTGCTTGATAATACATTATCAGCGTCTCCACTTTAACTCCTGGTGCTAGAGGCTCGTTCAATAGCTCTATTGCTGCTAGAGCCGGGTGTCTACCATATCTACGTTACACTAAGACTTTGTTTGGATGGCTGGCACTACTGTTTCGTTCAGTACAGTTTAGTTCAGTGTTGTTTCGTAAAGTACTAAAATCCTGTTTGAATGGATGGTGCAGTTCTGTATAGTAAAGTCAATGTTTTTGTTTGAATCGATGGTATGGTATGGGTTAAAAAGATGTAAATTGACCACAATACCCTTGCATACAATATGCACACTAACTATTATTTTAAGATGATTTAATTCACTTTTTTAGTTTTACCACATTATGGTACTAATTTGATAAAATAAAAAATTAAGGTGCCAATTATTTTTCTTTTTAATATTTTAATCTATATTTAAGTAATTTTGATTTTTTTTATTACTTTTATCTCAATTTAAGTACTATAAAGATATTTTTAAAAAAAAAAAACAATTATTCTAATAAATTAGATATATTTAAATATTACTCATTGTATTATTGAAAAAAATATATTAAAATTTATTTTGATTTTTAATAAAAGTATTAATTTCAGCCAATTTCGTGAACATTAAATTTACAAATTCAATTTATTTTTACTTTTAAAATTAAATGGATTTAAAAAAAATTATTAAAGGGTAAAATAGTAATAAAAATAAATTATTTTACTAGAATGTAAAAAAATAAAAAAATAAAATACTTATAATGTAAAAAAAAACACTTATATAAAAATATTTAATATTTAAAATTTACAAATTAGATCCAATTACATATGAGTGAGAATAATGGAACCTAACTAAACATTAATATTTTAATTAATTAGATTAATTTTAGTATTTTATTGAGAATCATATAACTAGATTGAAAAATAGAATAAAATTAAACCATATTTGAAGATAGACCACGACTATCTCAAATAACCAAGTAAAAAAAATAGTAAAATCAAATGAACAGTCAAAACGTTACATGGAATAACCAAATTAAATAAAAAATATATATATATATATATATTAACTAAATAAAATTAAACACTCCCAAAGTAAAAATAAAAAATAAAAGTCAAGATAGTGAAAATTCATCTATTGCAATTACACCATTATATTTTTATACTTTTACTAATATTAGAAGGACAATTTTGGAAAACAAAAAATATAACTCATGCTAACACCCCAAATTGGTGGGTTATAAATTTTATCCAAATCAACCCATATATAACTAAACTAAACTAAACCACACCAACTTAACCTATAATCCAAACATGGTATAGGTTATTAATAACCTAAACCATACCATACCAAACCATAATCCAAACACAGCCTAAATGTGTTCACATTAATTCATATTTAAAGGAACCAATCAATCATTGGTCGTACCTTTTAGCGAGAAAATCAATAACTGAAATAGTTTTGGGTATGCTTGATTCGTCCCAATCTTGGGCTCCATCTCTTGATGCGCTATGAGGGTAGCCGTTTTGAGATTTTGGAGCAGCATGTGTTGGATTTATAATGTTTATGTACTGGCCCAAGCCTTATATTAATGTGGGCTTGGGGCCATTAGACCTGGGTGATAGGTCCACCCAAGATAGGCCCAGCTCAGATCTCACTTACTTGTCCATTAAGCAATGGATTAGTAAGAGATTAGAAGATAAGAATTCAAATGAGTCCTAGTTCAAGTGAACTAGCCAATGACTGCTATAAATAGAGTCCTCCTCTCATTCATTCTATCATCCCAAACATCACATCTCAGAGCATTCTCTGAAACGTGAATTGCAAACAGTGTTTGCAAAGTGAAATCTATTCTAAGATTTCCAAGAGTTTAAGATTTGAAGAGATTCCGCGTTCGTGTTCTAAAAGTGCAATTAGGGTTCTTAGCCGGTGAACTAAACGATATTTCCAAGAGATTTATCTTCGATCAATTGACAGTAATCTCCCTTTCCTTTTCCGCTTATTATGTATGTTGATTGCGTAGTATGCATATAGGATCAACATTGGTATCAGAGCCTGTCTATATTACTGTTGTAGGTCATAATAATTACACTTTCGTTATTTTTGCTTGAATAAAATATAAACTAAGTGCTGGAAATAGTATTTTGCATGTGATTTTCGTGACCTTGTTTGAGATTCAATTTATTGCATGAATTTTTACAACATGCAAATTATATATCGCTGGATTCGTCTTCGAATAAAGAATCCGTCAATATATAATATGAATTTTTTCGACGAGAAACGAAGGAGTTATGGCCTTCCGAAGTTTGGGGACAGATTCAAACGAATCAAACCCAAACAACACTAATGTTTCAACTGTTGAGCAATTTTGACCAGTCACAACTTCGGAGAGTGAAGTTCAGCGTCGACGACCGGAGCCCCGAAGACGACAACCGACGGCACGGGTGGAGAGAGAACGCCGAGAGGAGCAAACGGCCGCCGCCCCGACCGTCGTCGCACCACGGTAAGGCGGCACGTACACCTCACGCGCCAGGCGGGCCCGTGAGCCGCACAGGGGACGGCCTGCTCCCCAGTCAGCGCTCCAGTCAGTATTTTTTGCTGACTGGTCAGGCTGACACCAGGCGCCACGTGGCGCACAGGTCAGCACTGAAGCGGTAGCCTGTGTGGCAGCCACGTTAGCCTAAAGGCTGACTATGTAGCTGAAGCGGCAGCAACACGCAGCGATGCCTCGGCGTGTCACGTGTCGCTGGCACGTGCAGCTGCCACGCGCCCTTGGCCGGCGCATCACCAGTCAACCGCCGGCGACCGGAAAATTTTTTAAAAAAATTATATATATATATTTATCCAAATTTTTGGTTTTTAATTTTATTTAAAACCTAACCTTTTTATGCCTTTTTTTTTTAATATTTAAAGCATGCAATTTCGTGGAAAATTTTTGAAATATTATTTTCTGATTACTATGGCATTTTATTATTATTTTTATTAATTTACTAATGCCGTTTGCATGCTTATGGCATGTGCATTTTTGTTTTGCACAGGTTATGGTTCATAGATATGGTTAGGTTGTGGACAACGACTTCTGGGTCCCCGCTGAGAGGTCTGCTCAGTATCCGAACAAGCAACTTGCACCGGCCCTTGTCTACATATTTCCTCCGAATCTTCCTCAAATGATGGTGCCACCTCCTTTCGGACATGCTCACCCAGTCCAGCAGCAGCATCGGGCTGCTCCACCACCTCCACTTCCACATCAGCCGATGGATTTTAGATGGGCACATCCTTTTCCCTATCCACACCCCCCGGTGGGACATTATTTCGGTCCCCCGCCTCCTCAGCATCCACCGATGGTTCCACCACCGGCCCCAATGTATCCCGAGCATCATCCGATTGCTCAAGCTTTTGTTCCTCCTCCTCCTGAGCAACATCCGGTTGCTCAAGCTCATGCACCTCCACCATTTCCGCATGTGCATGGAGCTTATGTGCCTGGAGAGAACATCAATTTCATGGATGACATACTTGCAGAGCAGCAAGCGGCTGCCGAAGCTGAGTTGCAGCAGCAAAATAAGGCAGATGATGAGTTCGAAGATGAGCTCGCTCAATGGAATGGTGAAGGAGAAATCCCCGAGTGGGTTGATGAAGAGGAGGACGAAGCCCAATAGGCTGGAGAGGAGCAGGAGGTCGCCGAGTGGAATGGCGACGAAGAGATGGCACTCGTCGATTTAGACGGCGATGAACTTGAGATACCTGACGATGCTCAGGATGGTGATAGTGTGATTACTGAGCCGAGTACACCCCTCTCACACCTTCCGATTGGGACCCAGAGGACTATCCATAGACCATATATCTTTTAAAGTTGTTCATGTTTTGTTTAGAACTGATTGGTATGCAGCTTTTATTTAATATATTATAGCTATATTTTTTTTAATATGAATTCTTTATGATTATTCCTTAGTTGTTGAATAATTTGGTGGATGCTCTAGGCTTGCATGCTTAGAAATTGTTTACACACTGCATGATTAACAAGTTGATGAAGTTGGAGGATAAGAATGGTGATTGGTAGATTGCCTATCTTCTCCGATTCCCCCTCAAATTGATTCGATGAGTTTTTGATTGTTTAGCTTGTGCATTTATATTACTATCGGATGATTATGCTAGATTAAACATAGATGGTCTTATGTATCTTTTAGGTGCTTGTCAGTGATGGCCTCTGCTACTAAGTCTATTGTCGCTGAGCTGAACAAGGGTGACAAACTCAATGGAGATAACTACGATATCTGGCATCGCAAGATCCAGTATATCCTCGAGGAGCAAAAAGCTCTCGAGACACTTTCGAACACAATGGTCGAACCAGCGCATGGTTCCACTGCACAAGCGAGGCGTGATATGGATGTCTATTTGTGCTGGAAGCGCAAGAATTGCATTGCGCGCATCACCATATTGTCGAGCATGGCTGATGATTTGATGTGTGCTTTTGAGGATTACCACACTGCACAGGCTATGTGGGTAGCACTCAAGGACAAATATGGTGGGACTTAACCACTAAGCTCCGACGGCTGACGATTAAGTTTGATACTCATCGCAAGCGCGGTGATCATACTATACGCCAACATCTTCGTGAGATGGCTAACATGATTAGCGAGTTGAAATCAGCTGGTCATGTCCTAACGAACGAGCAACAAGTGCAGGCAGTGATAAGGTCCCTCCCAAACAGTTGGGAAAACATGAAGATAAACATGACATATAATGATAACATCAAAATATTTGATGACATCTCCCGTCATGTGGAACTTGAGGACAAGCGCTTAGAGGCGGCAAAATCCTCTGGTCAGCTTTACATGGCTAATTCAAATGTGCGTAGGGGCAGTAATGCTAAGCGCAAGAGGGGTAATAAGGGCAGCAAGAAACATAAGGATTCGAGGAACCCTAATAAGCCTGGGACTAAAAACCTTCGAAAGAAGGCTAGACGTGGAAAGGGACAGAAAAGAGACATAGGAAAGATCAAGTGTTACACAATTGTAACAAGATGGGACACTTCGCTCGTGATTGTTCCGAGCAGAAAAAAGAGGTATCCTATTCAGATCTTTATATGTCTAATGCTTTTGTTTCTAGCACCGTTTTGCTTGCCGAGTCTTATTCTATGTGAATTGTAGACTCAGGGGCAACCGACCATGTAGCTAGAGACAGAGGAGCATTCGTAGAGTACCGACACATACCGCGTGGTACTAGATGGATATATGTGGGGAACAACTCTCGAGTTGAAGTAAAAGGGATCAACACTTGCAAACTGAGGATGCAAAGTGGCCACGTTTTACTACTACATGATGTCCTCTATGCTCCTGAGATTAGACATAGTCTCATTTCAGTCTCTGTTTTGATGACTTATAAACTTGTGTTTGAATCGAAAGTTTTGAGTTTGTATTATGACTCTGTTATTATTGGTTCAAGACGAATGGCTGATGGATTTATTTATCTTTGCATTGATAATTATGAGAACCCTTCTTATGTCGATAGTGATACTAGTTTTACTCTTGTTGCATTTAGTGATATTGATATTTCCACTTAGCATGCTAAACTTGGTCATATAGGACAAGATAGAATGAACAAGTTGGCAAAAGAGGAGATTTTAGGATCTTATAATAAGATCGAGTTGCCAGCCTGTAATCATTGCCTAGCTGGGAAGGCCACTAGAAAACCTTTTGGAAAGGCAAATAGGGCCACTTTTCCTTTGGAGATAGTTCATTCAGACATATGTGGACCTATTAATGTTAGGGCAAGAAGTGGTGCATCATATTTCATTGCCTTCATAGATGACTTCACTCGTTTCGGTATAGTCTATCTAATCTCCCATAAGTCTGAAGCTTTAGATTGCTTTGGAAAATTTTTGGCTATGGTGGAGAATCAACTAGATAGGACTATTAAAGTGCTACGCATTAACCGAGGCCAAGAGTATCTATCTGACCAATTTAAGACGTTGTGTCAGGAGAAAGGTATAGTGAGACAGTTGACTATTCCCTGGACTCCTCAGCAAAATGGAGTTGCCGAGAGGAGGAATAGAACACTGTTAGAAATTGTACGATCAATGTTGGCACAAGCAAATCTTCCAATATCTTATTGAGGAGATGCACTTCTGACAGCGACCCACATATTAAATAAGGTTCCAACTAAATTAGTGAATACTACACCCTATGAGTTATGACAGGTAGAAAACCTGACCTCTCCTATTTGCGACCTTGGGGGTGTGCGTGCTATGTACATGATCTTTCTAGCCCATATGAGAAGTTAGGTGCGAGGGGTAAAAGATGTATTTTCATAAGATATCCCGAGCAATCCAAAGGATATGTACTAATAGGAGAAAATTCAGATGGTACCATTTCTGAATTAGAGTCACGTGATGTTGTGTTCATTGAGAATGAATTCCCTAAGAGGGGTGAAGTAGAATGAGATTCTTCATTCTTTGAACAAAACGAATCAGAGGATTTAGTTCCTCCACAGGTGGATATTGATCCTAGTGGGAGTGAACAAGTGCCTGAAGAATCAGCTCCACTAGTACATGATAGTGGGAGTACGCAGATTCCTGATTCTTCGATGCCTGAGTCATCGAATCGAAGAAGTAGAAGAGTCCCCATTCCCCGACGACGTTATGAGATTGAAGGGGAAACGTTCATGATGGCTTCACACGATGGTGATGAACCAAAGAACGTAAAGGAAGCTCTCAATTCACCCGCCAAGGATCTATGGATGAAAGCCATGGATGAGGAAATGAAATCCATGAAAAGTAACCATGTCTGGGACTTGGTTGACTTACCGCCAGAACGAAGAGCCATCGGAAATAAATGGGTCCTTCGCGTTAAACGGAAGGCTGATGGTTCGATCGAGAGATACAAGGCAAGATTGGTGGCGAAAGGCTATACCCAACAATAGGGCATAGATTATGAGGAGAAGTTCTCACCTGTGGTGAGATTCACTTCTATTCGCCTAATCTTGGCCTTAGTCGCACATATGGACTTGGAATTGCATCAAATGAATATCAAGACCGTTTTCCTCAATGGAGGACTGGAGGAAGAGATTTACATGGAACAACCTGAGGGTTTTATAACTAAAGGCAAAGAAGAGAAAGTGTGTAAACTCTTGAGGTCTATTTATGGACTCAAACAATCCTCCAGGCAATGGTACCTGAGATTTCATGACTCGGTATTGTCATATGGTTTCCAAATGATACAAGAAGACCATTGTATTTATGTGAAGAAGTCCAGTGACGGTTTTGTGTTACTGTCATTATATGTAGACGACATTCTCTTGGCTTGCAACAACAAGGACATTTTATTGTCAACGAAGAACTGGTTGTCGACAACTTTTGAGATGAAGGACATGGGTAAGGCTGCCTATATATTAGGAGTCAAGATTTCAAGGGATCGAAGTAAGAGGCTATTGGCTTTATCGCACGAGCTCTACATTCAAAAGATCCTTGAACGTTTCCATATGGCAAATTGCAAGCCTATGGATACACCCATTGCAAAAGGGCAGACTTTGAGTCTTGAGATGTGCCCTAAAACTCCGCAAGAGCGTGAGAAGATGCAGAAAGTTCCATATGCAAATGTCATCGGCAGACTGATGTATGTTATGTTATGTACAAGGCCCGATATCTGCTATGTAGCAGGACTGGTAAGCAGGTATCAGTTTAATCCAGGACAAAAGCATTGGATTGGTGTGAAACAAATTCTAGCTTATCTAAAAGGAACCTCAGATTATGCTCTATCTTACCAAGGTGGTGAAAGCCATCTAGTGGGTTACACTGACGATGATTTGGGTGGCGACTTAGATGAGAGGAAGTCAACTTCCAGTTATGCCTTCATTCTGAGTCATGGAGCAATCTCTTGGAGTAGCAAGAAGCAGACTTGCATAGCATTGTCCATCATGGAAGCATAATTTGTAGCCTGCTCGATGGCTGTGTAGGAAGCTATCTGGTTCAAAAGGTTTTTAGATGACCTTAACCTAACTGAGAGTGAGCCAAAGCCAGTCACTGTATATTGTGATAGTCAGGCAGCTATTGCCTATACTAGGGATGCTAAGTATCACAGTAAGTCTAAGCACATAGAGACTAAGTACCATTTTGTCAGGGATATTGTGACTTAGAAGCATGTAACAGTCAGATATATATCTACACATGATATGGTAGCAAAACCATTTACAAAGGCTGTAACTAGAGATATTTTTGTTAAGCATTCTAGGTCTTTGGGTCTACGTAGATTGTAATGTCTTGGATTGTTATGCCTATGCTTTAATGATAATTGTTTATCTTCATGTGTTTCTGGCATATAGAGAGTTAATTCATCTGAGAGTATGTCGTCAGGTTTGAGAGACTTGCGCACTTGCACGCGCAGTTGCCTTGATTATCCGGTGATAATGCAAGATGAGATCTATACACTCATGTTCTGAATATGAGTTTCATGAACAAAGAGGGGTGTATAATATGATCGCCTTGACGTGGTCGTCAAGATGAAATTCTCCAACATGGATTGAGAATCGCTCATGAGAACCACAATCATGAAACTTGACAAGCCGGACTAGACTTTTGAGTCATCGCACTTGGAAAGTGGGAGTGATCAAGTCTGAGAAATAGCTTTGTGCTACCGTCCGGACAATGAACTATCATAATAGACATGTGCGCCTAATGTAGAGGCAAGGTTCATTGTCGCGCATGTTTTTATACCGTGCGAGCTATAAGTTGACCCTATGGGAGATAAGTTTGAGAACAGTCCCTACTCCTTATCGTGCAAAGTCCCATATTTATTTATCCTTAGTACAATCTCTTTTGTATCCGGAGTGTTGAGGTAATGACTGTGTCATTGGCATGTCTTTCTATGGCTATGGTAAATTCGGCCTATGTGACATGACCGTGATGTCGGTTACTTTCATCGACTTTTGGAATAAGAGCGAATTGGAAGACTCTGATTGTATTCACACTATTTAAATTACACGCTAGTGGACTGTGGTTCTTGGGAACACAGTTGTGATTAGAAGTACTTCGAAGTTTTCAAAACATTGGTTCGTTTGGGACCGAGCATGTCTGAAGTGAATTCAAATCATGGTAGTCTGGGATATGAAGTGAATTTCGAGATTGTTCTTCTTTATTGAAGAAACTGGTTCATTTGGTCACACCGGTTATTTGCCGTATAAAACCAATTGATTGAAAGACGCGTGCTTTCTCTATTTAAGCCTTGACAGTCCTTAGTGGGCTGTACCTCTCTTGTGTGAGTGGGAGAATGTTGGACTTATAATGTTTATGGGCTGGCCCAAGCCTTATATTAATGTGGGCTTGGGGCCATTGGGCCTGGGTGATAAGTCCACCCAAGATAGGCCCAGCCCAGATCTCACTTACTTGTCCACTAAGCAATGGATTAGTAAGAGATCAGGAGATAAGAATTCAAGAGTTTGAATTCAAATGAGTCCTAATTCAAGTGAACTAGCCAAGGACTGCTATAAATAGAGTCCTCATGTAAGGTCCACAATTATAGGCTAGAATTTTTCGATAAAATTTTTATTCCTTTATTAGAATAGTAAATAGGTTATTAGAGATAATTTAGAACCATAAGACATGCAACTTGGGTACTAGTGGCATTATAGTAAATATTAGGAACATCCAAGGGCATTTTGGTCATTTTTCCACCTAAGAGGTGATAGAATACATATAAGGAGCTATAGAAAGATTTGGTTATTTCCTTTAATTTCCAAGTTCAAGTGGGTTCAAAGGTTAATTTTAAATTAATCTAGGGAAAGGTCAAAGATGGTCAAAGGACCTAAATGAAAAAATGAAAAGCCTTCATTAAAATGTAAATAGAATAAAGTTGGTGGTCATGAAATGGAATTATTAGAAAGTCAAAGGACCACTTAGCAATCATTGGAAAGATGAAGGACCATGTGGCAATTACCCAAATGAAGACTAGTATATAAGTGGAGGGGATCTAGAAAATTCACCATAATTCTTCACTCTTCAAGAAAGCTTCATCTTCTCCTCTCTAGCAAGCTTGGCCAACCACCCTAAGGAGCACCATAACTCCATTTTTCTTCTTCTACTTCTACCAACTAAACTTCCAAATTCCCTTCTCTACCTTCTTCACATCCTAGAAACACCATTCAAGTAAAGAAAACAAGCATAAACAACAAGATTTGGCAAGAATCAAGGTAAGACTATCAAACCCTAGTTTTCATTCATGGGTGATTTGAACTTAGCTTAGCATGGTAATGAGGTCTTGAGGTTAAGGAGATGATTTTAATGGTTAAAAAGCCCTTGGTTATGTTCTTAGTTTTATAGTTATGGTATTAGAAAGAGAAGTACCCAAGTTAGCATGTAAAGTTGATATTAGTGTTGTTTATGGTTGAATCTTGTGAAGATGAATGCTAAAATCTTGTTTTCATGGTTAGTAGAACCAAAGGAAGATCATAAGGAGCAAGAACAAGCCTAGAAGGAAACTCTCAAGTGAGGTTTGTACCCTAAGCCCTAAAGGTTTTATTGTTGGTTTCATGTTTGATATGATTTGCATGCTAAATGGTTTTTATGGTGATGTATATAATTGTTTGTTGGTTTAAAAATTTTGATCAATATTTTTGGAAGCATGGACATATGCTATAAAGTTAGTAGAGACTTACTTGAAGTATTTGGCTCTAAGAAATAATAGATTTGTGATGGTTGATGTTTGTTTGAATAAAATGATATGGATTTGAAAAAAAACAATTCCAGCCTACTCCAGAAAATACTGAAACTGTCCTCTAATTTGGTTGAATTTTTAAAAATAGTTAGAAATATAATTAAACCAAGACCTACAGGAATGAAATGTTCCTTTATAAGTCTAGTGTGAACCAGTAAAATTTGGTACTGAGATAATTCCATTTAATACCCTAATTGATGTCAAGAAGGCCATACATGCAGACTGTCCTGAAACAGGGCATGTCTAAAACTTGATACAAACGTGAAAAATAGCTAGAGGCCTATTTGGAAAAAGTTGTGTAAGTGAAAAATGTTGGTTTACATGTGTATTAGTATACTGGAAAATTTGAAAGTGGAATAAGTTCATTTGATAAGCCTTTTAATGATAAGAGTCCAATACATACAAACTGTCCCTAACAGGGCAGTTTGGTAACCTAATTTTGTGGCATACCAAAACCTAAGCTAAAAGACTCAAAATGTACTGAAATTTAAACAGTAGAAATTTAAGATCTTAAATAAGACTCACACCAAAAATCATGATAATTGGAATTGATTGATAAGGTTTTAAGCAAAGTGAAATCAGCTCTGTAACACTGTCCCAGATTCCAGTGAATCTGGAATGGTGAAAATGAGATGATTAAAAATATTTTGACCTTGAATTAATGTCAAGTGAAGCCATCATAACATAAAAGAATGAGTTACGGAATGATAGAAGTGGTTTGAAGTTAATTAAATACCTATAGAATAAATTATGCCAAATCGAATTCGAACTACAGTATGTTTGAAAACTGAAATTGTTACCACTAGATAATAAACTTTTATAACAACACTTTTACTTGATGTTTAGCATAGCATATTTGTATAATGTGAGATAATTTATACATAAATGTAAAGATGACATAAATAGAGATCTTGTAAAAGAATATTTGAAAGAAATGTTTAATTTATGGATGATATTGGATGCTTATGCATCCTATTGGAAATAGAAGTAAAGTGATTATTAGCATCGAATCGAATGATGATGGTATCGTTAGTACTTAATAAAGAATGATTTAATAGTATAAACATATGAAAGATGAATTGAAGCGATAGCCTTTGTAGAATACCGTTAGAGGATGAAAGGCATGCCTTAGGAACTAGAAGTGCAATTCACCCTGAAAGTTGAATGAATGAGACGATGATGATGATGATTCGGCCTTCGGTCTATCGGCGGCCCTTGGGTCTATCGGCGGCCTTCGGGTCTATTAGCGGCCTTCGGGTCTATCGGCGGCCCTCGGGTCTATCGGCGGCTCTCGGGCCGAAACAGTTCCGTTTCCTCCATAGGTTATTCTAAGAGGGCTATCAATAATAAGAAAATGAATAACTAACATAAGTTGTGTTTAAATCTCAAATGATTAAAAGTATAAGGCTAAATGAAATCTTATTGAATAATAGAATATATGGAAATAAATGGATTCCTATATGACTTACTAACCACGTGTAAGTTAAACTAACATGAAAATTTACGTTATTTGGATTCATGGAAACTTTAATGAATTTGCCTTTGTAATGATGTTTGGAATCATTTTATGGATTGATTGATCTTGGTGTACTTGTTTGAATTATTGATTTGTATTGAAAATAAAGGTAAGCATTTGTGTTACATGCCCCGGGCACGGGGTACAAACCAGGCATTGTTGCCTGACGTTTTATTTTCTATGTTTTTATTTAATAACAATCCAGGAAAGGCAATCGGGGGAAAACATCAAGGACCACTCTAAGTATGAAGATATGGTTTCAGGAAAAGACTAGGGCAAGTTACCATGTGAAGCAAATGAAATTTTTAAGAGAAGGAATGATGATAAGTAAAATGCATGGTGACATGTACAGTTATATGCATAATCTAAATGCGTACTTGTATATTAAAGAAAAGTTTGATGAACTGATGAAGAATTGGCCTACGGGCTAAAGTGTAACTTGTTATATGGATACTTGATATGTAAATTAAATACTTGTATTGTATAAAGAATGTTACTAGTATGTACATATAAATAATGTTTTGATGTATGATTCGAAATACAGATTATTAATATATGACATTAGTAAATGGTTAATTAATTGATAAATATAATTTGATAAGGTGACGTTGGTCTCTTATCGGGTTAATAATCGGGTAAGGGTCCGACGTCACACCTCATCTCATCCATTCTATCATCCCAAACATCACATCTCAGAGCATTCTCTGAAACGTGAATTGCAAACAGTGTTTGCAAAGTGAAATCTATTCTAAGATTTCCAAGAGTTTAAGATTTGAAGAAATTCCGCGTTCGTGTTCTAGAAGTGCAATTGGGGTTCTTAGCCGGTGAACTGAACGATATTTCTAAGAGATTTATCGTCGATCAATTGACAGTAATCTCACAGTAATCTCTCTTTTCTTTTCTTTTCCGCTTATTATGTATATTGATTGCGTAGTATGCCTATAGGATTAAGAGGATGTAAATCCACTGTCACCTTCCTTCCATATTTACTGTATTTCGATTTCAATCACGTATCTTTTAATTTTAATAAATAATAAATGAGTAGACTTACTGTGCCCATTGGAAGGCGTTATCCAACACATTAAGACCACCGCCAACAAAAGGCTTGGGAGGATCCGGATCGTGAGCAATCCACCATCCCACAGGAATTCTCACTGCATTCAGACCGTTTTCTGACATGTATTTCAAGTCATCTTCTCTGATGTAACTGTTCCAGTGATCCTGACAATCAACCAATTACTTGGAATGCAAGTAACCACCTCAATTCAAATCAAACACTTACTCTCATCACTTTAGGGGCTTTATCAGGACCGTAACCATTCGTGATTTGATATTCTCCATGCATAGAACCCCAAACTGTCATCTGCTGTCACTTCAGATTTTGATTTTATCTGACTTTTTCAATAAAATAAATTAATACCTGGAGAAATAATCCATTCGATGCTTTTAATCTAATTAAACTTGAATTATTTTGATCTCAAATGTTTCACGAATTTGGGGCATTTTTGAAACAGCAATAACTCGGCCTTTGTTGTCTAGGCCCATGAATGAATCATTGAATACTCTAAAGTTGTAGAAAGTTGAATTAATCCTCCATAACTACATCATACAATAAAACATCAATAAAAAAAATTAAAAAAAAAAAAAAAAAATTTTAAAAAGTATGAGGTATAAAATGAAAATGAAGTATCTCACCTTGAATTTTTCCCATGTGTTATGTTTGGTCCGATTGGCAACAATGATGGATCCACCTCCGTATTCAGCTGACAGGTATCTGTTGAACTTGGTGGACATGAATTTTACCTGTGTTCCATTCTTAAAATAAATAAATCAAAATAACAAATAATTAGATTTATCCGATTAGAAATTTCTGTAGATAATTATAATTCCATTACAAATTAATAACCAAATCCATCAATAATGTAAATTCATAAATTTTTTTTTCACTTATCTTCAGTAAAATGAATGTAAATTTATTAAAAAAAAAAAAAAAAAAAAAAAAAAAAAAAAAAAAAGGGTACCAGGAGATCGTTGTTTGGAATGGCATCAAACATGGAACCTAACATCCAACCTTCAGTGATAAGCCAATTTCCCAAACTTGCAGCTTTCAACGGCAGATCAGAATGATTAGAAGCAATTGCAGCTTGAGATGTTATTAGAAAGGACAACATTACTGTCAAATAATAAGAAGACATTGTTGATTCTCTTTGAGTTTCAATTCATTGAGGTCTATTTTTGTGTATATTTATAGAGTTTTATAAATTGCAATTCGGTTGATCAAGGAGTGTGGATATTTTATTTTGATTGAATTCAAATTAAAAATAAATAAATCCCTTAATTTCTTATTTATGTATTTTATTTTTTTATATTTAAATTCAATTTAGGTAGAGTTCTTTTGCCTAATTTTTTTTGTAATAATATTTTTAAAAAAATAAAAATTTTGTCCACTTTATTTTTTAGGATAAATTATAAAAAACCCCTATTTTTTTTGAAATCTTTTGCAATTAACCACTGGTTTTAAACGTTTGTAACAAAATACCCAGATTATAATACCAGCTGGTTTTGAAACGGTAAATTTAACTGTGAAAATTAACAGTGCAGGGTATTTTCCTAACTTGGTCTAATGAATAGTAGACATGTAAATTGAACTCAAAAATCGTCAGATATGCGCCAGTGGTGTCTTCAGTTGCTAAAAAGCAGTGTTTGTTAGCTTAAAAGTGAATTTCAGACACATACGTGTGTTTGGTTCCCCGTTCAACCAATGTTGTTTGACGAAAACAATAACGCACCACCAGTACTTTCCTACGCATTCGCCGGAAGCAGAGATCTCAACATGTCACCACACCAACTCTGGTGCCGACTCCAAAAGAAGTCAGATCTCCATTATTTGACGCGCGAAGTCTGCTCCTGTATCATCTCCACCGTCATCGACACCAGATCTGGACAAGGTAAACTAGTGGATCTCTTTGAGGTTCGATATTCTCATTCTTCAATGTCTCGATTGGAGAACTATGAGTCTTTCCGGAGGATTGGCGAATTGTGACTCTTACTGGAATGGAGCGGCAGACGAACGAAAGCGACTATACAAGTGAAGTGATGACAACGGTTAAAGACGGCGACGATAAAAGGTTTGAAAGAAATTATTGCAGACGGAACAAACGACGGCGAGTTGGTGTACGGATCTGAAACAGTCTAGCATGGTGGGGCACTGAGGTGGTGGAGATCTGTCACTAGGGATGCTCAGTATCCAAACAGGCACCTTGCACCGGCCCTCGTCTACATATTTCCTCCGAATCTTCCTCAAATGATGGTGTCACCTCCCTTTGGACCTGCTTACCCAGTCCAGTAGCAGCATCCGGTTGCCCCACCACCTCCACTTCCACATTAGCCGATGGGTTTTTGATGGGCACATCCTTTTCCCCATCCACACCCTCCGGTGGGATATTATTTCGGCCCACCGCCTCCTCAGCATCCACTGATGGTTCCACCACCGGCCCCAATGTATCCTGAGCATCATCCGGTTGCTCAAGCTTTTGTTCCTCCTTCTCTTGAGCAACACCCGGTTGCTTAAGCTCATGAACCTCCACCGTTTCCGCATGTGCATGGAGCTTATGTGCCTGGAGAGAACATCAACTTCATGGATGACATACTACCAGAGCAGCAAGCGGCTGCCGAAGCTGAGTTGCAGCAGCAAAATGAGGCAGATGATGAGTTCGAAGATGAGCTCGAACCTCTGGAAGATGAGCTCGCCCAATGGGCTGGTAAAGGAGAGATCCCTGAGTGGGTTGATGAAGAAGAGGACAAAGCCCAAGGGGCTGGAAAGGAGGAGGAGGTCACCGAATGGAATGGCGACGAAGAGATGGAAGTCGTCGATTTGGAGGGCGACGAACCTGAGATACCTGACGAGGCTCAGGATGGCGATAGTGTGATTACTGAGCCCGAGTACACCCCTCTCACACGTTCCGATTGGGACCCAGAGGACTATCCATAGACCATATATCTTTTTTAAAAGATTATTCATGTTTTGTTTAGAACTGTTTAGTATGCAGTTTTTATTTAATATATTATAGATATATATTTTTTATATAACATGAATTCTTTATGATTATTCCTTGGTTGTTGAATAATTTAGTGGGTGCTCTAGGCTTGCATGCTTAGAAATTGTTTGCACACTGCATGATTAACAAGTTGATGAAGTTTTAGGATAAGGATGGTGATTGGGTAGATTGCCTATCTTCTCCGATTCCCCCTCAGATTGATTCGATGAGTTTTTGATTGTTTTAGCTAGTGCATTTATATTTCTATCGGATGATTAAGCTAGATTAAACATAGATGGTCTTATGTATCTTTTTGGTGCTTGTCAGTGATGACCTCTACTACTAAGTCTATTGTCGCTGAGCTGAACAAGGGTGACAAACTCAATGGAGACAACTACGATATCTGGCATCACAAGATCCAGTATATCCTCGAGGAGCAAGAAGCTCTCGAGACCCTTTCAAACACGATGGTCGAACCTACGCATGGTTCCATTACACAAGCGAGGCGTGATATGGATGCCTATTTGTCCTGGAAGCGCAAGAATAGCATTGCACTCATCACCATATTATTGAGCATGGCTGATGATTTGATGTGTGCTTTTAAGGATTACCACACTGCACAGGCTATGTGGGTAGCACTCAAGGACAAATATGGTGGGACTTAACCACTAAGCTCCGACGGCTGACGATTAAGTTTGATACTCATCACAAGCGCGGTGATCATACTATACGCCAACATCTTCGTGAGATGGCTAACATGATTAGTGAGTTGAAATCAGCTGGTCATGTCCTAACGAACGAGCAACAAGTGCAGGCAGTGATAAGGTCCCTCCCAAATAGTTGGGAAAACATGAAGATAAACATGACATATAATGATAACATCAAAATGTTTGATGATATCTCCCATCATGTGGAACTTGAGGACAAGCGCTTAGAGGCGGCAAAATCCTCTGGTCAGCTTTACATAGCTGATTCAAATGTGCGTAGGGGCAGTAATGCTAAGCGCAAGAGAGGTAATAAGGGCAGCAAGAAAGATAAGGATTCGAGGAATCCTTCTAAGCCCGGGACGAGAAACCTTCGAAAGAAGGCCAGACGTGGAAAGGGGCAGAAAAGAGACATGGGAAAGATCAAGTGTTACAATTGTAACAAGATGGGACACTTCGCTCGTGATTGTTCCGAGTCGAAAAAGGAGGTATCCTATTCTGATCTTAATATGTCTAATGTTTTTTTTCTAGCACCGTTTTGCTTGCCGAGTCTTATTCTATGTGGATTGTAGACTCGGAGGCAACCGACCATGTAGCTAGAGAGAGAGGAGCGTTCGTAGAGTACCGACGCATACCGCGTGGTACAAGATGGATATATGTGGGGAACAACTCTCGAGTTAAAGTAAAAGGGATCGACACTTGCAAACTGAGGATGCAAAGTGGCCACTACGCTCCTGAAATTAGACGTAGTCTCGTTTCAGTCTCTGTTTTGATGACTTTTGGATATAAACTTGTGTTTGAATCGAAAGTTTTGAGTTTGTATTATGACTCTGTTTTTATTGGTTCTGGACGAATGGCTAATGGATTTATTTATCTTTGCATTGATGATTATGTGAACCCTTCTTATGTCGATAGTGATACTAGTTTTAGTCTTGTTGCATCTGGTGATATTGATATTTCCACTTGGCATGCTAGACTTGGTCATATAGGACAAGATAGAATGAACAGATTGGCAAAAGAGGGGATTTTAGGATCTTTTGATAGGATCGAGTTGCCAGCCTGTAATCATTGTCTAGCTGGGAAGGCCACTAGAAAACCTTTTGGAAAAGCAAATAGGGCCACTTTTCCTTTGGAGATAGCTCATTCAGACATATGTGGACCTATGAATGTTAGGGTTAAGAGTGGTGCATCATATTTCATTACCATCTTAGATGACTTCACTCGTTTCGTTATAGTCTATCTAATCTCCCATAAGTCTGAAGCTTTAGATTTCTTTGAAAAATTTTTGGCTATGGTGGAGGATCAATTAGATAGGACTGTTAAAGTGCTACACACTGACCGAGGCCGAGAGTATCTATCTGACCAATTTAAGACGTTGTGTCAGGAGAAAGGTATAGTGAGACAGTTGACTATTCCCAGGACTCCTCAGCAAAACGGAGTTGCCGAGAGGAGGAATAGAACACTGTTAGAAATGATACGATCAATGATGGCACGAGCAAATATTCCAATATCTTATTGGGGAGATGCACTTCTGACAGCGACCCACATATTAAATAAGGTTTCAACGAAATCAGTGACTACTACACCCTATGAGTTATGGACAAGTAGAAAACCTGACCTCTCCTATATGCGACCCTGGGGTGCGCGTGTTATGTACATGATCTTTCTAGCCCATATGGGAAACTAGGTGCGAGGGGTAAAAGATGTATCTTCATAAGATATCCCGAGCAATCCAAAGGATATGTACTAATAAGAGAAAATTCAGATGGTACAATTTCTGAATTAGAGTCACGTGATGTTGTGTTCCTTGAGAATGAATTCCCCAAGAGGGGTGAGGTAGAAAGAGAGACTTCCTTCTTTGAACAAAACGAATCAGAGGACTTAGTTCCTCCACAGATGCATATTGATCCTAGTGGGAGTGAACAAGTGCCTGAAGAATCAGCTCCACTGGTACATGATAGTGGGAGTATGCAGATTCCTGATCCTTCGATGCCTGAGTCATCGAATCGAAGAAGTACAAGAGTCCCCATTCCCCGACGACATTATGAGATTGAAGGGGAAACGTTCATGATGGCTTCACACGATGGTGATAAACCAAAGAACGTAAAAAAAGCTCTCGATTCACCCGCCAAGGATCTATGGATGAACGCCATGGATGAGGAAATGAAATCGATGAAAAGTAACCATGTCTGGGACTTGGTTGACTTACCGCCAGAACGTAGAGCCATCGGAAATAAATGGGTCCTTCGCGTTAAACGGAAGGCTGATGGTTCGATCGAGAGATACAAGGCAAGATTGGTGGCGAAAGGCTATACCCAACTAGAGGGAATAGATTATGAGGAGACGTTCTCACCTGTTGTGAGATCCGCTTCTATTCGCCTAATCTTGGCCTTAGATTTCATGACTCGGTGTTGTCATATGGTTTCCAAATGACACAAGATGACAATTGAGTTTATGTGAAGAAGTCGAGTGACGGTTTTGTGTTACTGTCATTATATGTAGACGACATTCTCTTGGCTTGCAACAACAAGGACATTCTATTGTCAACGAAGAACTGGTTGTCGACAACTTTTGAGATGAAGGACATGGGTGAGGCTGTCTATATATTAGGAGTTAAGATTTCAAGGGATCGAAGTAAGAGGCTATTGGCTTTATCGCAAGAGCTCTACATTCAAAAGATCCTTAAACGTTTCCATATGGCTAATTGCAAACCTATGGATACACCCATTGCAAAAGGGCAGACTTTGAGTCTTGAGATGTGCCCTAAAACTCCGCAAGAGCGTGAGAAGATGTAGAAAGTTCCATATGCAAATGTCATCGGCAGACTGATGTATGCTATGTTATGTACAAGGCCCGATATCTGCTATGTAGCAGGACTGGTAAGCAGGTATCAGTCTAATCCAGGACAAAAGCATTGGATTGCTGTGAAACGAATTCTAGCTTATCTAAAAGGAACCTCAGATTATGCTCTGACGCTGATTGGGGTGGCGACTTAGATGAGAGGAAGTCAACTTCCGATTATGCCTTCATTCTGAGTCATGGAGCAATCTTTTGGAGATGTTTTTGTCAAGCATTCTTGGTCTTTGGGTCTATGTAGATTGTAATGTCTTGGATTTTTATGCCTATGTTTTAATGATAATTGTTTATCTTCATGTGTTTTCTGGCATATAGAGAGCTGATTCATCCGAGAGTATGTCGTCAGGTTTGAGAGACTTGCGCACTTGCACGCGCAGTTACCTTGATTATCCGGTGATAATGCAAGATGAGATCTATACACTCATGTTATGAATAGGAGTTTCATGAACTAAGAGGGGTGTATAATATAATTGCCTTGACGTGGTCGTCAAGATGAGATTCTCCAACATGGATTGAGAATCGCTCATGAGAACCACAATCATGAGACTTAACAAGCCGGACAAGACATTCGAGTCATCGCACTTTGAAAGTGGGAGTGATCAAGTCTGAGGAATAGCTTTGTGCTATCGTCCGGACAATGAACTATCATAATAGACATATGCGCCTAATGTAGAGGCAAGGTTCATTGTCACGCATGCTTTTATACCGTGGGAGCTATAAGTTGACCCTATGGAAGATAAGTTTGAGAAAAGTCCCTACTCCTTATCGTGCAAAGTCCCATATTTATTTATCCTTAGTACAATCTCTTTTTGTATCCGGAGTGTTGGGGTAATGACTGTGTCATTGGCATGTCTTTCTATGGCTACGGTAAATGCGGCCTATGTGACATGACCGTGATGTCGGTTACTTTCATCAACTTTTGGGACAAGAATGAATTGGAAGACTCTGATTGTATTCACACTATTTAAATCACACGCTAGCGGACTGTGGTTCTTGGGAACACAGTTGTGATTAGAAGTACTTCGATGTTTTCAGAACATTGGTTCATTTGGGACCGAACATGTCTGAAGTGAATTCAAATCATGGTAGTCTGGGATATGAAGTGAATTTCGAGATTATTCTTCTTTATTGAAGAAACTGGTTCATTTGGTTACACCGGTTATTTGCCGTATAAAACCAATTGATTGAACGACGCGTGCTTTCTCTGTTTAAGCCTTAACGGTCCTTAGTGGGCTGTACCTCTCTTGTGTGAGTGGGAGAATGTTGGACTTATAATATGGGCTGGCCCAAGCCTTGTAACGTCCAACCCCGAGCCACGGCGGAGCCGCGAATGGAAGCCGGAACGCCACATTAACAATCAATACGTTCATTCTTTAATGCGGAATATAAGTATTAATATTAGGATTGTCAATTACAAAATAATCATCCTGTTCCCAAAAACAATTACATAATCCAGATAATTCATTAGAAAATAAACCTGATCACAAATATATCAATCATCCAAATAATAGTTCAAATTCTTCAAATAATTATCCGAAAATATTAAGTACTCAAGTACTTTAAAAAGACTTACAAATCCCATATCAGTTGTGTTAAAACATTACAAACTGAAATACTTAAAAAGGGTCTACATGTCTTTCAAAAACTAATCAAAATACAAGAAGAAGGCAGCTCTCAGTAGTGTTCCAAAAACATGAAATGAAAATGCAATGAGACCTTCAATCTGTCCGATCACCTGTTTCACATTTCGATAGATAGCCAAGAAAATGGAAGGAAAACAACGTCAGACTATCGATGTCTGGTTAGCAAGTCATACTCCAACATACACACACAATGCATCTGATTAAACATTCAATGATGAGAAGGCACGCAAATGCACCTAAATCTAGCAATCAAGGGAAGAGAATACAATCCCACCCAAGTCTAACGCCATTTCGGTTCAATAAAGTGAGATAGTCCACTAAATCTGATTTTATTCATTAGGTGTGTTCAATATTATCAATGTCCAATTATAATCTCAAACTTTGTTTAGGAATCCCCCAAAACAATTAACAAATCACTAGCAATCATCACGCAATATCAATCAATTTATATTTCCAGTTTTATTGACTACCACTAATCTAGGATCAATAATGAAACGGGGCCAATTAGGCCGAAGCCACCAATATGGTCCGAAGACCGAGATCCGTAGAGCCATTTATCCCCCCCGGGACGGACTACTACCTTAGAATCTCATCAATTAGGTCCGAAGACCACCAATAATAATATGCCCGCAGGCGGTGGTGCCGTCACACCTAATAGGAGTCGTCACTCAATTTTTCAATGTGGTTAGCTAAACCAAAGGTCCTATTTTGCTCAATAGGTTGAGATATCTCGGGTACCCCTAATGACATGTCACTCTATCATTACTTTCAACCATAGCTAGGGCAATCATTATTCAATCAATAGTTAGGTGATCAAACACATAATCTTCCTTTAACAATTTAACAATCTCATTATTACAATCCATTGGCTTTCAATCAAGATGTGAGAGGTACTTTACTAGTGCCTTATCCAATTATTTCCAGCTCTAGCTAACCAAAGCCTAAGTCTAACATGCAATAAAATCACTAATAGTTCTATATCAGCAATAACCAGCAATACGGCAAACAATATCATTCTATCATTTACTATCCAATCCTATCCAATTGTCAATTCAAGTGATTATCTTATTAACAAGTTTAATGCATAATTCATAAAACAAACAACATCCAATATGGAGTTCAAGACGACGTTGCTAACCTTTCTTCCGACGACAATTAGCTAGGCGTCACCGGTATATTCTACAGCACCTTCCGCTTCGCCTAACAACGAACAAGGAACGATAACTCGATTAGGAAATCGATCGAATACGTAGGACGCAATAATCGAAACCTATTCTAATCGCGAAGAGACACTAAACGAACGAGCAATAAATGGTGACGATAACACGAATACACTAAAACCCAATCCAATCTTCAACAATGTACCATCCAAATCAATTATCCCCAAAACCTAGGGTTTCCAACAAACCCTAACCAATCCATCATTAGAGATGATAACGATTACACCATAAACCAACATCAATCATACTTATACTAATAGCGTAGAAGTTAAAGGTCGATTGGAGACTTACCGGAGACAATCAACCGGAGAGAAAGCGACGAAGATGAGGGAACAATTGCTTGCGAGACGAGAGAATTCGAGAGAGATATTGCGAATGAAGAAGATTCGGTCAATTTAGGTTTTAAAAACCCGATTTCGGTGGTTGGCGACAAGGCTGGCGACATAGGCCTTATGTCGCCAAAGCGCACCAAGAGTAACACTTCAATATTGCAGAATTCGCTCGCTGGCGACAAGGCTAGCGACATAGCACCTTGTCGCCAGCGCTGGCGACAAGCCTGGCTACATAAGGCTTATGTAGCAAGCGCGACCAGTGTTGCGCACTTTCATTCCTTCATTCATTCTGCTTCATTTTTGCTTCGATTTTCGAAATATAAACATTATAATACCATTAAACATTCTTAGAGCATCCAAAGATGAATAATACCAATTCAATATTCAAGAACTTTCAAAAGTTACATGAAAGGAATCAATATCTCGAAAAATCAACTTTAATCCAAAAGCTATAAACGTTTAGCCCCAAAATTGGGACGTTACAAGCCTTATATAAATGTGGGCTTGGGGCCTTTAGGCCTGCGTGATAGGTCCACCCAAGATAGGCCCGGCCCAGATCTCACTTACTTGTCCATTAAGCAATGGATTAGTGAGAGATCAGGAGATTAGAATTCAAGAGTTTGAATTGAAATGAGTCCTAGTTCAAGTGAACTAGCCAAGGACTACTATAAATAGAGTCCTCCTCTCATTCATTCAATCATCCCAAAAACTTCACATCTTAGAGCATTCTCTGAAACGTGAATTGCAAACAGTGTTTGCAAAGTGAAACCTACTCCAAGGTTTCCAAGAGTTTAAGTTTTGAAGAGATTCCGCATTCGTGTTCTAGAAGTGCAATTGAAGTTCTTAAACGGTGAACTGAACGGTATTTCCAAGAGATTTATCGTCCACCAATTGGTAGTAATCTCCTTTTTCCTTTTCCGCTTATTATTTGTATGTTGATTGCGTAGTATGCATATAGGATCTACAAAGCCGAATAAGGGAGCTGCTGCCGCCGAGAGCATTAAAGGGGATGCAACAATGAAGGCTATTTGTGTATATAGAGTAAGAAGGCATCGAATGGTACTACAAAATAGGTTAGTTTTGCGTTTCTTTAATTGAGATTTGATGCTATTAGTTTGAGGGTTGAAATGGGTTTAGTTCATTTGTAAAGATTGGGTATTAGTTGTTTTACGGGTTCTTTTTTGTGATGTAATGACAATTACGAGTTGAATGTTGCATGTTTCTATGTGTGCATTTGTTTTTTAGTTTGATTTTCTTCATGTTTCTACGTGTGTATTTGTTTTCCGATTTGATTTTCTTCATCTGTTGTATTAGATAATTATTGTGAACTTGATTTTTAGGCAACATCATGATGTTGGTTTGAGTGATTTGTTTGTTTGTGTGCCATTATAGTATGAATTAACTGTATACATATTTCTACTTCTCGGTATCATAAGTTGGGAAGCCACTAAAAATCGTTGCCGCTTCCCGATTATTGATATCAGAAAGGATAAGTTATAGTCTGCTTCTCAGCGTTTAACACTAAGAAGCCATTATAATCCATGCTTCCCGATATCATAGCTGGGAAGCCATTAAAAATTGTGGTTGCTTCCTGATTATTGATACTGAGAAAAATAAGTTGTAGTCTGCAATTGGCATCAAACATCGAGAACCCATTATAACTTATGCTTCCCAATATCAATAGCTGGAAAGCAGCCACTATTTTTATTGGCTTCCCAACATATGATATCGGGATGCACAATATACGCTTCTCATTCTTAAATTTTTGAAATCAAGATATATGTTTAATTTATACCTTTTATGGTGAATTATTTTTTTTTAAAAAGCTCCTAAAAAAGTTCATTTTAGAGACGGGTGGTACTTTAAGTACTTGAGTAGGGAATTCTATGAGGCTAAGTTTAACACATACGACAACATTTAGTAATGAATATTATTAAATCGAAGTTGGAGGAATTCGATCTAGTTTGTGCATGGAAGAAAAATCCATTTAGTCACTTAATTCATATTCATCAAAGGAAGGGTCTATATGAAGGCAATTCTGTGCTGCGCGTCATTTCTTAAAAGTACGAAGGGAAACATTGCAAGCCTGATGAGGTTTTATTTGGAATCCGCAATAAGGCAATCCTACTTGGTAAAAAAGATTTTTCTTTGATTACCGGATTGAAATTTGTGCAAACATCCAAAAAGTTAATAAAAATAAATAGAAGACCTGAGGACATCAATTCAGTTTATAGTCTGTTTATTTAACATCAGGAAACTTAACATGTATCAGTCACTATGAACTGGTTTAGAAATTTAACTGCTAAAGATATGAATAATTATGGACAGAAATTTGGTCTAGTTAGTTTAGGGATTAACTTGACATATTTTAGGATGTGGAGCGTTCTGAGGAAACTTGGGAAAGGCCTAGAGAATTTGTTTCTTGTCTGTTTGCGGCATGCAATAGCTTTCTAGAAAGGGAATTGCGAGATGAGAAACTTTCAGTTTGCAGCAGGATGCCAAAGGCCATGTTACACAATTAACTGGCCCAAATTGAATTGTTTCAAGGGTCAATTTTGATTTTTTTCTGTTTTTGCCAGTTTTTTTATATCTGATTCCAGCAGGATTTCTATTTTTTTTTGTTTCCTTCGCACTATAGAAACATCTTACATTATTCTAAACCTTATGAGGCAATAATTTTATATCTTTCCCTTAATTTGAGATTTGGCCTTTCTATTCCCTTAGATTAGGGCTATTAGCGTTCTAGTCAAATGTTATAGGGGTTTTGTGTCATTTTACTTACTTGCGTCAGTTATTAGGATTTCTTTATCCTATAGGGGGCTATAGGATTTCCTTATCCAGTTGATTGGTAATCAACATGCTTTCACAATCCATATATCCCTGAGGTTGTGAGTTCGAGTGCTGGTGGAGGCGAAAGAAAGTGGGTGGGATCCACGATATCCTATTGTGTAACGATTGTATCGGTATTGATTGGTGTATGATTCGGGTTTAACCGAGTGTACACAGTAACGAGCTGGGCCCCGGCCCAGGAAGTTACATTATATGCTCAAACATAATAAAAGAAAGATGTAAAATACAAGCTAATGCAACAACATGTGAGAAAGGAAGACAATCAAGTTCCCAAGCCTTTCAAGTACATTCATTTGATTCAAAATTAATCACATGAACATCCTCTTTATATGTTACTTGGTAGTGCCTACCTTCAAGAATAGGAACTTCAGTGCTACCAATGACATCTTGTTCAAGTTCATTGATATGTGATACAGCCCCAAGTGTTACTGATGTAGCCAACTTTTGTGCCGCTTCACGCCTATTAGAAAACTAACATTGCACCAATGCTCTTAGAAACTCATTTGTCGCTATCACAAGTATTCATGGCTGCATTTGTCAATTGTGCAATTTTAGAAATCAACATATCATACCTCATTTCCTCACAATAGGACCATACCCACCTTTTCTTACCAATCTTTATCAATTCAGCATACATTCCTGGACTGACAACAATTATATCGTCCAAATAACAAATCACATTCTTCTGTCATTGCTTGTATAACAAACAACCTTCAATAGACATCCTATATTTTCATACTTACTGCCATATAACTTCAGGTTATTTTCAAGTGGTAGTAACATATAACATGTCGAACACCTGGATAAACTCGTCTTATGGCGACAAAAAATACTACTATGTCTATCAAAAACTATGACTAAGTTACCTGGGTTTCCAATTGCTTTTCTTAGCTTTGTGAGGAACCAACACTGTGAAGCATTATCCTCGACATCTGCAAACCCAAAAGCGATAGGGTATATGCCCCCGATACGATCTTACACAAATGCAGTAATAATTATTCCTTTATACTTTCTTTCCAAATGTGTTGCAATGATGGGGACTATAGGACAAACATGTGATAGGAATCCATGGATTAATGAACCGAGAGTTAAGAATGAGTACAAGAAAGTGCTATCAGGTCTAGTATGTATAAAATAATAGCGCCCGGGTTAGAAGCTCTGAGCTGTTTGAAGTAAGTTGGAAGGACTTGATAAGACTCGATCCCATCACAGTAAGCAATAGTTAGAGCATGTTGAATTTCTTGTCATGCCTTATTGTACTCAATCTTGACTTGATAATGATCCTCTACCTCATTTTGCACATGTTTAGCACGATAGTCGGTGCTGAGTATAAATTAGAAGTTGATCAGAATTCACAGAGTAGTAGTATGAAGTGTGTGTATCTCGTACACTTGAATGTTTCAAGTTAAACTCTGTAACGTGTCACATTAAAGAACCTGACCCTAACCTAGCACAGAATTCAAAAGAGCATGTTTTGTTTGAGCATTCCACATCAAAATGAATTTTTTTAGACCAAATTATTTTGGTTGTGAACTTATTGTTCAGAGCATGCTTCCCAAATGCAATCTTTATTTCATTCTTCATTTTAAATCTCTCACCTTTTTTAAGTGGATTTCTCTAAAATGGAGCAGAAAGTGCATATATGACACCTTGAGTGAATGAATTACAACTAGCACCTACCAATACCCAGGTGGGATCTTCTGACATAGCGGCTTTACCTGTTCTTCTTCATCAATTTACGAGCTAACATAAGGACAATCTTATAAATCATCCAAATCATCAACTTGCATTGGTTCGACTTGCCTTCTATCTATACCACCCCCAATATTTTCCAACTCTTCGAACACTTCATTTGCAGTGGGTGCATTAAGATAAAAAATGATGATGATTTTCCGTTGTAGTAATGACAATATCCATATTATGTGCATCACCATCGATGTGGTTAGTGCTCCAATTGACTTATACATTATGTTCCTTACCTTTCACGATAGTATTAACAAATAAATACATGTGATTTCATTATCCTCATTTACAAAATTAAAATCATCATCTTTCGCAACTTGTGTCTCCTATAATTTACTGATAGCGCATGTATTGTTAATTCCAAAGTAGATAGTATTAAGTTTTGCATATAGTTTTCCTACTAATTGGGAATATGAAATATTTGTATCAAGTAGCAAAACAAGCATTTCACCACCCTTGTATTCACTATCAACCCATTCTGCATTGAACTACACTAGGGTCTTCTTTATTGCTATGCCAAGATAAATGAAACAAACATTAAAAGTATTCAATAAACTATACATCTAAAGAAAAAATGGTTTTTCGGTATTAGTGATCGGGAAACAGTTATAATTGGAATTTGCTTCCCAGTCATGGAAACTAGAAATCATTAAAAAGCATTCCGCTTCCTGGCTCACAACACCGAGCATAGTGTTCTTTTGCTTCCCAGTTAGGACAACTAGGAAGTAAAGAGTGACCAGTTACTTCCCGGTCTATATGACTAAGAAGCAGTACAAAAACTAGACTGCTTCCCGATATTGAATCTAGGAAGCATGATATCAGCTTTCTGGTGTTGGAAACTGAGAAGCGGAATAGTTTTACACCGTTTCTCGGTAATCAGAACTAGGAAGCACCTGGAAAAAAAGATTCTCCAGTAAAAAATTCAAAAAATCACACTCGTACATAAAAAATAGTTCCGAATAACAACCAATCTATACATTGGGATCCTAAACTAATAAAAAATATATACATATAATGTGCCTACACAACATAATACAATCTCTACCATGTCAAAACCCTAATAGCTTAAAAAAACATACTGTTTAAGGGCAATTGACGAAGATTTCTGAGTTATTTTCTATAAGGAAGTTTGCAATTATGATTAGGGTTAACTTAATTTGGTGGAAGGACTTCACGATTTGTAGGTTTTTGAGTTTCATGCAAAATAAGGGTTCTTTTTTGGAAAATATTTTGTCTTTTAATTGTTTACTTTGGTGGGGAACTTTTTTTTTAATTTGACGGGGTCATTTTGTGAATATATCATTTGAATTCAAATATTTTAATATAAGGGCATATGAAACTTTACACACTTCTTAAAAGTTGATATAATTATTTTAATACATTTTTTAAAGTGAAAATATGAAAAATTAGATCTTATAAACTTTTTTTCTTTTAGTTTTAGACCAATTTTAAAATTTTCACTCTTTTAATTTTTTTTTATTAAAAATTTGTAAAATAGACTTTTAAAAAAATTGCAAAAATGAGCTTCCTAGTGGAGCAGGAATTATCAGATCGGGAAGCAGCAATTTATATTTTGTTGCTTCCTGGTGTATTTTTGCTTCCTGATCTGATTAGTCCGGGAAGCAAATCAAAACCAGGAAACGAGAGTATTATAGACAGTTTGATCTATTTTTTCAAAAACTTTTAAAAAAAAAATTATTTTGTAATTTTGGTCTAAAAATTTAACTTTTGTAATAAAAAGTCCAAAAGTGCAACAGACCCTTTTTTTAATAAGGAGATAGCACTATTGTCAATTTGGTCTATTGGATGTTAAAACTTTTGTTATTTGTTTATTTTTTTTAGGAAATTTATTGTTGGATTGAAAATTTAAAGTTTATAATTTTAAACTCATTTATGCAAACGACCCTTTATTTTAAATGTAACTAATCTAAACTATTATTTTATAACTAGTGAAATTACTCGTGCTTTGCGCGAGGTATATATATTTAGTTATTTTAATTTTTAAATTTTATTAATATAATTAATACTAAATGATTTCAATTGAATTTAAAATATAAAATTTATTTATAAAAAAAATCATATCAATCAATTAAGATGTTGATTAAATTTTTTATTTACTTGAAATTTTTTTTTGGTTACTTTTATCAAAAAAGAGTTAAGATAATTTAGAATGAGTTTATTCATTTTTTTTTTACTTATCATATATTATTTTTAAAAAATCATCAAAATATTATTTATTACTTATTGTACTTCTTTTATCTGTTGATTTTATTTATTCAATATTATTAATAAATTACTACAACTAAAAAAAATATCAATTTTGTAACGGACCGTTTCCGGGCTTAGTAGCTTGGGTCAGAAGTTAGGGGTTTTATTGATAATTGTTAGAAGTTCTGATATAATTTGTAATATTTCCTAAGTCTAGGGGGGGTTTTATTATTAGACATCGTATAAGATCATTAAAAATCATAGAGAGTCATTCCTGCCTCCTTCACGTTTTTAGAGTTGAGAGAACCGTGAGAGTCAGAGCTACTGCTCGCTAGGGTTTCCGCCGAAGTTGATTTCTGGTAAGTCTCTTGGGATCATATGTTCCATTATCGTATTACTGCACGTGTTCTAATGTCAGATAATCTATTTCAACGCATAGGTTCTGTTCTGCGATCCTATTTCCGATTAGGGTTCTGTTAGGGTTCCGATCGAGTTCCGTCGTGGTTCTAATTTCAGGCGTCGTACTCTCAAATCTCGTGTTATTATTCTGTTCTCGAACGCTAATATGGTGATTCCATCAGTTGGGGGTTTTCCGTCGGGTTACTGTGCGGTAGGCGTCGCGGATTGCAGTAACACTATAGTCTGAGTCGTTTCGGTAAGTCTCGTACCTTTCAGTCGGTTCCGTATCTTGGTAGGGTCTGTCCGGTTCGGTTAAGGTATTGTTCTGTCTGGTTCGGTTTGAGTTGGAACCCTATAATCCGCGATTAACATTATTGGTTCCGTTCTGCAGAGGGTCAGGAGGAAGGAACTGTTTGGGCTGATGAGTAGACATCTCGCTGTTAGTTCTGCCGTCGTGGTTAGTGTTTCATTTTTAGTCCAATATATTGTATGTTGTATTATTTTCTGGATGCTGCATGTGTCAATTGGTTGTTATCTGTCTGCCGAAATAAGTCTACTGTCTAAATACCAAACTATTAATAATAAACTGATTGCGAACTATTGTTAATATGTTAATTTGATTGAAATAATGAACTAAGTACCGATCTTGATTACTGGACTATTGAATACTGTAATTTAACCGAATAATTGCCCTAGGACAGCTTTAGGTGGAATTTATTGCATGCCTAGGAATACAGGATCCTCATACTGTTTATATTGGCTTGAAGTGTCATTACTGATACTGAACTGCTTGGCTTCGGCCTTGCTGAATTACTGAATACTGGGCTTCGGCCAACACTGCTACTGTACTGTATATTCCGTTTTCCACTGATTAGCTACTTGGGGAATATTCTTAAAATATACTAAGACAAACTGTGATGTATTCGAATTGTTGACTGTTGTGTTTTGTCAAACGGGATTGTTTAAGGCTGGATTAATGCTGTCTGTTTGTATGAATTGGAATTAATGAACTGGTCACAAATTGGTTGCTGTCGGAATGGGTTCTAATGACTTATACGTACTAATCGGATAACTGGATTAATATGGCTAAATATAAAATTCTGAACTAAACTATAGAGGAACTTAGTAACGAAAAATTTAGCTTCCGGGGCGCTGGCACAGAATCCCCGCGAGGGCGACTCCCCTCGACCCCGTCCAATTTAGCGGAATCGCCGTGTTCTCACGGCTTGTATTTTGTTGACAGATTAGTATTCCTTGTTCTGGTTAGCCACTATAAATAATTACACAAATTGGAATTTATAAGTTAATTAAGGGGTTGCGTCCGAGTTTAAGAAAGATAATCAATAACTAGTTATTTAATAGGATGATTGGTGTGTTGACTGATATAACGGACTCTAGGGAGTCTGTAGAGCCTTACATTGTGTGCTCCTATGTTTAGAGTCGAGTTAAGGTCACTCTGTATGTGTATGTTGGAATGTGAGCGCTAAGTTAGACTAATTCATAGTCTAATATTTTCTTTATCTCTTCCTATTCTATAATCTAGGAATAAATCCTGGGTTAAGTACAGGTACTTTGATTGATTAGGCATTGTCTCATTTACGGATCACGACATACATCGGCATTCAATTTTTATTACTGTTTGGAAATTTTCGTACATTGATTCATGGATTGTATTTGAGACTTTTATCTTTGGAGTTGTATTGGATATTGCCGGACATTAGTATTGTTATGTTTCTTGGGACTGTTGGACTTTTGGACTATATGACTGATTTTGAGATTTTTGAATTATTCGACTGTTATGATTTTGGTACTTGTTGTGTTGCGTCAGATTCCTAACCATGGTTCTACCAAGGTGGGGGGTTTGTCGTTACAAATTTTAATTTTTTTTCCTTTTGACATTTGATGTCTCACTAATATACTATTTATATTTTGTTTTAACTTTCATATTCATAAAATTTAATTCAATAATATTAATTAAAATAAATTATATACATACAGGAAATATCGACATTAAATATAAATTAATTTATTTAATTTTAGTTATGATTTTTTAAAATTATTAAAGTCAAATTTAATAATTATCTACTTATTTATGGAAATACAAACTACATAATTAAAAAAATGTAAAAAGAGGTTAAACATATATACGTTTTTTTGTCAATTTGTGGAAAAAATATTTTATTTCATTCATTTTATTTTAATTTTTTCAATTACAAATACAATTAGTATAATGAGATTAGTCATTATATTCCAATAAAAATTTTATAAAAATATTTTTTTAATGTTTTACGAAGTATTTATTTTAATGAGTTTTACTATGAAATAAATAAAATATAATATTTTATAGCTATATAATACTTTATATTAAAAAAATACTAATTTTATTATAATGTGAATTTGTTAGATTTATGATTAATTTCAATTTTTTTTAGTTACTATTAGATATAAAAGAATAATATTTAGTTTTATTATTTAAAAAAATTAAAAGTAAAATAAATATTTTAAAGAGTAAAACCATTCAAATAAAAATTTATGATAAAAATAAAAACTATATATAATAATTATTTCTTATTATTGGAATTGCATTAGTAAATAATAATGGATTATTATGCATATTTACAAAAATATATTCTAAGCATCATATTTAAAATTCAAGGAAATAATTAAAAGTGAGGATCACTCGATGCAACCTACTTAATGGGACAAGATTGCTTTTACGGTTATCTTTATTGGAATTTGAATAGAAATTAATTTAAAGAAATTTTTAAATTTTTTTTATTGAAAAATCATGATTGTTAGAATGAAAAGTTATAACTGTTGGTGAATTGTGCCTTTACCTAGAAAGATAGAACTTTTTAAAATACGGTGACTATTCGGAATTTGTGTCATTTGCCTATTAATAAGTGAAGATTTTAATAATTGATTCAAAAAACATATTAGAGAAATAATTTAAGTTCTTACCTTAAATGTGTAGAAAGATATTTACAAAACTTTAATTTGCTATTTCTGGAAATTTGAAGTGCTACTATTCTCGGAAGGAATTAGTTGTAACTTTAGAAAAACATTCGCCAAAAGAGAATATCCATTTAGCATCATAGCAAGGCAAAAATTGTCTTAAGGTCAAAGAATCAAATTCTGTCTCCATTCAATTAAGTGGTTTCTTTTATTTTTAACTTTAAATGGTATAATTAGATATTATTGATTTTATTGTTTAATTAATATGTAATTATATTTTATAAAGTAAAAAATAAACCCTATTTTTCTAATAACGTTTTTTATTAACAATTATAAATAATATTATCTCAATACATTTCTTCCCATTGCAATCAGTATAATTCGCAGTAGGTACTCTACATTCGTAATTGTTGATATATTAAACAAAAGTGATAAATACCGCAAGCAAATTGATTAATACCGCATTTATTTTCCAATTATATCCTCAACATAATTAAAAATTAAAAGAATAAATTTTTTATTTTGAATGAAACTCTTTATTCCATTCTCTCAACACAACTGATTATTTCTTTTCATCATGTCAACTCGTTTAATTTAATTTTTTTTTTATCGTCTCAGCTCAAACAAATTTTTTTGAATTGTTTTTTTTCATTATCTCAACTCGTTTAATTTTTTTTCTTTCAATTATATAATAATAGAAGACATTGATGGAAGTAATTACACATTCGTATCATTATGTTTTATTTGAGGGGATGATTAAAATACCGCAGCAAAATTATTAATACCTTTATGTCCGCCAATATTTCAAAACCCTAGAGGAGAGGGAAAAGGAGAAGAGATGACTTTTTTAACAGGGAAAACTGTTTTTGTTTTTAGGATTCTTGAAGAAAACTGGAGATAATATTGTGGTGAAGAAATCAAGTAAAAGGATAAAATTAGAATAATAGATGCGGTATTAATAAGAATGTTGCGGTATTTAACAATCCCCATATTAAATATTAAGCAATATGTCTTTCTTTAATAAAGTTGTCGATTAATGTAAATATATACACACTGACAATTACATGGTTTGAAATATCCAAATATAGTTACGTTATGCCATTATTCTTTTTCTATTTTTATATTTATAATATATATATATATATATTTTGCTAGTAATGTGTCTAAGAAGTTTGTCGAAATAACAATGCTTCAAGATTCACATTAAGATAATATTAATGCAAAGAGTAAAAGAACATCATATATTGTAGGGCTGTTTGCATAAATAAGCCTTAAATTAAAATCTTTAAATTTTTAGTCCTATATTAAATTTTATTCAAAAATAAACAAATCACATAAGTTTTTACACCTAATAGACCAAATTGGCAATAATGCCCTTTCTTTTTAAAAAATACATTGAAATAATTTTATTAATTCTTAATAAGGTGTAAAGTCTCATATACCCTTATGTTTAAATTTTTGAATTCAAATAATATATTCACACAATGACCCCGTCAAATTAAAAAATAGTCCCCACCAATGTAAATAATTAAAAAACAAAATTATTCCCAAATTGAAAAAACCCTAACTTTGCATGCAACTCAAAAAAGCTACCAATCGTGAATTCCTTTCACCCAATTCAATGAATCCTAATCATAATTGCACAATTCCTTCCAGCAAATAAGTCAATAATCTTCTCCAATTGCTCTTAAAAGGTATGTTTCTTAAGTTTCTAGGGTTTTAGACATACTAGAGATTGTATTTTGTTGTGTAGCACATTTAATTGCATACTATATGCATGGTTTTTATTAGTTTAGGATCCCTATGTATAGAATAGTTGTTATTTGGAACACAATTTGTATGTACGTGGATTTGCGAATTGTGGGATTTGCGAATTGTCTTTTTTTTTCAGGTGTTTCCCGGTCCCGACACCGGGAAACTATACAGCAACTAGTCGGTTTCCCGGTCCTGAACACCGGGAAACATTATGTTGTTTCCTGATTTTTTTTGGATCGGGAAGAAGACTGGTTTTTGTACTGCTTCCAGGTGTGCTATACCGGGAAACCATTTTTCGTGCTTTACAGGTGTTTCCAGGTTCTTACACCGGGAACCGTTGAAATACTATTACATTTCCCGGTCCAGTACACCAGGAAACAATATTATGCTTCCTGGCTTATCTTAACCGGGAAGCAAACAAATTTTTGTACTGTTTCCCGGTGAAATAGACCGGGAAAGCACTGGGGAGTCTTTGCTTCCCGGTTTTAAGGACCGGGAAACACTATAAAATTTGGCTTATTTCCCGGTAATTTTAACCGGGAAGCAGAGTGTTTTCCATACTTCCCGGTTTTATTACCGGGAAACCAATCCAAATTAAAACGGTTTCCCGGTCTTCATGACCGAGAAGATACCCCTTTTTTTTTTTATAAATTTCGATTTACTATTTTATTGAATACTTTTAATGTTTGTTTTATTTTTTCAGGCATGGCAATTAAAAAAACCCTTGTGAAGTTCAAGGCAGAATGAATTGATGGTGAATATAAGGGTGGTGAAACGTTCGTTTTGCTACTTGATACGGATATTGCATATTCTCAATTAGTACAAAAACTATATGCAAAATTGAAGATACAATCTACTTTAGATTTGACCATACATGCGTTGTCATCAGATTCTACGAGACAACGATATCAAGTTACAGACGATGAATATTTTAATTTTGTGAAGGAGGATCATGGAGATCACATGTATCTATTTGTTGATACCATCGCAAAAGGCATGGAACATAATGAACAAGTCAATGGGAGCACTGGTCATATAGACAGTGACACACATAATAGGGATATTATTACTACAACGGAAAATCATCGACCTTTTTTTGATCTTAATGAACCCACTGCAAATGATGTGTTTGAAGAGTTGGAGAATATTAGTAATGGTGCAAATGGAGGGCAGACTGAACCAATGCAAGTTGATGATTTGGATGATTTAGAAGAGTGTCCGGATGTTTCCTCGCAAAGTGATGAAGAAGAACCAGTTAGAGCCGTTATGCCAGATGATCCGACTTGGGTATTGCCCGGTGCTAGTTGTTATTCATTCACACAAGATGTCGTATATGCACTTTCTGCTCCAGTTCGGAGAAATCCACTCGAAAAAGGTGAGAGATTTAAGAAGAAGAAGGAAATGAAGATTGCAGTTGGGAAGTATGCTCTGGAGAATAAGTTCACGACCAAAATTATCCGGTCTAACAAAATTCGTTTTGAAGTGGAATGCTCGGACGAGACATGCTCTTTCGCATTTCGTGCCAGGCGAGGGTCAGGTTCTTCAATGTGGCACGTTACAGAGTTTAACTCAAAACATTCATGCATACCAGATACACACACTTCATACCATCGTCCTGTGAAGTCCGATCTACTTGGTAATTTATACTCTACACGGGTCACTGTAGCCGACTATCGTGCTAAACATGTGCAAAATGAGGTAGAGGATCGTTATCAAGTTAAGATTGAGTATAGCAAGGCATGGAGAGCCATTCAACATGCTCTAAGGTTTGCTTACGGTGATGGGATTGAATCTTATCAAATCCTTCCTGCTTACTTCAAACAGCTGAGAGCTTCTAACCCGGGCACCATTACTTCGATACACACTAGGCCTGACAATACTTTCTTATACTCATTCTTCGCTCTTGGTTCATCAATTCGTGGATTTCTATCACATGTTCGTCCTGTAGTCGCCGTCGATGCAACACATACGAAAGGTGAGTATAAAGGAATAATTATTACTGCACTTGCGCAGGATGGTAACGGTGGCATATACCCTATCGCTTTTGGGTTTGCAGATGTCGAGGATAATGCTTTATGGTGTTGGTTCTTCACAAAGCTGAGAAAAGCAATTGGAAACCCCGTTAACCTAGTCATTGTTTCAGATAGACATAAAAGTATATTTGCTGCTACAAGAAGAGTTTACCCAGGTGTTCGACATGTTATATGTTACTACCATTTGTCAAATAACATGAAGTCATTTGGCGGCAAGCGTGGAAACACAGGACGTCTACTGAAGGCTGCTTGTTATGCTCATACGATAGAAGAATGTGATTTGCTATTGGACGATATACGTGTTGTCAGTCCAAAAATGTATGCTGAGTTAATAAAGATTGGTAAGAAAAGGTGGGCGCGGTCATATTGTGAGGAAAGGAGGTATGCTATGTTGACTTCTAATATTGCAGAATCGACTAACGCAGCCATCAAGAAAGCTCGACGACTACCTATAACAGCTGCAAATGAGTTTCTAAGATCAATGGTGCAACGTTGGTTTTGTGATAGGAGCGAAGCGGCCCAAAAATTGACTACATCAGTAACGCCCGGGGCTATATCACACATAAATGAACTTGAAAACGATGTCAATGGTAGCAATGCAGTTCCTATTCTTGAAGGTAAGCGCTATCAAGTGACACATGGAGAGGATGTTCACGTGGTTGATTTTGAATCAAATGAATGTACTTGTAAGGCTTGGCAACTTGATCGTCTTCCTTGCTTACATGTTGTTGCTGCAGCTAGGTATTTTACTACACCTTTCTTTTATTTTATCGATTCATATAATTTCTCATATATTTGACTATTGGTAATTTGACATAGGTTGATGAGAGTTCACCCACAAACATTATGCCATGAGTATTACAGCAAAGAGTGGTGGAGAACATCATATGAACATCCAATCAATCCCGTTCCTCACAAAAGAACATGGCCGCCATCTAGAAGATTGGTCCTACCGCCTATAGAGAAGCGACAGCCGGGCCGTCCAAAGGATAAAAGGATTCCCTCCAAAGGAGAACACATTAGAACTAAAACATGCGGGAGGTGTGGTGATAAGGGTCACACAAGACTCACGTGTAAGAATCCTATCAAGCGAAAAAGTGGCAATAATGCAACGTCTACAACGGGTGTAGAAGGTAATACGGATGCTTCCATTGCAGAAGGTGCTACACCAGCTAAGAAGCGACGCCGACCAGTACATTGTGGATTTTGTAAGGAAGAAGGTCATACCATTCGTAAGTGTCCTAACAAAGTTGTGCAAGAGCATGATACAGAGCAAGCATCAAATGGAACCGGATTGAGCCCAGACATGACACAAGGAAAGGATCACACAGATGACTCTTCGTCCGAAGAAGTACCTTAAGATCCTGAAGCGTTATCCAATTCTTCAGATAATTTCTAGTCAAATACATTTAGTAGTTGTTTTATTTTGTTTGACGAATCGTATTTACGTTTATTTTAACGAAGTATTACATTTTGGAAGAATAAAATAGTATTGTAAATATATTGACAAATGGGTTAGTCTATTACAAGATTTGATCTTGATCTCAATTTTTTTTTAATAATTTCATTATTTTAAAACAGGTGTTTCCCGGTGTTTTACACCGGGAAACACTTTAAATTTCAGTTAGCTTCCTGGTCTTGCATACCGGGAAGCAGTTTTTATCTACTAGTTCCAGGTTTGGAGGACCGGAAAGACGTTGAAATTCAACGTTGCTTCCCGGTGTTCATGACATGGAAGCGTAAGTGAGAAAACATATGCTTCCAGGTCATGAACACCGGGAAGCAAAATGAATTTCAATAGTTTCCCGGTGTTGAAAACCTGGAACCAGTAGATTCAAAATGCTTCCCGGTCCTTCACACCTGGAAACAGGAGACCATTTTTGCCTATTTCCAGGTGTTAAACACCAGGAAATGGTATAGACCTGCTTCCCGGTAATGAACACCTGGAAACAGGCAAAAATGTCCTCCGGTTTCCAGGTGTGGAGGACCGGGAAGCCTGTTTTCGTCCACGAAAAAATTGTATTTACTAGTTTTAACATTGGGGAATAATTAATAGGATCTATTAATCATTATGGGTCTGATTTACCAGTCTCTTTTAACGATTGAACGATCCACTATATGAAATCGTATAAAAAATATGCTCCGATATAGGGACGGAGGTCGATTAAGAGTTGCGAAAACCATCCATTTAACATGATTGCAACATTGGGAACAGTAATATGCAACATTTTAATCGCATATTGAAAATCGATCAACATTTTATTTTCTAGTCTTACGTAGGAGTGTAGTTTCTAGGATAAGTAACCAATCCTATCACAACATTATCACATAACTTATTTATTGAAACTAAATGATCAGGGGAGACTAAAAACTTATTTTATGCTTTTTGGAAGTGAATTTGCAATTTTTTGTTGAACGGAGACAGGTTTCCCGGTCCTTCACACCTGGAAACAGGAGACCATTTTTGCCTATTTCCAGGTGTTAAACACCGGGAAACGGTATAGACCTGCTTCCCGGTAATGAACACCTGGAAACAGGCAAAAATGGCCTCCGGTTTCCAGGTGTGGAGGACCGGGAAGCCTGTTTTCGTCCACGAAAAAATTGTATTTACTAGTTTTAACATTGGGGAATAATTAATAGGATCTATTAATCATTATGGGTCTGATTTACCAGTCTCTTTTAACGATTGAACGATCCACTATATGAAATCGTATAAAAAATGTGCTCCGATATAGGGACGGAGGTCGATTAAGAGTTGCGAAAACCATCCATTTAACATGATTGCAACATTGGGAACAGTAATATGCAACATTTTAATCGCATATAAAAAATCGATCAACATTTTGTTTTCTAGTCTTATGTAGGAGTGTAGTTTCTAGGATAAGTAACCAATCCTATCACAACGTTATCACATAACTTATTTATTGAAACTAAATGATCAGGGGAGACTAAAAACTTATTTTATGCTTTTTGGAAGTGAATTTGCAATTTTTTGTTGAACGGAGACAGGTTTTCCGGTCCTTCACACCTGGAAATAGGAGACCATTTTTGCCTATTTCTAGGTGTTAAACACCGGGAAACGGTATAGACCTGCTTCCCGGTAATGAACACCTGGAAATAGGCAAAAATGGCCTCCGGTTTCCAGGTGTGGAGGACCGGGAAGCCTATTTTCGTCCACGAAAAAATTGTATTTACTAGTTTTAACATTGGGGAATAATTAATAGGATCTATTAATCATTATGGGTCTGATTTACCAGTCTCTTTTAACGATTGAACGATCCACTATATGAAATCGTATAAAAAATGTGCTCCGATATAGGGACGGAGGTCGATTAAGAGTTGCGAAAACCATCCATTTAACATGATTGCAACATTGGGAACAGTAATATGCAACATTTTAATCGCATATTGAAAATCGATCAACATTTTGTTTTCTAGTCTTACGTAGGAGTGTAGTTTCTAGGATAAGTAACCAATCCTATCACAACGTTATCACATAACTTATTTATTGAAACTAAATGATCAGGGGAGACTAAAAACTTATTTTATGCTTTTTGGAAGTGAATTTGCAATTTTTTGTTGGACGGAGACAGGTTTCCCGGTCCTTCACACCTGGAAACAGGAGACCATTTTTGCCTATTTCCAGGTGTTAAACACTGGGAAACGGTATAGACCTGCTTCCCGGTAATGAACACCTGGAAACAGGCAAAAATGGCCTCCAGTTTCCAGGTGTGGAGGACCGGAAAGCCTGTTTCCATACAATATCACCGGGATGTTCAACACCTGGAAGCTGGTTTCCTGTGAATATTTATCTTGTTATACATTTATCTTATATCTATGCATATATATAATTATTAGTAATCAGGATATCAATCTATAATATAAAATTCCATTAAAAAAAGAATATACTGTAGGCAATTTTATATTATATCTATGCATATATTTAACTTGTCATCATTTTAAAACTACACTTGGCTATTCAGTTGCCGGATCGCCCTCAACCGAATGCTCATATATACTGTAGGCAATTTTCTTTCGTATCAAATGTGCATCTTCGACTGTTTTTCCAAATGTCCATGCAGCTTGCCTAGTCCAAAGGTCGTGTATGTACATACATACATAGGCACCACAAGAAGTTCTGGAAAACAAAAGAAAAAAATCAACCATAAAACTATATACGAAAGAGCCATAATGTTGTACAAAGGGACTTAGGAGGTGTTCAACTAACCCATCAGGCTGAATCGGCAATCCTAGGGCTTCTCCAACCACCAGCACCTTCCATTCACCTTCAGGCGTATGCATAGTCACTTCTGCGCTTAGCTTCTTCACCATCCTATCCAAGAAGGTTACAAACTCCCTCAAGTGACGCATGACTGTATTGGCCTTAGGAGCGAGAGAGTCAAGAACAAGTATCTCTTTTCGCTTTATGGATACTATGCATACAATCCAGTGGTTTCCATGAATATGGCTTGGGAAGATAACCTGATTATGAAACACATTTATGCAGTTATCTTTCAAATAGTTCGCAAAAAAATACAACTATAATTATAAAAGGTCTGCAGTTAGCTTTCCATGTGAACTTACATGATCAACCTCACTCCAAGCAGCATTCAGCTCATTCTCCGATAAACCTCTAGCAACGTCCATAAAGAACGGTCTAATGTCTTCCTCATCGTTGTTCCTTTGCTCTTGAATCATTAAAGTCTGAAAATAAGAACGAAATATACAATTATGGAAAACCATTTTAACCATCGATAAAAATTTCTTATTATAGCTGTTGACTTACAAAATGGTGCATTTCATTACTGTCATGTCTTTCCTCTTGCCATGTAGGTGTTCGTACATGTAACTTATCCATTGATTGATTCCATTGGTACTAAACCAACAATCCGGATCTAGTATCGTTCTGAGGTAGGTGGGCCATACTGTTCCTCCTTCGGGTATCATGTCTCTCCTGAAAAAGAAAATACAAAAACATATTAAGATTAAATATGTTTTAACCACTAACTTCCTAGTCTATAAAACCTTGAAACAGTTATAATTAAAACTCGTTTCCAAGTCATTTAAACACCTGGAAACGAGTTTTAATTATAACTGTTTCCCGGTCCATAAGACCTGGAAACAAGTATAATTAATCCCCGTTTCCAGGTGTTTAAATGACCTGGAAACGAGTTTTAATTATAATTGTTTCCTGGGCATAAGACCTGGAAACAGGTTTAATTAAAACTCATTTTCAGGTCATTTAAACACCTGGAAATGGAATTTAATTAAAATCCATTTCCAGGTGTTTAAATGACCTGGAAACAAAATTAAAACTCATCTAAAATTAAACACTAAAAAAATATAACGCAAAGACTTACGTCCTTCTGGAATCAGGCGCTACAAAATCTTCGAACCCATCTGGGACCTCGGGAATAGTTGCTTCACCATGAAAACTCTCACCCGGAATGATTTCACCAACAGCTACATGACCCTTTGGTAATGAAGTTGACCTGCAAGGAGCTGGCTTTTTAGGCTTTATTGATTTCTTTGCCTTCTTTGCCTTCTTTGTAGATCCATCATCGTCAATGCATATTTGTACCTCTTCACGACCTCTTTTTCCTTTACTCTATAACACACCAAAATTGCAAAAATAGTCATATATGTTATACAATTTTAATAAAAGCCAAATTCATTAGGTAAGGGTAAATACTTACCAACTGAGTAGGGATGACTTCTTTATTGCCTTCTTTTTCTTCTTCCTTATCCTTTTCATCATCTTCTTCCTCCTTCGTCTCCTTGTCTTCCTCTTCTTTTTCACCCTCATCCTTTCCATCTTCTTCATTATTCTTCTCTTTACTTTCCTCTTCTTTCTTGTCCTCCTCTTCATCTTCTACCTCTTTCTCTTTAATCGTCCTTTTTTTCTTCTTCCTCTTCTCTTCATCTTCTTCATCTTCACCTTCTTCCCCCTTCTTCTTCTTCTTCCCCCCCCTTTCTTTCTTCCCTCTTCATCTTTCTTCTCTTCATCTTTTTCCTCCTTTTTTTTTTCTGTACCTTTTCGGTCTCCATTTCTTCCATATGAACATCAGTGGTAGACTGCATTTGAGGACGCTGACTAAGAATGAATCTATCCCCTCCTTTCTCTTCTTCTTCATCTGTATCTTGATCATCTTCTGTCTCATCCTCATCTTCTCATTCTTCTTCTTGATCATCATCCGCTACCTCAACTGTTTCATCGTTCGCAGATGGATCATTCCTTGACTTTCTCCTCATCTCCCTCATCTGCTCTTCCTCTTCATCATCTGCGCTTTCATCAGTATCTGTAATGTATTCACATTCATATGTTAGCATAACAATAATATTATTACATTTTTTTATAAAACAGGTGTTTCCCGGTGTGTGACACCGGGAAACACTTCAATTTTCAGTTAGCTTCCCGGTCTTCCAGACCGGGAAGCATGTTTAATCTACTGGTTCCAGGTTTGTAAGACCGGGAACCTGTAGAAATTCAATGGTGCTTCCAGGTCACGAACACCGGGAAGCAACATTGAATTTCAACAGGTTCGCGGTCTTACAAACCTGGAACTAGTAGATTAAACATGCTTCCCGGTCTTCAAGACCGGGAAGCTAACTAAAAATTGAAGTGTTTCCCGGTGTCACACACCGGGAAACACCTGTTTTAAAAAAAAATACTAAAATGTTTACTAAATCTAAATTAATATAGCATAATACCTAAAAATGCTAAAATAAAATAAAATATTTATAGAATAATACCTTTGTTTTTGTGAAGCGCTTTTTTCACCAACGCTTCCAACCTTCCAATTCTTGTACTATTGTCCTCGACTTTGGCAAGGATTTTGGTCAGCAAGCTAATGATGTTTTTATCTTCACCAACACCTCTAACATCATGTTCTTCATTTTTTACATCACGCTGACGACCAACATCTGCCATTTGATCTTCCTCAACTACCTGCACATTCAACAACATTGATTAATTCCTAAACAACAAATTAACTTTTACACCCTAATAAACACAAAAACTGATAAAAACTAACCACATCTTCAGCGTTCAGATGTCTAGGAAATTGGTCATCATCAATCTCCTGATCGTCGACTCCTAATGTAGCAGGATCAACCGATTTTGCTCCCAATTCAGTTTCAAGTGCTGAAATGTAATACGGCCTCTTCTTCTCTTCAAGAGTGGGCTCAAGTTTTCCCTTCCCGAGGTCAATTACCTACAACATTAGAAATACCAATACAATTAAATAAACGTATATGAATGGTATTTAAACTAAATTAATCTTACACACATTATTGAGGAAGTCATTTGAATCTTTGCTTGAATAATCCCTGATTCTCCACTTGAGACATCTAGGACTCTTCGGGACTTTCTTATCCACTTGAGCTTTCAAGAACTCCTTCATATTTGGTGATAACTCCAACAGCCACCACTACATGTTAATATGAAATCAAGTTATATTATTATTTATCCAAAAATAATCAAATAAAAAATAGAAATGCTTACCGCTATTGTCCAAGGACAACCGTAAAAGTTGAAGGTCTTCACGGCCTCTGGCTTGCCTTGAAGACAATTCCTAAGCCCATGTATGGTGTAGGAATAAGAGAATGTCCCCCAAGGAAACCGGTAAAACCGTTCCAGATCCTCCACCATATGCCATAGTAGCTTCTTCATGGGCCTTTTCCCTTCCGGACCCATCAAGAACTTCTCCACGAAGATTGCATAGCATATCTTCAATGCATCCACTCTATTCATATCTTCTGCATGTTGCATCCTAAACCAGGACATTATCTCTACTACATGTTGATTTGGCTGACGATGAATGAACCGATTGTAAACCGAATTCAAGTCTTCGGGTCCTCTATTTATTTTCATTAACCTCTTCGATATCTGCCCGAACTTTAACCCGGTAATCAAAGCAAAATCTTCTTTGCCAAACCGGACTGCCTTGTTGCGTATTCCAAACCTCAGCTCTTCAGGTTTGCAATTTTTTCCCTCCAACTCTTTAGAAATAACTCGAAGGATGAAATTGCCTGGATAAGCACCCTTTCTCTGATGAATATGAAGGAACTGACTGAATGGTCCTTTTTTCCATTCATCCACTATATTGAATTCCCCCAACTTAGATTCAATAAGGTCCATTACAGATGGCTGCCCATATGTGTTGAGCTTTGCCTCTGAGAAGTCCCTATCTGGGTACTTAAAATACCTCCCTTCTTTGAAATGAACTTTTTTTGGACCATCCTGAAAAATAAAACACAACAAAATATTTACAATTAAACCAAATACATCATATAACTTCCATAAATATGTCTATATAAATACTTAAGAATGACTGCAGAGAACAATTAAAAACAAGCTTCCCGGTGTTCCACACCGGGAAACACAATTAAAAATAAACACTGTAAACACCTGTCTATTCAAGCTAATCAATAATAACATCTAAACCCTAAAGAATAAAAAAGCCAAAGATTAATATCCAAACATCAATTTAACCAAATCAAACTCTTATCACCATTTCATTCCAAAACACAAACTATAAACAACAAAATCCAACTACTTATACCATCATTTCATCACAAAATCAAACCACTAACATCAAATATCCAAAGTGTATTAATCTATAACAACAATATCTAACCCCTAAATTGAATTCCACCGAAAACCCAACTTTAAAATAATAGAAACGAACCTTTACATTTGCCTTCGTCGTCGCCACCGGCCTTTTCGAACTCTTACCCACTCCTTTAGATGTCTCGGCGGCACCAGTAGCCCTAGCATTCTTCTTAGCTAACGATTTCTTTCCCATTTGGAGTTTGTCAAAATAATGGAGATGTGGATGAATTCTTTGCGGCGAATGACGAGGATGATGATTTGGATAAGCGAGATGAAGTGCGATGAAGAAGACAGATGAACGGCGATCTAAGTTTGCAGAGAATATGAAGAAGCAGTGATGATGAATCCTTCGCAGAGAAGATGAAAAAGCGAGATGAACACCTGTCTCCGTCCCGGTTGTTGAAGTGACGAGAGAAGAAGACGTAGGTTGTTGTTGTTGAAGTGAGAAGAACACGGTTTGAGTCTGTTGTTGAAGTGACGAGAGAAGAAGACGTTTCCCGGTGAGAAGAACACAGTTCAGATGTAGAGACGAGAGAAGAAGACGTAGGCTGTTGTTGAAGTGAGAAGAACACAGTTTGAGTCTGTTGTTGAAGTGAAGAAGAAGAGTTCGTTGTTGTTGAAGTGAAGAAGAACAAACGTTTATTCTCTGGTTCAAACGGTCGACAGGCACAGGGTAGGGGTATTTTAGGACTTGACTATATTTAATATTTATAAATTTATTATTTATTTTATTTTATATATTAATTTAATAATTTGGATAGTATAGTAATTTTGGTCTATTAATGGTGAAAAACTTTACCAATTATTTCTTTTTGTACTAAATTTAATGTTGGGCTAAAAGTAATCTTTTACTAAATTTTTGGCCCAATAGTGGGAATTATCACTATATTGTATTCTAACCATTCAAATACTTTTTTGCTACTTTAATGTTTTGAAAAAGAAAAATAAAAATAACAACCAGGCCATGCTTTCTAATATTAAATCCTTTTTCACATCTACAAATTATACGTCAAATATGGTCTAGTCTACACTTACTTGATAAACAACATTTGCTTGCTGCAGTTATGTTAATGCCAGATATGCAAGCAGCAACTTGAGTTTGAGATATATTATTATTTATATTATTATAACGGGTATTTTTATTTTTCCACTCGTTTTATAAAAATAATCCAAAAATTCATCAACTTTTAAAAATAATTCGAAACAGTACCCATTTTTATGTAAAAAGTGGTTTTAGATAAAATTTGTGTGGTTTTGGATAATCGATTATTTAATTAAAAATAAAAATAAAATTATATTTTTAATACAAATGTAAAATAAATATAATTTTATTTTTATTTTTATTTTTCATTAAATAATATATTTTAATTCTTTTTATTTTTAATTAGAAATTAAAAATAACTATGAATTATTTCATATATTTTTTTAATTTAAAAAATAAAATAAAATAAATTCATATTTATTTTAAATATTTTTATTAAAAATAATAAATTAAAACGTATTATTTAATTAAAATTAAAATAATTTTATTTGTATTTTTATTTTTATTAAAAATAACGTATTTTAATACTTCCTCAGTATCCTTTTAGTTGCAACATTTCTGCATGGCACATTATCCAACACTTAACTTTAACAGTAAATATCTTTAATTATATATAATTAAAAATTATGAGAATTATATATTTAGAAAATAGACATTAAGACGAATAAAATAAGATCCAACATGACTACATTTTTCTTTATACATAAAGAACAATATATGAAACAAGATTGATCGATGAACAGTGTACAGTATGCTAATGTTGCCACTAATAAGAAACGGAGGAAGTATTTGGTTAATAATGATGATATAAATTAAATATTTAATACAATTAATACAAAATGTAGAAATAGAGTAAAATCACACCACTTTTATCCAAAACCACTTTCCACATAAAAATGGGTTCTGCTACGAATTATTTTTAAAAGTTGGTAGATTTCAAAATTATTTTTATAAAACGGGTGGAAAACTAAAATACCCTTATTATAACACCTTCCAAGCAGATGGCATACACTATGCGGCCCAACAAAACTCAAAATACACCGGAAGACAACACAAGTATTGGAACACCATTTATATATCAACTTTGACCATTGAAGAATAAAATTTATGATTCTAGTTCTCTTGGAACACTCATTCATCGGGTAATTCTTTCATTAACATATCAGAGTTTTTTTTTTCTTCTTTTCAAACTTTGTGTTTTTATTAATCAATAACAGGAACAAAGACGATGTTGTGATCGAATATGGACACACAAAACCAGAATGGAGGATACAGAGTAGCTCGTCAAATATAGACACCCTCGACTCTAGTTTCAGCTTCCATCAACAGTTTTGCAGACAACATTCATACTTGGAAATGATTGTTAGTTCTCAGATTTGAGAAAACAGAGAAACACAGAGTATTAAAGAATTAATAGACAAAAGAGTATTGAGAAATATTTAGTCACTTTTGAATTTTATTAAATCACTATGAACATTAAATAGGCAGATTACAAATGTAACAACAACTGATTTATTCCTACAATCTAAGTTATAACAATAACTCAAAAACAGCAGGATTTCTTTTTATTAATTCAATTCGAATCAATAATCAACACTGATTCGAAATTGCTGAGACCCAGTAAACTCCTACATTAAATAAACTTATCTTTTGGCACGCTTTTGTCAGAATATCTGCAAGTTGAATGTGCACAATGTTTCCTACCACGAGATCTCTGATAAAATGCAACATTGTATCAATATGTTTTATTCTGCTATGCAATGCTGGGTTCTTGGTCATGAAAATTGTTGATTTATTGTCACAGAAAATTATTGTTACTTTCTGTTGATGCTGAAGCTCACTCAAAATTCATCTGACCCAAACAGCTTGACAAGCTGCAAAGGCTACAGCAACGTACTCTACTTCCGTACTTGATAATGTAGTTATTGGTTGTCTTTTTGAACTCCAAGCTATCACCCCAGACCTGAGAATAAAAACATGTGCAGATATGCTTCGTCTATCATCAAGAGAACTTCCAAAATCTGAATCAAAATATCCAAAAAGTTTACCTCCACACATACCATCAGCTTTACCAGAATACAAAATTCTAAATTCAGCAGTTCCTGCAATGTAGCGCTAGATCCTTTTTGCGGCGCCAAAATGCAACTGTGATTTTTTTTTTTTGAAATAGGCAAAGTTCATCAGGAATCCCTACTAGGTAGGCACCCCCTAGAACTGAGCCGAACTTTATTGAAAGAAAAAGGAAAACAAAGAGTCTGTCAAATAATACCCAAAAGATATAAAGAAAGGCCTAAACAGGTGGCCTGATGAAAAAAAGGCCTAAACAGTGGGCCTGATGAAAAGGGGCCTAGACAGGGGGCCTAATAAAGAGTAGTGGCCTAAACAGATGGCCGAATATAATAAGAGGCCCATAATGGAGCCCAAAATGAAGAAACGAAACTGGATCGTGAAGAGAAAAACTTGAAAACGTCAGTGTCGTTCGCCGGCAGTCTGGCCTTGTTCGCTGGCAGCGGACGGTGGCGGCGGATGGGTTCGCCGTCACCCTTCTTCTGTTGGCTGGCAGCGGATGCTGACGGCGGATGCCTGCAGAGAGCGCCACTTCTTTTCGCCGTCACCTGTCTTCTGTTGGCTGGCAGCGGGTGCTGACGACGGGCGTTGGCCGTCACCTTTTCTTCTGTTGGCTGGCAGCGGACGCTGGCGGCGGACACCTGCAGAGAACTCCGCTTTCTTTGGCCGTCATCTTCCTTCTATTGGCTGACAGCGGGTGCTGGCAGCGAACCCCTGCAGGAAGCGCCGGGTTTTGGTGTCTCCTTTCTTCCGTGAGCGTTGAGGCTGTCCATCCCGAACGAGTCTTGAGTCATGAAAACCTGAAAAAAGGTCTACCTTGGAGGTCCCTGCAAATGAAAGGCCAGAGGAAATCCGGGCAGGTAGTCCAAGTCTTGATGCTATCCGTGCGAAGCTTGGTGAGTCTGTCTGCTGCTTGGTTGCCTTCTCTGCAGATGTGCGAGATGACGAAGTCCAGACGCTTTATGTGGTGAAGGCAGTTGAGCCATCTAGCCAAGAGATTCCAGGGGACGCAGTCTGAGCGAGTCTTGACCAGATGAACCACCAGAGTTGAGTCGGATTCCACCCAGAGGCGAGTCCAGTCCTTCTCGATCGCGTATTCGATGGCTAGGATAAATGCTAGAATTTATGTTTCGTATGTGTCTCCGAGTCCACCTGTACCTGCAAAAGCAAATTTAAATAAACCACGTGAGTTACGGAAGACACCTCCAGCCACCAGTCTTCCGTCTCCATCTCCCGCACTCCCGTCTATGTTGACCTTGGTCCATCCCGACGAAGGGCCATTCCACCACACTTCCTTAACCACCTTTGGACACTGAAAGTAGCCGCTGAGTTTGAAAAGGGAGAGGGCTTTAAAGTCAGGTAGGGAATTGTACATGATGCCGAACTTGAAGGTTTTGAGGGTGTGGACAGTCGACCAAATTCTGGAGATAACCAAGTGGTTAGGCATAGCTTTGTTGTTGAAGCAATTTCTGTTACGAGCTATCCATATTTCCGCACAAATAGAGCTCATGAGGGTTTTCAAAATAGCTTTCATCCCAGGACTGCATGCCCAGTGCATAATGGTGCTAATCAAGCTCACTATGCTTACATTTAGATTCAAATGAAATCCCAGCTTGTCTAAAAAGTAGTCCTTGATCTTCCTGCTAAAGCCACAGCCTAACATAATATGATCCGTAAACTCCGAGTTTTTTAGACAAAATGGGTAGGCTGAGACAATCGTGACCCCTTTCCTCCGAATATTGTTTTGGGTAGGGAGGGCTCCATGAAGAATCTTCCAAACTACCATAGACTCCCTAGGCAAAATGTAAGGGGCCCAAATTTTCTTACCCCAGTCTACTTCAGGAAGGTGATGGGAAAATCCATCATACGCAGCCTTACAAGTTACTTTGCCCAACTTTCTGTTCTTCCAAATAAGTCTGTCTTTCCCCCCACGAATGATTCTGACTTTCTTGATATCTTCACAAATATCTGCAAAGTCCACTTCCAACCAATCCGGAAGACACCAACTACCATTCGAATAGAAATCCGAGACCAGGGCATTTTGATCTTCAATTCTTGCCTCCTCGACCCTGTCTCTAATAGTATATCCCAACCAGTTCATAGACCAAAACTTAACCACGCTATGTTCCCCCACAAGCCATATAGTTTCGGCCAGCAGCCCACTAAAGACCTCTCTGATCGAGGACCAGATCGTGGATTTATAATAAACAGTTCTAGCAGAGCCATCTTTATTCACCAGCTTAGCTCTAAGAGAGGAGAGAATAAGAGTGTTACCTTCCAGGATAGCCCAAGCAAGTTTGGACAACATGGCTTTGTTTGTGGCTTTGAGCGTCCGAACGCCCAGACCCCCCTCCTTATTGATTGTGCAGACCTTTTTCCACGCAACAGTCAGTAATCTCCTTTCCATGGTAACTCCTGTCCAGATAAAGTTTTTAATGCATTTATCTAGCGATTTCAGCATCAGAGCAGGCCAGCGGTATACTGCAAAAGAGTGATTAAGCAATCCAGATATAACAGATTTTACCAGCATTACTCTACCTGCCTGGGATAAAGTCTTCGTCCATGTATTGAATTTGGCCAGAACCTTGTCATAGAGCTGTTGCAGGTGCGTCCTTTTGGGAACTCCCGGAAAGATGGGGACGCCCAAATATATGCAAGGGAGGCTGCCAACTGTCATTTTCAAAGCATGTTTTACAGAAGCCAATGATCCACGCTGAACTCTGCTTCCAAAGAAAACATGAGATTTAGCATAATTCACTCTTTGACCCGACATATTTCCGTAGCGGTCCAGAAAAGTGACGATATTTTTGGCATTCGTCTGTGTGGCTTTACAGAAAATCATCACATCATCCGCATATAGAAGGTGAGAAGGGAGTAGTGTCTTCTTCGAGTTATTGGAAGGACGCAGCTCACTTTTATCAACCATCCGCAGCAAGCCTCTACTAAAATATTCCTCAGCAAAACAAAAGAGTAAAGGCGAGAGCGGATCACCTTGTCTAACCCCTTTCGAACAGGCAAAAAATCCGTGCGGGATTCCATAAAAAAGAATGGAGATGCGGGAGGACGAGAGCAGATGCTTCACCCAGGACAGAAACTTCTCGCAGAACCCAAAGCAACGGAGCCTCCAGAAGAAACGACCACTCCACCGTATCGAAAGCTTTCTTGATATCAACCTTCATAGCCATTTGACCCCCTACCCCTCTCCGATTCATGCTATTGATTGCTTCAGAGGCCAAAGCAATACAATGATGGATATTTCGACCAGGGACAAAGCCGAACTGATTGGGAGCTAGAACCTGACTTGCGATGCTACCCAGTCTAGTAGCCATAATCTTCGTCACCACTTTAAATATGAAGTTACTCAACATGATCGGCCTGAACTGCTCCACTCTGTTTGCCTGCTCCACCTTCGGAATGAGAACCATAAAGTTCGAGTTGAAGTTCATGGGGAGCTCACCTGAGATAAAGAAATACCGGATGGCCGCATAAAGATCATCACCCACTATGTTCCAAGATTCTTTGAAGAATTTTCTAGTATAGCCATCTGGACCCGGGGCGCTATCTGCTGACATATCAAAAACCGCCTCTTTGACATCAGAGAGAGAAATGACAGCTGTGAGCATGTGATTCTGCAACTCAGTTACTACATTTGGGATGACTTCCTTAACATCTGATAAATCAACTGGCTGGGAATGGGAGGGGTTACTTAGTTCTTTTATCAATTTTAAAAGGTGACCCAACACATCTAGCAAGGTTCCAAATAATTGAAGGATCAAAATATTCTTCACCTAAATCATAAAATCTAACCCAAATTTGTGCAAAAGTAGATCTTTGGTCTGAAGGATTAAAATTACTAGCCCATGGCAATAATCTAATCGTACCTGGATGGAGGGACAATTTTGGAGTGATTCTAATACGGTCTCTTTCCTCCATAGACAAAAATTTAAAGGTGTAATAACCCTTACCCAGACTTGATATCTTCCAATCTCCTCGCGGATTCCACAATTTTTGAACTTTGGCTCTCAAGTCTTCCATTCTCCATGGTTTATCACCCGGTTTGAGAATCACTCTCCCAATCAAGGCCGTGTCAAACATCTTGATTCTTGTATTATGCAATTCAGCCGATATTGGAATAGTCATGCAACTCCCTTTTCTCTCCGGAGGCGGGGCAGAAGCAAAGGAGGCTTTTAGCATATTATTCGAACGTTCTCCCAATAGAGTGGATTTATAGTTCATACCTTTGGGATTGGAAACCGGCGGTTGAATTTGACCGGTGGACGGCGCAGCCTTGGGCGACGCGACCAGAGAGGTGCACGCAACGGCGCGGTCTCGGGAGGAGACTGAGACGTAATAGTCATGGACAGCAACCCGGGATTGGGTGCGGCCGTGAAAGCCGGAATGTTATCCCAACAAGCAGCGAGATCTTTCGAAGACAGAATTGGGCGGTAGGTATCACCATCAAAACCCGGATGGAAGTTGCGAAGGGGGTTCTTGAGGATGGAGGTCGGCTGGAAGTTGGCCGGTAGAGGGGTGGCCGGATGGGAGGGGTTCGGCCGGGATCGGGGCTGGGTGGCGGCGGCGGCCGGTAGGTGGCCGGCTTGGGGCTGGCCGGCGGTAGTGGGCGGGCGATGGGGGAGGCCGGAGGGGGGCGGTTCGGTGGTAGGGGTGGCCGAGTGGAGGAGGGAGGCGGAGGGGGGGACGGTGGAGGGAGGGTGGCCGGCGGTGGGGGGCTTGGACGGCAAGGAGGGGGCGGCGGCGGAGGAGTCCTCCGGTGGTGGTGGCGGCGCGGTGGTGAGGCCCGACGGCGAAGAAGGCCGGCGATCTTCCATGGCGGCAGCTTCGAACATCTTCAAAATTCTAGAGAGAAGTCAGAGCGTTTTCTCTCACTAGAATTCATTCTTTTCCCTCAAAATGCAACTTTGATGGTTTCTCCATAAATGGTGAGACTCTACTTACTACAAATGCTATATAGGGATGGATATGAGTTAAATAAATCAGTCCACCAACCAAACTCCTATATGAAATAGCATTAACTTCTTTTTCTCCATCTTTAGTCACAAGTTTCTCACTTGTGTGTAAATGAGTCATAACATGACTACAATGTAATATACCAAAAATATAGCAAATTTCTTGAGAGTTCTTTTGCATAAAGTTCCTGCTTCAAGAAAATACCATCTTCCTCTCGTATTATTTCTAATCTAAGAAAGTATCTGAGATGTCCCAAATCTGTCATCTCAAACTCAGCCATCATTTGCTCCTTAAACTCATGAACAAGTGTTTTACATGATCCTGTATAGATAATGTCATCAACATATAGACACACCATCATAAATTCTCCTTTCCTACTCTTCTTTACATATAATGTAGGTTCCCTATCACTTCTTTCAAAACCAATCTCCAAAAAATACTAGTCGATGTGACTATACCACGCCCTTGGTGCTTGTTTCAGACCGTAAAGTGCTTTCTCTAGTCTTAGACTTTTTCTTTGGCCTCTCTTACTTGAAAACCAGCTGGCTGCTCAACATACACTTCTTCATTTAGTTCATCGTTAAGAAACACTGATTTTACATCGAATTGATAAACAATCCAATGTTGTTGTGCAACTAAAGCGAGAAGATGCGAACAATTTCGAATCTTGCCACCGGAGAGAACGTTCCCTCAAAATCAATACCTGCCTATTGTGCGTATCCTTTGACGATAAGTCGTGTCTTGTGCCATTGTATTTCACCTGTAGAACCATATTTTGTTTTGAAGACCCATTTCAAACCGATTGCTTTCTTATTGATGGTAAATCACAAAGTATCCAAGTATTATTTTTGTTGATTGCTGACATTTATTCAACCATTGCTTTCTTCCATTTGCCTTGTTCACGAGCTTCATCAAAAGTGATTGGATCTGCTACCATTAGAGCAAAGCCACATGTTTCATAAAGCTCTACTAATGATCGATACTTTCTATGGGAAGAATGTGAGGATAAATCTGCAAAAAAAAGGCCCTATCGTGATATGTTTATTGCCTAGACAAGGTGATGAACGAGGTGTGATTTTACTATCTGGATTTTGAGGTTGTACAACTTCTATTAAGTCTAGCTCAAAAACTAATATTTCCTGCTGTGACTCATTGCTTTCCTGCAAATTCCAACTCTTAAATTCATTAAAAATCAGATCTCTCTTAATTATGAAAGTCTCATTCTTAGGATTAAACAACCTATAAGCTTTTGATTGTGAGCTATACCCAGCAAATATGCACTTCTGAGACTTCTCATCTATTTTTCTTTCAGCCTGAGAGTGAAGCAATGCATAACATAGAAAACCAAATACTTACAAATGAGTTACATAGGGTTTGGAACCATTCCAAGCTTCGAATGGAGTTTGATTTAGGACTACTTTGCTAGGCGATAAGTTGAGAAGGTACACGGCAGTAGCTACAGCCTCTGCCCATAATGTGTTTGGTAAATTTTTTTTCTTTCAATATACTTCTTGCCATCTCAACAATAGTTCAATTTTTTCGTTCTGCTATCCCATTATGCTCAGGAGTGTAGGGTGTTGTGAGCTCTTTGTGTCCCATATTCTTTACAAAAAGATGTGAATTCATTTGACATAAATTTGCCTCCTCTATCAATTCTGAGAGTTTTGATATTCAGATCACTTTGCTTCCCCACCAACGCTTTGAACTGTTTAAATCTTTTAAAAACTTGATCCTTACTCTGCAGAAAGTACACCCATGACATTCTACTATAATCATCCATTAAGAGAAAAACGAATTTACTACTTCCCAGTGACGTTGTTTGAATTGGTCCACATAGATCTGCATGTACTAGTTGAAGACACTCATCAACTCGCTAAGAGTTACCAACTGGAAATGATTTTCTTGTTTGCTTTCCATAAACACAGCCTTGACAAAATTTAATGTCATAAATTGGTGGCAAACCTATGACTATTCCTTTGTGTCTGAGAAGTTGTAATCCTTTAAGATATAGATGCCCATATCTTAAGTGTCATACAGTTGATTCATCATCTTCTTTAGTTGCAAGAACAAAATTTCCCATTTTAGACACATCTAGATGAAACATTTGACTATGATTCATGGCAATAATTGTCATCAGACGACCTGTTTTCTTCTCTTTAATACAACATTCACCATTGTCAAACAATACTAGGTACCCACAAGATATCAATTGTCCAACACTAATGAGATTAAATCCTAGTGTTTGAACATATTGAACATTATGCAAGAATTTAAATTTTCCAGGATGAAGTTCAATTCTTACCGTACCTTTTCCTTTTACAAACTGAAAGTTTCCATTGCCAAGTCGCACCTTTTGTTTTTCATTTTCATCAAGTTGCACAAATAAGGACTTAAAATCTGTCATATGGTTCGAGCAGCCGCTGTCCACGTATTAAATATGATGTTGACATTCATCCTCTCTGTGTTGAGCCATAAACAGCTTCTCTTCAACCTCACTAAAATTCTCATCATCGCCTTCTTCTCTATTAAAGTTTGTCTGCTCATCTTTGTACCAGCAGTCTGCCTTTATATTTCTATATTTACCACACTGGTAACATTGGACATTACTTGCATATTACCTCTAATCTTCTAGACGTCCTCTGCCTTACCCGTTTAACCGACCTATTCCATTAGATCTTCCGTGAAAACCACCACGAGATCCTCCCCTTCCATGGATGCGTCTAGAATTATTATCCAAAACTTGGAAAGCTTTTTCCTCTTCTTTTTCAACCATTTTATTTATCCTTACCTCATGGGCTTGCAGAGACCCCATGAGTTCATCAAAAATGAATGTAGTTAAATCTTTTGATTCTTCTATAACAGCGACCACATGATCAAACTTGGAATTTAAGCTACATAATACTTTTTCAACAACAGTCCAATCTTCAATCTTTGCACCATACGTTCTCATTTGACTTACGCCAGCAATGGTCTTACCAAGAAATTTAGACACATCATCAATTTTCATCTACAATGTTTCGAACTCTCTTCGGAGTGATTGAAGATGAAAAACATTAATTTTGCATCACCTTGAAATTTCTTCTACAAAACAGTCCATGCCTGTTTGGACGATGCAGAAGTTGCTATCCTAGAGAACACACTATCATGTACTGCTTGTTATATTATAGTAAGTGCTTTAGCATCCTTCTTTCGGTTATCTTTTAGTCTGGTCTCTTCTTCAGCAGTAAGTATAGTATCCTGCGCTAGTTCTGCATACCCAACCTCCATAAAATCCCAAAGGTCTTGAGATCGAAGAAGTGTCTTCATCCAGATGGACCAGAACTCATAATTTTCGCTTTTAAAAATTTTGATGAGAGGCTGTGATACTCCCATAGTTGTACCAATGCTATTCATTTTTATCTTTTGATTGCTCACGTGTTTACACTCACTCTTCTGTGTTTACACTCATTGCTTTGATTGCCACGCTTCTTACTCATACGTTTTAGTCTTCTGTTAACTAGGCTCTGATACCACAATGTTGGTTATCAGATCTGAGAAAACAGAGCAAACACAGAGTACTATAGAATTAATAGACAAAAGAGTATTGAGAAATATTCGTAACTTCTGAGTTTTATTAAATCACTGATGAGCATTAAATAGGCAAATTATAAACGCAAAAGCAGTTGATATATTCCTATAATCTAGGAAAATTTATTTTTGACCAAGTAAATAACAATAACTAAAAAACTGCAGGATTTCTTTTTAATGATTCAATTCGATGAATAATCAACAATGATATGCATCGTTTGTCAATTGGAATCCTGTTGATTCCACACCAAAGTACTTAACAACCATACACCTTATAGATCTTGATTTCATTGAGAAAATAAATAACAACAAAGCAGAAAGCATATATATATATGAACAATGATTCCTAGTCCAAAGATTTTGATCCTCCTTACATGTCAACTTAAAATGGAATGCTTTAGAAACTTCTTGGTAGAAGACCTTTTTGAAGGATTTTTGACCAAGCAAGCAGTCATCTGCATAAAAAACTAACAAAGCACTGTACAAATTAAATGATATTATTTTCCCAAAATTGTATCAAATTTATCCAAACTTTACTACACACATTAGGATATTCCTTCTCTCTTTTGTAATCAAGGCTTCGAGACGCATTTTGCAAGGTCATAAGTAGTACCTGAAGATATAAGACAACCTTGATGTCTCAAATGTAATGCTCTCTGTATCAATAAAAGAAAAAGGAGAGAAGCCAGGTAATAATCTTTGCATTATAAGAATACTTTGAAAAGGGAGCATGACTATGGAAAAGCTCTAACATTATACCAGGATCAAACATCAGCCTTGCAATAGGGTGTAAACAAACATCAACATCATGTTGTCCTTATCTACATGAAGTTGATTTTTTTTCTAAAACTACAGAGTGACTCGATGTCGTAAACATGAAACTTCTCACGTGCCATCCTTTGAAACACCAAAAATATAGAAGTTACTAAATGCAGATTAATTATATCATATAGCATATATATCTAAAAAAAGGTCAATGATTCTAATCACTCAAATCTTACCAGCAAGGTGTCCTTAAAAATGTATTCCTCATCCATTGTCTTTCACCGGAATAAAAAATGGCAAGCATACACATGGAAATATCCCGACTTTATTGTAACACGTGAGTCAACCAAACTATTCCCAGTCTATTTTGTGCATTAAACTAAATAGAATTACTTATTTATAGAATAAAACATAATAATCTAGGACAAAAAAAACATATATATGGAAAATTTATCTCCTTCAACCTAATCATATTTTGAAAATCTATTTTCCTTAACTACAAATCACTCAAAAATTCACCTTAACTATAGGAAGATGAACTAAGTCTACGCTCAATCTGCTGCCCTCTTAAATTTGATAGATGATAAGAAAATAAGTTTCATTGATTCATTGATGGTGTGTTTTTCACACGGAGAATAGCTACATAAAGGATTTATATAGTATCTCTACATCAAAACCTAATTCCCAAAATTGTTTCTTACTATAATACCTAAATGCACATTTACAATTATAACCTTCATATATCATATATTTACAGCATACTTCAATACCCCGCCTTCAAGATAGGATGTGGATGCTCTTCACAGGCTTCTTGGACAATAACTTAAAGAACAAAGTTAGTGGCAAGGTTTTGGTGAAGATATCAGGTAGTTGATGAATAGATTGAATAGGCAACAACTTGATATTATCTTCTGAAACTTTATCTCTCACAAAATGACAATCGAGCTCTATGTGTTTAGTTCGCTCATGAAAAATGGGATTACTAGCTATATGAGTTGCAGCATTATTATCACAAAATAATGAAATAGGGTCATGATGAAAAACCTGGAAGTCCTCAAATAGTTATTTAATCCATACCAACTCACTGACTGTGGCAGCAAGAGCACGATATTTAGCCTCTGCTGATGAATGAGAAACAATCGATTGCTTTTTTAACTTCCATGAAACTAAACAAGAACCCTAAAATATGCAAAAACTAGTGATTGATTTCCTTGTATCCAAACATGATGCCCAATCAGAGTCTGATAAAGCCTTCAGCTTGACTATTGCATTTGCAGAAAATAATAAACCTTGTACTGGTTGTTGTTTGATGTATCTTAAAAGATGAGAAGTAGCTTGAAGATGTGGACGTCGCAGCTTTAAAACATAATTGCTGAGCTTATAAACAATAAATGTTATGTCTGGCCTTGAGTTTGTCAAATATAGTAATCGACCAATAAGCCTTTGGTATTGGCTTGCATCTTTCAAAAGTTCCCCATCATCAGCTTTGAGTTTAAGCTTGTTATCCATTGGAAGTTTCTCAGGTTTACTGCACAAGTATCCTGCATCTTCTAATATTTGTAAAGCAGATTTCCTTTTGTTTAAAATAATGCCTTTGTTAGAATAGGCAAGTTCAAAACCAAGAAAATATTTCATTTCTCCCAAATCTCTGATCTTGAAATGCCTGCTCAATAATAATTTTAATTCATCAATTAATGCATGATTAGAATCGGAAACTAATGTCATCCACATAAACAAGTAGAACAAGATATGTGTCCCCATTTCCCCTGGTAAATAGTGAATAATCTGACTTTGATTGTTTGAAACCAAATTGTTTCAATGCTACATCTAAATTTGATTGTTTGAAACCAAATTGTTTCAATGCTACTGTAAACTTTACATTCCATTGTCTTGAAGCTTGCTTCAGTCCATAAATAGACTTGTGAAGTTTGCAAGCTAGTTTCTCTCCTTTTCTAGCAATTTGTCCATGTTTATCATAACCGACAGGAATGTCCATAAATATTTCCTCATCAAGCTCCCCATTAAGAAATGTATTGCTTACATCTAGCTGAGTCAACTTCCATTGATTTGTTACTGCTAATGTCAGAAAAACCTTAATTGTGACCATCTTCACAACCGGAGAGAATGTCTCAATGTAATCTAACCCTTCTTGTTGAGTAAACCCCTTCGCTGCAAGCCTCATTTTGTGTCTTTCTATGGTCCCATCTGATTTGTGCTTCACCTTGAAAACCCATTTACATCCCACATAATGTCTGTCTTGTGGAATTGATATAACTGTCCAAGTTTGATTTTGATCCATAGCATCTAATTCTGCTGCTATTGTATCTTTCCATTTTGGATATCTTATCGCCTCATTGAAAAATCGAGGTTCATAATCAACAGATGTTTGCAAAATATAATCTCGGTATGATGCCGATAAACCATCATATGAAAAATGATTGGATAATAGATATAAACCATCATATGAAAAATGATTGGATAATAGATATCTTACTGAATCTTTTAGAGCAAGAGTTACCTGATTAAGTAAACTATAATGATAGTCTCTAAGGTAAGAATGAGAATTTGAAATCCTGGATGATCTTCTTACTGAAGGCCTTTGATTCAAAGCTTGCTCACAAACTTCGAACATGTTTAATGTACTGCAACTAGGACTAATTGTATCTTCTTCACTTTCAGTAATATTATTTTCTGGTTCATCAGATAAAGGGTAAAGAACCAGAAATTCAGGAAAAAGATCAATAACAAATTCAGACATTGATATTTTATGGAAAGGGAAGACATCTTCCTGAAATATTACATCTCTAGATATCACTACAAACTTGCTTTCAAGATCATAAATCCTGTACCCTTTTACTCCAGGTCGATATCCTAAGAAGACACCTCTTTTAGCCCTTTCAGAAAATTTATCTCTATGAAATTTTAATGTAGAAGCAAAGCATAGACATCCAAATACTCTAAACATGCCATAATCTAGTTGTACCTTATAAAGAAGCTCAAATGGAGACTTGTGCATCAAGATTGGTGAAGGTATTCTATTGATGATATAAACTGCAGTCAACACGCACTCAGTCCAAAATTGGATAGGAACATTTGATTAAAAATACAAAGATCGAGCCACATTGAGCAAATGTTGGTGCTTTCGCTCAACAATTCCATTTTATTTAGGAGTCTCTACACAAGTAAATTGATGTAAAACTCTTTCTGTTGCAAAGTATTCGGTGAATCTAAGTTCTGGAGCATTATCAGATCAAAACATTTTGATCTTGAAGTTGAACTGAGTTTCTATCATTGCAAAGAATTGAAGAATAATAAATAAAGCATCACTCTCACATTTCATTTGATAAATCCAAGTAAATCTGTACAGTCATAACTAAAGTCAGAAAATATTTGTATCCATTGTGAGATTCAATTCTGTATGGCCCCCAAACATCACAATGCACCAAATTAAAAGGATGATTTGACAAATGATTATCTGAAGAGAAAGAAAGCCTTCGTTGCTCGACATCTTTGACATACATTAGAGACTCCAAAATGATAGCCTAATCTGTCTTTTAATTTAGCTAAACAGGATGTTGATAGATGGCCTAATCTATTGTGCCAAACATCAAGGGATACCTTATTTATATAAGTATTCTGAAAAAGAAAAATAGTATTTACTTTACCCATCTGAGAGATATTGTTTGCATCTGATTGAGAATTAAACTAACTTGAATCGAGGATGTATAAATCTTCAACCTTGCTACCCCTGCCAATCCTCTTCCCTGAATTGATGTCCTGGATACAAAAGGTTTTATCACAAAAATTTACTGTTAGATTTCCTGTGATACATAATGCACTGACTGACACGAGATTGAGTTGAAATACTGGAACAAATAAAACATCTTTTAATATTAAACTTGATCCAAGTTTGATATCACCACACATTTTGACTAAAATGTGGGTTTGATTTGGTAATGTGTCATAAGCATTCCTTATACGTCTCTTGAAGATGAAAGCATCACAATTTGAACTGATGTGCATAGTAGCTCCAGAGTCCATAATCCAAAAATGAGAATTTGAGCAAATTTGGCATTGCATAACAGAGAAACATGTACCTGCTGCATAAGCCACAACGGGTCCTTCAGAAGACTCTCCTTGTTTATTGGCGTTTTGATGGATTGAAAAGAGATTCATAAGTTGATGCAGTTGTTAAAACTTATCTTGATTTAAGCTTTGAAGGAAATTTGTCCCAGCAGTGGCTCTAGAGTTTTGATTGGTTGCGTGAACATCATTATTGTGAGTAGTATGATTAATCGAAACATTCTCCTTCAACTTGGACTTAAAACAAGGTATATATCTCGAAGGATAGCCATGGATCTTGTAACATTTGTCAATTAGATGTCCAGGAAATTGCAGTGGGTACAAAATGGTCTATTCTTCTGCCCTTTATTCCAAGAATGACCATTCTGATTCCAACCTTGGTTATTATTCATAGTTCGTGTATTTCATGTGTTGATGTTCATATTCATATTTCCATTTTTATTCTAACGTTGATTTCCATTGAACTTTCGATTTTCAGCCCCTCTCACAGTAAATGCAGGATTAGAAAAAAATAAGTTTCATTGATTCATTGATGGTGTGTTTTTCACACAGAGAATAACTACATAAAGGATTTATATAATATCTGTACATCAAAACCTAATTCCCAAAATTTTTGCTTACTATAATATCTAAATGCGCATTTACAATTATAACCTTCGTATACCATATATTTACAGCATACTTCAATACCTATCAAATAGGCACTATTCAGGTGATATATATTTGTTAACCCAATCAATGTAAACATCTCTTATCTATACAAAACCAGAATGCAAATAATCAAAATTGACTAACTTGAAAAGGGTCTTAGTAGTATTAGATGGTCTAAACAAAAACGAATTCACTCCCAGTCCTTTTAAGTGGAAAAGAGACTAATCATGGAATTGAATTGAATATAGCAAACCATCACATGAAATTAACATTAATGAAACAATCAGATTCAATACATTAAATATACAATCATATTTTGCATTTTATTATATACCTTTTTACGAATTCAGGATAATTGTCCTATAGAATCTACAGAACTTGATCAGTAACTAATCTCAGCTCGTGTTTGGTCGGTGCAGAAGAGTTTTTAATACTAATTCTGCTGTAACTGGAACAATTATTAAAAACCAACGAACCCAATAACAAAAAATGAAAAAACAATAGACCTTTGAAGAGTTGCTTTTGTGAACCAAGAAGCACCAGAACTTGATGGATTTTTAGCAATGTGCTTAAGGTTATACTTATAACCCAAGTTGATGGTGGACACCAAGTTCTTGAAAAATCAAAAATAGTCAATGTTATTTGAACCAAGACATATAAATAGATCAATCAAACCCATAAACATTTACAAATAGAAATAATCACAGATTCAAATTCATTCCAGAATTAACAAAACTTTAAACAAAATAAAATAAAATTCACAATCAGAAATAATCACAGGATTCAAATTCATTCTCACATCAACAAAACCTTTAAAAAAAACAGAAATAAGGAAATGAATCCCAATCTCGGAAAAATTGGTGCTCTGATCCTATACACTATCATCATAGTTAATGATAGCCGCGGTGGACCTTAATCATCAGAAGACAAAAAAAAAAAGAGTACCATCAAAATAGAAAATAGTATACCAAACCGTAAGAACAAACTTAACCAATAGAATAGTTTTTAAGAAAACAAATAAAAATAAAAACGTTCCACTTACCAATAACAATGTTGGTAGGATTCATCACGACCTGATTCTTAACCGCATCACTGATTAACCTCTCGGTATCAGTAAATTCCATAGAAGACGACATCATCCTATTGCCTTAAACATCAGCGACGATCTCTACTCGATCATGTTGCCAAACACCAACACGAGTAAGTCGTTCTCAAATCAATACTTGCAGCAGGATCTTCTCCCTTCCCAACCATAACTTCTTCTTTGTCTAATAAAACTCAATCACAAAAATGAAATATTAAAAGAAATAGCAGCAATGGAGATATTTTGAGCATCTCCAATGGTAGTCTGATGTTGGATCCCAATGGGCCCACACATTGCCATGTCACTCAAGTTGGGATGTAGATATTTTCTCTCAAATGCTAATCTCACCTTAAATCCCAAGTACTTAATTACTACTATTTTAATATATTATTTAAAATTTACATTTTGCATAATTAGATTATATTTATATATTTTTAATTATATATTTATTTAAAAAATAAATTACTTACTTTTTTAATATTTTAAATTTAAATAATATATAATTGAAATAAATATTATATTATTAATAAACGTCATATCAAATAACTAATTTTACACCATTAATATTATATTTTTTTATATATCATATAATTTTAATTATGTATTATTTTTAAAAATATGCATTTATTTTAAGGGTTATTTCCAAAAACACCCCATTTTTTCAAACGTTTCACTTTGAGCACCCGGTTTTGAAAGTTTTTGAAAACTACCCCCAAAATCAAAACCACTAGTGGTTTTTGGTAATTTTGTGAGTGGTTTTGGTGTTGTATAAGTGGTTTTGAAATTCTATATATTTAATTTAGAAATTCGGAAATTTTCTAAGATCAAATTTACTCAACTAACACCAAAATCACTCACAAAATTACCAAAAACCACTAGTGGTTTTGATTTTGGGGTGATTTTCCAAAACTTTCAAAACCGGGTGCTCAAAGTGAAACGTTTGAAAAAATTGGGTGTTTTTGGAAATAATCCTTTATTTTAAATGTAACACCCGAACCCCCGGACCGACGGGAATGGACCATAGGGACCCGAATGCTACATTACGGAGGCGGAGGACAAATTCGAAATCCAGATTAAGTGAAAATAAAATAATGCACCAAACATTCGGGTTGACACGAATAATAATTGAATACCAAATTAACTTGTAAATAAATAAGTTTGTAGGTGTGGAAAATAACAAACTAGTTCACATGTCTCAAATATCCAATATATGCTTTCTTGAAGAAGTTTCGTATTCTGTTTTTGCGATCATTGAGATTTAGCTTGAAAATAGCGAAGCAACAACTGTGACAGAGTCTAACTTCTATCTTCTTTGGTAAGATTTAGATCTTAGAAGCATATTGATGATGATTTGTGATTTGATTGAATATGTTGAAATCGATATGCTAAGCTAAAAGCTCTTATGATTTGCTAACTTCTATTGATGATCATTGTTCTATATGTATGTTTCTTGTTTAATCGAAGTCAGTTTTACTTGAATTTCATGAGCTAATTGAATTACAAGAACGAGAGTTACGTAATCTTGTTGATTTGAGGTTTGATTTAGACCAGAGATGGTGATCAGACTCCAGATCTAAGAATAAAAGATCATAGATCTAGAGATAGACTATAGATCTAATTTTTACAGATTATGCTTAATAGTTATATTCGTTGTAGTACAGAGATATATGTAACTGTATAATTGAGATCTGTTAAATTAAATCGAGAGATCTTTTAATAGATCACTGATGATGATCTAGAAGGTAAAACTGTGATATTAAGTTGAAGCATACATAAGAAGTTGATTGATAGCAGAGTTTAGTAGATCAGCGTATTCATTGTTAAGATCAATTGCAGAATAGAATACTGACCTATGTTTTCAACGAGAGAATGTCATTAGTGTTTATAATTCATTTCATGTTATGATTTCTATTATTCGACTTGTAAATAGATTCTTTTGGCAATTTAGTTTGAATCTTAATCTCAATTATGCTTCTTAGCTAACAATCCCTGTGGAGACGATATCTTAAATACTACATTAGACGTTGATAGGATTTCTGTAAGTTATTGTGAATTTATATGTCAGAAAAAGCCTCATCAGTCACACAATACACTATAATACACAACGTACTTATACTTAATTCACTTACCAAATTAAAATCAACACATTAATCGATTATAAAGTCCAAACTATCTCCAACCAAGCCTCTATATGCCATCATAGAGTCCAAACTCTCTCCAACCAAGCCTCCATTTCTCACCTTCCAATAAAGTGTTTGGAGTTTTAATATATTTTAAGATCATGGAACTCCATATATGGCATTCACTTTATGCAACACCAAATAAACTTTTTTCAATCATAACATAATCATTATATTATATTTTAACTCTAATTTTAATTATAAATGAATTATTTTATTTTATTTTATTTTTTAAATAATAAAAAATATATTATTGTAAAAGATTTAAAATATCCTTTCATTTGAGTTCAATATTAATACTACTTTTATTAATATTCTATAAATAATTATAATAATTATTTAATTTTTTATTATAATATATATTTTTACTCCATATTAGAGTTCTATGGTTGTAGATGAAAAAAATTGGAATTTTAAAAAGTTGAAAAGATTTTCTATTTGAAACTCTAATATAGAGGCTCAAAATGGAGTGTGGTTGGAGATAGTCTAATAGTGATGGCTTTTCGGCGATCGTTGATTGAGCAATTAAATTCGATGAAATTAAGAATTATCAAAAGTTGATTTTATCGTTTCTCCTCTGCCTAGCTACCAATTGGCAGTGGAGCACCAATCAATAAATTCATCTCTCGAAACTCCACTAAAATTTGAAATTGTTCTCTAAAACTTTTTTATAATTTTCATCTTAACGGTACTAAATGAAAGAAAAAAAATATATATATATATATATATATATACTGAATAAATAAAGAAAACCTATCATTTTTTTGGGCTTCTTAATTATCTCTTCTTTAAAATTATTTTAAAAATCAATGATTATTAATATATATATATATATATATACTTTTATCCAAATTTAGAAAAATATTGTTTTATCATAAATTTAGGGAGAGTTTTTCACACATTTATGAATTTTGAAGAAAATATATTGATATATATCAGTATATATTTGTTTTCAAACAAATTTAAAATTTGAAAATAATCTCAAGTTTCATGAGCAATAGTGTCTTTAACGGAGGAGTTGATCAACATTCTGTAAATGTTAAAGCTTGACATTGACGCATCACATTGTATAGTAATAGTAAAATTAATTAATAGCACTAGCTTACTAGCCTCTTCTATACATTAGCAAAAAAAGTCGCCTCCTCAAAACTGCAATATTTAAAACGTTGATGTGACCAGAATCTGTTCCACTTTTTTCCACTGCTTTCTCCTACCACTTTCACTTCATTCGATGATCGTATCATATCGTCATTATTAGATCTATTGCTGTTTCTCCTTCGGTATATAGACAGAGATGAGAATTGTACGGTAGTGGTGAAAAGTTTATGTTTAGAAGCTGCGAACTGCTTTCCTGGTGCATGTCTCTGAAAAGTAATCATGATTGCTCTTACTTTATGAAGTCAACTCTTTTATTTATATATATATATATATATATATAAAAAAAGTTAAAATAAAGTTTAAAATTTTAAAAATAATTCAAAAAATTATCATTTATATTTTTATTCATTCAAACTTTGATTTTACAAAATAGCCATTCACATCTCTTTACAAACCCGTGAAACATAGTTTTCGGTTTTTAACCAAACCAAATTGACTCGAATCGACTCAGACCAAATTAGTCCATTTTTGAACTTATTTGGGTCGGTTCGGTTTTTATTAAATAAAAAATCGAATTATTCGGTCTCGGTTCCATTTCATCATTCCAAAACCGACTTAACCCAAATAATCGATTTCAATTAAAAAATTTTTAAAAAATCTCAAATATTTAATTAAAAAAATTTAAAATCCTAATCATAACAATTTGTAATTAAAAAAAACTGCTTTTTATTTTTATTTTTTATATTATTCAAATATATATATATATATTAATTGGTTTCCGGTATTGTCTTCTAACATTTTTATTATTAAATATTTTGTTTTGCTAAGGTTCTTACATTGTAATATTTCAATATTTTTTTTTAAAAAGAAATATTTATTCAAAAGAAAAAGAAAACTTATTTTAATAAATTTGTGTGTAAAATGAGTTTGGACTGGTCCAGCCTAAACATGACAAAATCGAGTAATTCGGTTTTGGTTTGATTTGGCTCAAAATCTGACTGACCCAAATTGTGCCACCCCTATTTGTGAAGGGCTATTTCTCAAAGGGTTAATTCCAAAAACCATCCAAATTTGGAAACATTTTACTTCTGACACTTAGTTTTGCAAACTTTTAACAAACCAACCCCAAAACTATCTAAAACCAAAAACCACTAGTAGTTTTGTATTTTTTAGTGGTTTTGCTAATTATTTAGTTTTAGTAATTTGTAAATTTTTGGTTTGATAATTTTAGTAAATTTTAAATATTTTATTAAATAATTTTAAAAATTTTATTTGAAAATTTTTTAAATTCTTATTAAACTAAAATAAATTATTATTTAGTTCTGTATTTTATAAATGTTTGGTTTAATAAATTTCAATAACTTTAATTTTTATTTTTAAAATTTACTAAATAAAAAAATATTGTGTAGATTTAAAATTTTTTTAAATATTTGGTTAAATAATTTTTAATAATTTTTTGTTTTAATTTTTATTTTTTAATTTCCCAAAACCTACAACAAAATATTATTTAATTATTGATATGTTTGGAAACTTATTAAAAAAATTATATTATTATTGTTTTATAATTTTATAGGTTTTTAAAAATAAATATGAATAAATAAAATGTTTAAAATTAAAAATAATAAAAAATGTTGACATATTTAATAATTATTTTATTTTTGAAAAAATAAATATAATATAAAACTCATTTTTTCTTTAAAAATAAGCTAAATGAAAGAATAATTAAATAAAAGAATTAAATTTTTTTAAAATTATTGATAATAGTTATAGTTTAGTAAAATTAAAAATTAAAACTAAGAAATTATTATTATGTTAATAATAATAATAAACTAATAAATTAAAAATATTTAAAACATAATTTATTTAGTTTAGTAAAAGTAAATTTTAGAAATACAAATTATAAATGAATAAAATTAATAAATTAAAATTTTCTAAAACAATAAAAAAATTATTTATTTAAGGGAATATTTAAAATAAAAATATAATATTATTTAAATTATTTAATAAAATATTTAAAACTAACTAAAATCATTAAATCAAAAGTTTATAAATTATTATCAAATAATTAGAAAAACTACCCAAAAACACAAAAACTATATCACAACTCATCAAAACCACTAGCGCTTTTGGTTTTGGATGGTTTTGGAGATGATTTATTAGAAACTAGTAAAAGTGTCCGCGCGTTGGGCAGTATTTAGTATCTTATTAAATTTTATTGTATTATATTTAAATTAAAATGAACGGTAAACTAAATTCTTATATATTAATTGATATTTTTTAAATGGTAAATTAAAAAAAAATTAAACTATAGTACAAATATTAAATACAGAGTATTTCTGTATCACACCACAACATTGGAAAAAAATAAATTTAAAGATAAAATTTATATACATAAAAGAAATTATTAATAAATTTGAATATATAATAAAAAATATTAATAAATTTAAATATATAATAACACTACACTTTTTTTAGGCTTTAGATTCTTCCTCCACCACAGGCTATCAATAAGCAATAATTTCAACATATTTCTATCATTTCTATTCAAAAATAAAAGTCATTAAGTACTTGAAGATACTTGCACCAAAACTCTAGAATTGGAGAATTTAAAAAATTTTATACTTCCATTATCAGCAAATAATCTAAAATAGATTTAATTTATCAAATGTTGCTCCTGCAAAACAACCACCGAAAAAAAAAAAAAAAAGTTAATTTTATATCCAACACATAATTAATAATACCAACAATAGATAATCATATATATATATATATATTTAGAATCAATCTGCGTGGTTGAAAATATTTTATTTATTTATATTAAGTATTATTGTGAAATTTCAATTACATATATGTATATATATAATTCGAGCATAAAACTATTTAAATAAATAAACCTTTTGATGATATATATATATATATATTATCCATTCTAAAGTCAGAATCAAGTTATGGAACTGCAAAGAAGTGTTTGCAGTTGTTTAAATTTTGTAAAGAGACAAATCACTCACTTGGATTTCCCTCACTCTATTAATAATGGCACCAAAGATCCTTTCAACCTTAATGATTTCCTTTTTGGTCATTTCTCCAGTTTCCTCCAACTTCCCTGAAAATCATGAAAACATTGTAATTGCTTTAGCTGAGTTTGCGTGAATAAATCATCATACCTATCACATTGTGCAATAGTAGACTGATTATATCTCTTATCCATCTTCATGAGCAAGGGACCGATTCTTTTGAAGATCGTGTACATTGTCCTTCTATATTCAGCAGCAGACCATAATTCTATCTCAAGCATATTACATTTTCCATATTTAGAACCACAAGCATATACTAATATATTCAGAATCAAGTTTAAACAGTGACTGTATACACTAATTCAATCAATATCAATTGACCACACAATAAATACACATGATCCATTGACATGTACAAAAGATTAGCCATGTTGCATTTCTTTGCAAATCGCATCAGATGGTTAGGTCCTCCTGTGTTAATGTCAAAAGCAATACCATACCTGCAATATTAATTAATTAATTAATTAACAAAATGGTATGCTTGCATTTGCATTTGCACACCATACATACCTCTACTTATGATATTCAGGTTGACCATTGATGCATGTTGTTTATATCACTACAAAAAGTATCCTTATACATGTGATGTTTAAGCTCTACGAACATATAAGCAAATTTACTAAATCCATGTCCTAAGTTTTGGATATTAGAATTGCCAATGAACATGAGACAGCTAAATAAAGTAGATAAAACCAATTCTAATAACATTTATAATTGAGAAAAATATCTTCACTGAACAACAAAAGATTAAATACGTACATGTATTTTCTTCTATCCATGGAACATCTTTCTCTCTGTTTTGCTTAAAACGTTACATTATGTCGCCTCTTTTGCTACCAGGACTATAAAATTGCCTGAAATTATCAAAGTCAGGGTTGCTATTAACTCACTCCATTATGAAGGAATCACCGCCATTTATAGAAATTGGAATCGGTCTAATTTCGATATCACTAACTTTTCTTATTCCTGATATTGTTTGATCACATCCTTAATAGTCTTACCGGAATTGCTCACTAAAACGGATCAAGAAAATAGGAGAAACGATAAAGAAAAGAGGATAAGAGAAGAGTTAAAACCTGGAAAGAATAAGAAACTAAAAAATAATAATTTCCTTGAAAATTAGAATCCAAAATTATATCCTCAGCTACCAAAATATGCATATATGCTCTTTCTGCATAGCTCACGATGTGCATCGTCAATGCTTGAATTTTTATCCATTCATATTGTGAGCCTAATTCTGAGCAAACAACATTCATATCATAAGTCTAACTCTCAATAAACAACATGAAACATATATTCAGACATGTTACAATGAACTTAGAGAGATACACATGAGGTAAGTTAGATGAATTAGCTCTGATCAATGTGACAATTATGCTTGCAAGTGTAATTGCTTCCTTAGAACCAACCACTTTTGAGATTGTATTGCTTGCGTTACAAACAATCCTGTTATATAGCAAGCAAGCAATCTATAGTAATAGAACAACAAAAGTAATATCATTATTGTCCTAGAAATTGAAACATGATGACCCCATTTTTCAAGTTCAGGTTACGATTTCTACTTCACTTACCTTTGGACCAAACCAAAATATTAAAAGATCACTAACTTTGTAAGAAAAATGAACCTCAAGAGTCTGGTTATTTCTATCAATTATTGGTTCAGCTCTCTTTATATAACCCACTGGATTGCCATAAGTTTTTTAGTAATAAACAGGAAGCAAAAGCATGCCAAATTTGTTCCTCACCACAATTTCCGATTGTTTTTCATCAGATTGGATAAATACTAACCAAAAGCAGTCATTGTTGTAATTCATCAGATAAATTTGAAACTTTTAAAGTAGAAACCATATGTAGCTAATATGACTATATGGTTTAATAATATACAATACCTGCTGGTGAGGTAAATGGAAAACTTTATTCATTTGTGATTGATGAACTCTACTTTCTTTGTTGGTAGTTCAACTGGAAAGGTAATCACCATCATACTCTTCTCATACAAATGTAAAAAATGATAAGCCTCAACTTTGTTTTCCTTGTCTCTGTAAATAAAGGGAGATAGAATTAAATACAAAAATAATAGGAAAAGTAATATTATAAAAAATATTATCAATCATAGTAGACACAATTACCAGGCAATGGATTTGCAACAGCACTGTTATTTTTGATTTGTTTTGATTCCTAATCCACCCAGTTCAACTCTTTAGTCTCAAACTTCTCCACGGTAACATTGTTTTCGCTTTTCGAATTTTGAGGGTGCTTCTTTAACCCAAACTACACTTTAACAATCTCAATCTCAATATAATCTTATTGGACTGAGACAGAAGCTTTAGATGTCTTGGAAGAGCCTTTGGTTTTTTAGATTTCTGCAGAATCACAAAACTGAAAAAGAGAAGACATAAACTCAATATTTTTCAGTTCCTTTAAAATCTTAACAACATCTACACATTATACACACAAGTCCAATAACCACAAACAATCAATTACTCAAACAAACACAAAACTACAAAATTCTCAAAAGGATAAGGCAAAACATCCAAATATTAAATAGTAAGGCGATTTTTTGTTAACTATTTTTAATAGGATTTATTTATTTATTTATTTATCGTCATGCATGATAAGTATACTAATAAATCAACAACAAAATCAAACATAATTCAACTAAATCAAATCAAAACCACACCATCAAAACATGTGTATACCTTGAATGAAGGAATCATTATGTTTAGTAGAATTAGACCAGATATCAAGCTCAGCAATTCTAACACCTCTACTATAATTGATACCTGTTACCTTTTAAGTAAGAATTATAATCTCTCTAAATAAAATAACCAATTGAAAAAAATAAATGTAACTAAATGAACCTGGGACAGAGTAGGGACTATAGCAGCAATCTTAGTCTCGACCAAATCACGAACCTAAAGAATGTCAATCAAACCCTTCTCCTCCTTCTGCCATAGTTCTTGCTCCACCAAGTTCGTACTGCTATAATCAAATCACAATTGTTAACAATTACAATTTCATATATAGCTAAGTTAGGTTACAATAAACGGAATAGAAACTAAACAACATGACATCACAAAGTCTCGGAGAAAAAAAATATAAACAAAAAGTGAAAAGAATCGAAAACCGAGAAATATAGATTAGCAGCAAAATAGCACGTCGGTACACCTCTGGAATTAACAAACCGCCAAAGAATCGTTAAATTCAGAAGCTTCGATGTCCCAAGCATTGCCTAAAGGAATAAAATTTCGAAACCAGAATCTCGTCTAGGCTTTATGGATTAGATAGTCTATCAATCACCAAATTCCCAATCCTTGACCTGCTCGTTTCAAAAGACTACGGAACCCATCAAATGGGTTGAAATAGTTAGAATTTGAGTAACAATAGCTTGAATAGTTGGATAAAAAAAATGAAAATTGTATAACACAATCATTTACTCAGAAGAATATAATTGAAAGATCAACCACAAGATGCATCAATAAAAACCCAAAAGTGGATCGATTGTGTGATGCTCACCATTAAGAAGTCATCAAATTATCAGTCACAATCATTTTACAAAATACCCTCACTATAGTTTATTAAATTCACATTAAACTACACTCTCTCCAAGATCAAATGCACATAGTTATAGACTGTTTAATAGTGTAGAAAGTCATAATATTAAGAAAAATGAAAATGGTTAAGTGACCTATAAGTTGTGGGTCTTGATGTAGGACCACATCTTGTTGACGGAGTCGATGTAGGAGACTTCAAGAGCTCCGGCGATGTCCGCGACAGAGGAGATTAATCGAACCTTGAATATACCAGCGCTTCGATTGGGAGTGCGTGCTCTGGGTTTCGGTGGAGATTGAAGTCTGGGCTTTATCAATGTTGTTGTAGTGGTGGTTGGTTTCTTTTTTGTGGCTGCTGTAGCAGTGGTGGTTGGTTTCTTTTTTGTGGCTGCTGTAGCGGCGGCCTGGCAGGTGAAAATAGAGTTCGGCAGCCATCGAAAGCCCTCGACATGGTGCTATCAGGAGGAGCAATAGAATAGAGCTTGACAGCGCAGCAGTATTACAATTCATTCTAATTCCATCCCATTTAAATCCTCTCAAATTCTGATATTGCTTATACCAACTCTGCATCAAAACTCTATATATCAAAACTAACGTCATCAAATAAATATTCAAAACCGTGAACTCCTTCCACTTGCGCTTTCATTTATAAGAAAAATATTACCGGTGTTCACTTAATCGGCGCCAATATATTCTTTTCCATCAACGGGTGCACGAATTGAATTTCTCCGCAGAGTGCATGATCAACAAAATCAATTTTTTTAAAAAAAAGTTACAGGCAAAAGATGAAAACAAACCTTACGAGGAGGTGCGGATGAAAACAAACCTTATGAGGAGGTGCGCATGGCAGTCGATCTCAGAGCAAAGAAACCAGCAAAGAAACCAGAGAATGCTAGCTTTGAATGGTCATTTGTTGGTAACGATCCAGACCTACAAAAAATAATTTAGGGTGGGAATGCGATGAGAGGGATCAAGTGAGATGTGATTTCCCACGGTTTGTGAGGTGTGATGGAACTGGGATAAATTTTCTTATTAAATTTAATAGCATTCAATTTTGATTAATGAGAGAAAAGGAAGAGACATAGGAAGAGAACTGGGCTAATGAAATTTGGAGTAGTGAGAGTAAATGTTTTCATTAATGAAATTTGGAGTAATGAGAGAAATGGGAGAGACATAGGAAGTGAAAGACCCATAACACGTGGAAGATTTTCATTGGTAAAATATGACCAAAACACAAAAATGGCTATTTTTTTTTATGTTTTTCCGCCTAAAGTTGAATTCTCGGCGAGCCACATCAGATTCGTGGGACCACTTGAGGATTCTACTTTATATATATATATATATATATATATATATATATATATATATAGATTTGCAAAATCAGGTGTCAGAAGTAAAATGTTTCAAAAATTAGGTAGTTTTTGGAATTAATCTTTTCTGAAAAGTGAAAATTTGAAAGATTGTTTTTGTGAAGTTTTTAAAATTGGGCTATATAATATAGATAAAAGTTACAAAATGACAAAAATAAAATTCTACCATATAAATTTGATTATTTATGAAAAATTTTAACGAATAAAAAAATCAACAACTTATATATAATTATTCTTTATATGTTTCACCATTATTCACAATTCTTGAAATTTTATATTGAAGAAATATTTAAAAGAAAATTAAAATATAAAAATAGATTTAGATATATTTTTAAAAATAATTTTTTTAAAGTTTGGGTTAACAATTTTAAAATTTTTAAAAAATAAATTTTGAGAAAGTTTGTTTCCATTCTAGAGCTTGTACATGACATTTTACCCTCAACTTAAAAGTGTCTCACATACAAAATCTCGTGATTACGTAAAATTAATTTGGAAATCGATAATTATTATTATTATTTTTAATTGAGAGTAAAATTATCCGTATAGCTTATAGAGTGCATATCAATTTTTTTAAAATTTTGTTTTTTAAAAATTTAAATAATCCAAATTCTTTCAAAGAATTAACTAGAAACTACATATTTTTATGTTATTTTTTCACAATCTACAGAGAAAAATCATTTCCACACTGATGCTTGACTTGAGCTTAATAAATTGATTCAAAATAAGTGAAGGGAAAACCAAACCATGAACTTGTTTCGAAGCAATAGAATCAATACCTGCCCACTGCTTTTAGTTCATCTGGTTCATTAGAAGACAGATAGTCAAAGCAATGAAAAAAAATATCTAGTTTACTTTTAATGAAGACTTAACTGCAATGATAATCCTGCTGTGATAGCAATATATATATATATATGGATACACGTTTTCCGGTTAATTAACAAATAAATTCCTCGATCCAACATTAAAATGTTGTATTTAAAATATTATTGACCACGTTGACTTAATAAAAAGTCATTTCTAAACCTCTGGGAAACTCCACAAATCTTCACGAATTCTTATAGAACTCAAACCCTCTGACACTGAAACTTTCCTCCAGCGCCTCCCTCTAACCACTAAAATTAAATGGCCACAAAAATCACCCCAAACACAGGTTTAGATACGGATCGTGTCACATGACGATGAGTAGACAAAATTGGATGTTTCCTTCTGTCTATGGTGATAAATCTAATTCATCAAAGGGAACTAGGACCTTGGAAACTCGTTAGAGCGAGAATCTGATATCTAAAACCTTACGATTTCTCTTTAATCTTCTGCTTGGTTTTATGGATAGAAAGAGGCCTTTAAATAGGCTACAATAATAGCTATCATAGGAAATAAATAAGCAATCCTAATTCTAATAGAAATAGAATTCCTTTTAAGGAGATTCCTTAATCTTTAAGAAAACCTAAATATATCAAATCTTATAAGGAAAATTAATATTAATTCAAATAGCTATTAATAGAATAACAATCTAATAATTCGTAATTCCTAATGAGATATGGAGATCTGTAACATCACTCCCCACCCAGAAAATCAGGTTGTCCTCAAATTGAGATATCGAGAATCTTTTCTAACGGTCAAAAGCTACCTCCAGGATCATGTATGATGCGGATCAGATTTCATTGGACTACAAGGAAAGTTTGGATCGTTCGAGGGCTACTTGATAAGGGCCTAGAATACTCGGTTGTTATCCGTTTGAGGCCTACAATAGCTTTCTGGAAAGGAAATTGCGAGACGGATGATTTTCAAATTACAACAGGATGATGCGGATCAGATTGCATTGGACTACATGGAAAGTTTGGATCGTTCGAAGGCTACTTGATAAGGGCCTAGAATACTCGTTTGTTATCCGTTTGGGGCCTACAATAGCTTTCTAGAAAGGGAATTGTGAAACGAACGATTTTCAAATTGCAACAAGATGTTGAAGGCTACGTTGCACAATTGTCGGGCCTAAATTCAATTATTTTAGGGGTCAATTTAGAGTATTTCTGTTTTTTTCCAGTTTTAGGGTTCCTGTTTCCAGCAGGATTTCTATTTTTTTTAGGTTTCTTTTGCATTATGAAAACATCTTATGTTATTCTAAACCCTATTATGCAATAATATTATTTCTTTCTCTCAGTTTGAGATTTGGCTTTGCCGTTCCCTTAGATTAGGGTTTATTGACGTCCCAGTCAAACGAAATTGACTACCAAAACTCGTGACCGAGTCTAAACAGTCTTTATTTTTATTTTTTCGCTTCTATCCTACGTCAGTTGTAATCAGAGCAGTGTTCGTCCATGGAAACTAATGATCGTATTAACGCTTTAGAGACGACCGTGAATGAGATAAAGGATCAAATCACTTGGGTGATGGAGATGATGCAACAGTTGATGCCGCCTGTTCTTCAAGAGAATCAAGAAAATCAGGGGCATGAGGAGGATAGGCGTGATCAGGAGAGAAGAGATCACAAGAGGCGTGATCGAGAGAGGAGAGATCCAGAGAGACGAGAAGAGGAGTGGAAAAATCGACGGTACCACGATTTTGATCATCATAATGATGGATACAAGATCAAAGTAGATCTGTAGGCATTCTTTGAAACATTAGAGTTGAGGCAGTGATGGACTGATTAGCGGAGGTGGAGAGATTTTTCGAAATCATGAATGTGGAAGAGGAGCGTCGAATCACTATTATGGCTTACAACTGAAAGGGGGTGCCGCTGCTTGGTGGCAACCAGTGGTAAGAGAACGCTATCGCAAGAGGCTTGGACCAGTTCAGGATTGGATTACAATGAGATAGATGATTGAACAACGTTTTTTGCCCAGTGATCATATGCAGACTCTGTACAATCGTTATCATGGTATGCAGAAAAGTAGAAAGGTGGATGAGTATACTGAAGAATTCTTGAGGGTGTAGTCTAGGTGCGATAATTGCGAGAATGAAGACCAGCAAGTCGCATATTATCAAAGGGGGTTGAGTCGTGAGATTCGATGTATGATGGGAGTGTCTGCAATCTATACTCTAACGGATGCTATTGAGATGGCGAAGCGGGCAGAAGAATGAATTCAATGGGCACCCAAACCACAAGCTAACCATAATTATAATTATAAGGGGTCTAGTTCAACTGGAAACTCTTATAAGAATTCTGGACAGTCTTCGAAGGCTGGTGAAACTGGAGAAAGTGGGCTAACTGAAGAGGAGAATATTGACACTAGGGGAAAGAAACCTGTGAAGGCGAATGAAAAGAGTGGTCGGTCAAACCCATATCAGAAATATTATGGAGACGTGTGTTATCGTTGCAGGCAGCCTGGTCATCGATAGATAAATATCCAGAGCGAGATCGTCAACAGGTGCACATTGTCGATGAGGTTAAAGAAGAGGAACAAAAAAGTGATGACGGTGAATCTATGACTGGTAATGTTGATGGAGAAGTCGCCTTTGTGGTGAAGAAAATAATGTGTTCGGCGAAGCAAGAAGATGATTCTCAACGGAGGAGAATATTTCAGGCCAAGTGCAAAGTGGGAGACGCTGTTTGTAGACTGATAATTGACAGCTGCAGTTGTGAAAATCTGATTGAAAATAGCTAGTGGAAAAACTGAAATTAACTACATCACCACACCCGACTCCTTATAAAGTTTGTAGGATCAAGGATGGGCCGACTATTGAGGTTAATTGGATCTTTAAGGTCCCTATCTCGTTGGGTAATACTTATTCTGAGACATTACATGTGATATAGTGGACATGGATGCATGTGGGGTGCTGTTAGGTCATCCTTGACAGTTTGATGTAGGCCCAACACACAAAGGAAAGGAGAATTCCTATCACTTCATGTGGAACATAAAGTGAATCACCGTTCTACCTTCTGGGAATTAAAGAATTCTAAAGTGGAGGGGAAGCCGATTGTAGCAGTTTCTACAAGTTGGAGGGAATTCTCAAGGAATATGGAAGGCTCTGGTGGAGCTTTGGCCTTGATCTTGAAACCAAACTCGGAGGAAGAAGATGTTTTCATTCCTGTGCATGTTAAGACTTTATTAGAGGAATTTCCAAATGTGGCAATCGAGTGTTCGAAACTACCACCAATGAGGGAGATTCAACATCAGATTGACTTTGTTCCTGGATCTAAACTCCCTAACTTGCCCCATTACAAGATGAGTCCAAAGGAGAGTTGAAATTTTGCAAGAGCAAGTGAATGAACTGCTGAAGAAATGGTATATTCGAGAAAGTATCAGCCCATGGGAGTACCTGCTTTACTGGTTCCGAAGAAAGATGACTCGTGGAGGATGTGTGTAGATAGTCGTGCTATCAACAATATTACTATCCAGTATCGGTTTCCGATTCCGCATCTAGAAGATATGCTGGATCAGCTCTCCGGATCAATAATATTTTCTAAGATAGATATTAAAAGCGATTTCCATCAGTTCCGGATCAGAGAAGGGGATGAATGGAAGACTGCATTTAAAACCAAGGAAGGTCTGTATGAATGGTTAGTTATGCCATTCGGGTTGACTAATGCGCCAACATTTTTATGCGACTAATGAATCAGGTTTTGCGTCCTTTCCTGCGAAAATTTGTAGTGGTTTACTTTGACAACATTCTGCTTTTTAGTTGTAGTGAGGAGGAACATCTAAAACACCTTCGTCGGGTTATGGTAGCCTTGGAGGAGAACGAACTGATTATTAATTTGAAAAAGTGTTTCTTTCTAATTGATCGGGTTATGTTCCTTGGATTTATTGTTAGCAGTGAAGGTATTCATGTTGATGAGAAGAAGATCGTGACCATTCGAAATTGGCGAGTTCCAACCTCCATTACTAAGGTTCGCACCTTTCATGGTCTAGCTATATTCTATAGGCGTTTTATCAGAAATTTCAGCAGCATCATAGCGCCTATTACAGATTGTCTAAAGAAGGAACGAACATTGAAATTCACCTGGACTAAAGCAGCAAATAAAAGTTTCATTGAAATTAAAGATAAGCTTACTTCTGCTCCTATACTTGCTTTACCTTATTTTAATAAACTGTTTGAGATTGATTGTGATGCATGTGGTGTTAGAATTTGGGGTGTATTATCTCAAGCTGGTAGGCCAATAACATATTTTAGTGAAAAATTAAATGATGCTAGGCAGAAATGGTCTATTTATGAACAAGAATTATATGTTGTTTTTAGAGCTTTTAAGACTTGGGAGCATTATCTATTAGGGCGTGAATTCATTATTCATTCTGATAATCAAGCCTTAGTCCATTTTAAAACCCAGCGAAACTTAAGTAAGATGCATGCACGATGGGCAGCCTATTTTCTGGCGTTTAACTATGTGCTTAAATACAAGGCTGGCTCTAGCAATGTGGTAGCAGATGCTTTGAGTAGAGAGCTGCATTACTGGTTACTATCCGCCAAGAAATGGTGGATTTTGAATCGCTGTGAGACCTATATGATAAAGATGAGGATTTCTCTAAAGTGTGGGAGAAGGTTCAAGCTAATCATCCAACTGATGGTTTCGTGGCCTATGATGGGTATTTGTTCAAGGAAAACAGATTATGCATTCCCCGCTCATCTCTTAAGGAGAAACTGATCAGAGAGATTCATAGAGGAGGCCTAGGGGGACATCTGGGAAGAGACAAAACTATTGATGATTTGGAAGCTCGATTCTTTTGGCCACAATTAAAAAGAGAAGCTGGAAGAATGGTGCAAAAGTGTCTAACTTGTCAGGTTCAAAAGGGACATGCGCAAAATACTGGGCTCTATACTCCTCTCCTGACTCCTAAACAGCCTTGAGAAGATCTGTCTATGGACTTTGTCCTAGTACTGCCACGTACTCAGCGTGGCTCTAACTCTGTTTTTGTTGTGGTTGACAGGTTTTCGAAGATGGCACACTTCATTCCCTGTAAGAAGACAAGCGATGCATCTCACATTGCTAGATTATTTTTCAGGAAATTGCCCGACTTCATGGCATACCGAAGACTATTACTTCGGACAGAGATGTCAAATTTTTAGCTCACTTCTGGGTGGTCTTGTAGAAGCTTTTCGGAACAAAACTTCAATATAGCAGTGCTGCTCATCCTCAGACTCATGGACAGACAGAGGTGGTGAATCGCTCGCTGGGGAATCTGCTTCGTTGCATTCGTAGTGAAAAGATGACAGCTTGGGATCTTGCTCTAGCCTAGGCAGAATTTGCATACAACAGTGCTGTCAACAGATATACTAAGATGGCTCCATTTACAGTCGTATACAAAAAACTTGTTGTTCAAACTGTTGACCTTATTGCCTTGCCTGCAGGATTTACAAAGAGTATTGCTGCTAAGAATCTAGCGTCACAACAGATTGACGTATTTCAACAGGTACGTCAATATATTTCAAAGGCAAATTCGAAGTATAAAGTTGTTGCCGATGAGCACCGACGTTTTAAGTCCTTTAATGTTGGCGATCAAGTGATGGTGTATCTGGGGAAGAAGTGTGGTGGTGGATAGCACAAGCTTGAACCAAAGAAAATCGACCCTCTTCACATAATCCAGAAGATAAATGACAATGCGTATGTTCTAGACCTGCCTGATCATACGAAGATATCAAAAACATTTAATGTAGCGGACCTTTTTCCTTACTACCCTGATGATGCCAACTCGAGGTCGAGTTTTTTTCAAGTGGAAGGGAATGATGTGGATCAGATTGCATTGGACTACATGGAAAGTCTGGATCATTCGAAGGCTACTTGATAAGGGCCTAGAATACTCGTTTGTTATCCCTTTGGGGCCTGCGATAGCTTTCTGGAAAGGGAATTGCGAGACGGACGATTTTCAAATTGCATCAGTTATCGAGCCCAAATTCAATTATTCTAGGGGTCAATTTTGACTTTTTCTGTTTTTGCCGGTTTTAGGGTTCCTATTTCCAGCAGGATTTCTATATTTTAGGTTTCTTTTGCGTTATAAAAACATCTTATGTTATTCTAAACCCTATAATGCAATAATATTATTTCTTTCTCTCAGTTTGAGATTTGGCTTTGCCGTTCCCTGGATTAGGGTTTATTGACGTCCCAGTCAAACGAAATTGACTACCAAAACTCGTGACCGAGTCTAAACGGTCTTTAACGTTACTTTTTGCTTCCGTTCTGTGTCAATGTATCTTCGAGTTGTCCTTCAATTCCATAAAAAACAATCTATTACACTGATGGTTAAATGTGTAAGGTTTATCACAATTATAGCACATTCCTTAGATCTTTTTTCTGCCATCTCTCTTCAAGTAAGTTTCTTCACTATTGGAGTAGTGTATTGATCACTAGCTTTTCCATCTGCTGCATTCTTTATATTGTTGCTGACTTGGCTGAATATAGTGTGAGTAACTTTTCCATTTGTTGACTTCTTTATATTGCTACTGACTTGACTGGATGTAGTGTGAGCAACAACATCAGTTGTATAAAAAAAAAATTCTTCACACACCTTTTGTTCATACGCTCTTGCAAGATTGATTGCGTGATCCAAGTCCATCGAATGCTCAATTTCAACATCATAGCGAATGGATTTGTTTAAGTCAGTCATAAAAAAATTAGTTTCGTGCTTATAGCTTACTGAATCTATATAATCCTCCAAAGAACCCCTTAGCTTTAGTTCGATCAGCTCTCCTATATCATTACTACTCTGTGGTGGACTAAAACGTAAGATACAAGATTTTTTAAAGGTTTTCCAATTCATGCATGTCTTTTCAACTTGTGATAACAAAAGATCGCGGTTCTTGTGAAATGGAATGAGGCAAGTCCTACCATTTCTCCCTCGCTGGTTCTTTGATTGTCGAAAAATTGTTTACACCGAATTAACCAAATTAGTGGGTCTTCTTTTCCATTGTAAGTGCAAAATTCAAGTTTCGCGTATCTTGGCACCACCCCGCCTGAAATTGTTGACCCTTTGCTATCCTTTGGCGGTTTATCTTGATCACGACAGTCTTCATCTTCCTTGTTACCAAACTTATTTGATAGGTCTTGTATCTGTTTATGGAGTTCAATAATTTATTTCTGGAACTCTACACGATCTGCTTCTCGAGCTGCACCGTTCCTCCTGTAAAAAATTCTTTAATTCATCGCCCATTGTGTTAGGCTCTGATAACAATTTGTTAGGATCCCTAGATATTAGATCGTGTCACAAGACAATGAGCAGGAAAAATTGGATACTTCCTTTTGCCTATGGTGATAAATCTAATTCATCAAAGGGAACTAGGACCTTGGAAACTCGTAAGAGAGAGAATCCGATCTCTGAAACCTTACGATTTCTCTTTAATCTTCTGCTTGGTTTTATGGATAGAAAGAGATTTTTAAATAGGCTACAATAATAGTTATAATAGGAAATTAATAAGCAACCCTAATTCTAATAGAAATAGAATTCTTTTTAAGGAGATTCGTTAATATTTAAGGAAAACCTAAATAAATCAAATCTAATAAGGAAAATTAATATTAGAATCTAATTAATAGAATAATAATCTAATAATTCCTAATTCGTAATGAGATATGGAGGTCTTTAACAACCTCAAACACTACTCCACCTCTTTAATTGGAAAATCAAATCCCTCAAAATCACTTAAATTTACATTACCAACATCACACAGTCCATCAGACTACTTCTTTTGATAGTGTTTTAAGAATCATATATTCCATCACCAACCTCACAGAGTCCATCTTGAACTTCATAATCTCACTAATGTGAATGGATACTAGTTTGACTTTATCATCACAATAACCTAATCTACAACTAGAACTCACTGCCTTATCAGCATTATCGTTTAACCGATATTCTATCACTTTCGTTGCCAAAGTTTCATTAAGTCAAAGGTTTAATCAAGTTATTAGATCTAAATAAAAATGTTCAAGGTCTGTGATGTGAATTTTCATTAATGAATTTGAAAAATAATTTGTACTTTTTTTAGGATGATTGATGAGAATGATGATGTAAAGCTGTTTGAGGATGTGTTGTGTTAGCAGGAATGGTTGATGAGAATGACGTTGAAAAAAGCTAGGTTTTGTTGATTTGTGTTGGTGGGATTTGGAAATTCTGATTTTACCTTTTCTGATAACCTAATTAATGAAAACCAACAAAATCTGTCAAGTAAATTGTAGACCCGACGGATTTAGTTATGGATTAACACCGAAAGCGTATTTATGTGTACTTTGTAATTGTACGAAGTGTTTCAATGCAATTAAGTCTTTAATGAGTTCATACGCATGTAAGATCCTGATAAAATAAAGTTTACCTGGAGTAAAAATCATATTAAAATAAATAAATAAATAAAATACTGGACGGTATCCTCGACCATATATACACACGTATGTCCACTTTCATGTGTCTCTCTCACTTTATTATTTATGCATGTAGAAACTACTATGACCATCCCAACTGGCGGAACTAAATTGAGTTGATAGCGGAAAATTGATTCAATAAAAAATATTATGTATAAATAAAAAAAGAGCGAATTTTAAAGATACCGTATGATATTCGCCGCTGGTATTCCAACGTCCAATGAAATTCTGAACATAAATAAGATAACAGAAATAAAGACTAAGAATATAAATA